>JAYEVD010000222.1:0-106314 GCA_036346405.1 Phyllostachys edulis | reverse complement strand
CATGTTAATAAAACTGTAATGCATACAGAGACATCTGTAGCTCAACTAAAGGTCCACTATCATTCTAAGCGTAGATATGTTTGCCCAGAATTAGTAAAAGATGAGAAGCGTGCAATAACAGTCACGCAGTAGAGATAGATAATATGATGTTTTAGGACAGATTGGATTACATAAATACATATGAGCGATATATAACAGTAACATAAAGTAGAATTCTGGCTGAATAAGACAGCAGGCTATTCGATCTGAGACAAAACACAACATAGCCATCTAAGGTAGAAGCAAAATAGAAGCTATATGGTAGCATCATAGTGGACAGGATAGTCATATAGGGTAGAAGCAAGATAGAAGCTATGTGGTAGCACCATAGTGGACAAGGTTATTGCAAGGAAGATATCGTAAGTAAGGTAGTAGCTAACGTGCTCGTCAAACATGCGTGGAGCGGCGAGATAGAAAAGAAAAAACAATCGTGAAAACACAGATTATATACATGGAATTACAGGTTTGTCTTTAACTTGTATAATACATTACGTAATGAAATTTGCGATGTAGCGATAAAGTGAAGCAGCTTACCACTCCATATCTCATCCCTTGCAATTGAATGAGACAACATGGCTTGAACCTACTTGGAACAACTATGAAATCAGCCCGGCAAACATCATGTGCGCCAATGGAACATTGAATTTTGCTATGCCTCTAGAGTTGTTTTGATATTTAAGCTACAGCAGCATAAGTTCCTCCTCCATTTTCTTCCTCCACATATCTTGAGGAATAGAAACAAATTTAGCTCAATGACGATCAACATGTATCATGTCATTTTAGTGCATTAGAATTATCTTTCAAAATAAAACATACAAGAACAATTATTTGAACATTCACCTCCACGAATGTTGGAATTGCTGCAATTAGTATGTTTGACTCTTTACATTCTTCAAGATGACCAATGAAAACTATACGAGGATGCTTGAGTCCATTGCCAATCCAACTTGACTTGAAGCCTTTCTTTATTGAGAGCCCTTGCTTCATTACATGATCAATCACCTCTTTAAGTACTAAAATATCTATAAATGGTAAGAAAGGGCCAATCTCTCAATGAGACACTTTGTTGTTGCATTGTATTTCCTGTGATGTACTTATCTATTCTTTGGTTTCCATACATAAACATCCATGCCATTTACAATTCAGTTTAAAGGGGCTTTGTCTGCGAAGGGCGCCATCAACCCAACACCAGATTATCTGGACCAACAACGAGTTCTTTGACATATTGTGGACTAAGCTGTAAGGACGAGATCACACTCGATGATCCCTAACTTCATGCAATTAATCTTTCTCCACACTACTGAGGCTTATCATACCACTTTACAAGTTAGCATGCATACCAATGTCAAAGAAGCTAGTAAAACATACTTAATATATAATGAAGCAATAGAAAATGAAGGCTCATACCTATCAATAAAATCAAATGAAGGCAACAAACTTTCGGGTAGATTGCGAAGTTAAGTCTTCTATGGCAAATCAACCACGATAGGTAATCTTGTGAATGCGAGCAACCTCTGAGGCCACAATTAACCAATCAAAACAAGTACCCAAAAGCTGTGAAGCATGAAGTAAAATGTACAATCCGTACTTACCACCCATTTAGTTCACATGGAGATTAGTAGCGAAAAAAAACAAAAGAACAAAATGGTGTACCTCGGCATTAACATAAATTCCATTGGGCTTATACATGCTTTTAGGATAGCATGTGAAGCTATGATATGGCGGTCATTTACCTTGAAGATAACATTTTGTCTGGTTAAGCAATATGAATGTTAGTTAGAGAGAGAAGGTGATTATCGTGATAGTTGATCTAATCTGAGACATACCATACTGATGTAGTGAAATATTGAGAATTGTTGAGATTGAGCACCCTTGGAGAAAAAAGCAAGTTAGGAGAATGAAATTGGAATGCATCCTGCTCTTAAATTTCCATGTAGTTATTTGCTTATTTATGTGTTCCTTTACATATAAATATGCATAGCGATTGAGTCTCCACAGTAGGTGGCCAGAAGTGACTTGAGCTAGTCTTGGCGAATCATTGTATGATCCGAATCTGTTCTCATTCCCACCAAACCCACGAAAGTGCGGCACCTTCCGTGCTGGAACCGCATTGACTTTACCGCCCATCCTCAAAAGGCTTGCTTTGCCAAAGAACTTCGGCAAACACGTCTTTGGCGTTTCAAGGATTGAAATGGTGGTTACGGTAGTGCATGGATGAGAACCACCGACATATCTGAGAGGCCTTCAAACCCTCCTCTCCATATTTATCATATGTTGCCCTCTTAAGGGATCATTCAAAACCTAAAAGCAATGAACATTGTACATGAATGGTTATCCTAGGCACGTGATATTAATTCAACATTTGCAAAATAAATTTGAGCCGCATTCCTTGAAATGAAAAAGCAGACGCAGAGCGCATATGATGCAATCAGTTAGCAAGCAAAGCAAGAAGTAAGCCAACAAAGCAAAAATGTAAAATGAAGATTGCATAAATGAAACAATCATATCACATGAATGTAACCTTCTCGAACAACACTTCTAAATCACACACAAAAACCACGGCATCATGATTGTTCAATCACGGTCGTTTTGCCTTTGAAACATTTCAAGATGTATTAACATGGTAAAATCAAAACCACGTATCATGCAGCCTTGCATCAACCAAGCGATATCAATGTCCGTCAAAACTCCCTAAATTTGTCGTCGAGGCTGTAAAAGCACCCAAAAAACAATCCATTACAATTTCATTACGATGTAGGCGGTTTAATTATATCTACTTGCGCCTCGGAGATCTTCTTGAACCTAGCCTTGATCGCCTTTTTCTTTGGGGTTCTTGTAGGGGTGTAATTTGGCGGGTCTTGACCACAACGGACATGCAGAATGGTGGAGGCAGGGGCCTTGGCGAGGGGTTTGGCCGTGGGTGGAGAGGTAGTTTGAGGAGAGGTAGAGGAGAACACATGGTTTGAGGAGGTGAGGGTAAGTGAGGGTGTGGCGGAAGGAGGAGAAGGCAGAAGGCGAGGCGGGACGGGGAAGGGAAGTGAGGCGAGTAGGGGTGTTCTTGGGGAAGAGGAAGGAGCTAGGGTGGGGTAGCAGCGGTGAAGAAGGCAGACCTGATGCGTGGGTGTAGGGGCGAGTGGTCGAGCATGGGCGTGAGGGAGGGACCCGGCATAGAGGCGGAGGGGCTTGGGGTGAGGGCCGGTGGGGGTGTGGGGGCGTCGGGAGAGGAGAGGGAAGCGAGGCGGTAGGGGGCATTCGTGGGGAAGAGGAAGGAGGCGGGTGGGCGGTGTGGCGAAGAACCAGGCCCCATCAGGTGGGCGTGGGGCGGTGGCTGGCGTGGGCATGGGGAGGGTCCAAGCGTGGGGAGGAGGCGTGGGGTGGGGGTTGGGCGGCGTGGGGCGTCATTTGGGGAGAGGCGTGGGGGCAAGGGGAGGGCGACGATCGGCCCGAGAGATGGGGATCCGGTGGTATTTGGGAGAGGGAGTGGGCGCTTCTCGAGAAGGCAAGCGCCCGAGCGGACGATTAGACGAGCAACAAGGAATGGCCTTGTGGATCAAACGAACAGAACAAAAAAGCCCACGTAGCATGTCGAGGGCGGCCCAAACTTCCCTCTATTTAGCAAATAAGATTCCCCGAGATTACGCTCTGGTAACAATTTAAAGCGAGCCAAGTAGGTTTTGCAGCAGACGGCCCAATTGGAGAGTCCTTAACTAAGGCTCATAGTCCAAAGGCCCATTAGACCCGACCCGATTCGGCTAATTCGGTGACAAGCTCATTTAGTTGCGGACTTGCATTCGTGGTCCATTCAAGATCTGGGCGTCAATTTCTCCCTTCGCTCCTCTCGCCGCAATAAATCGCCGTCAGTTCGAACCAACGTGATCCGACCCACCTCGTAACGTTGAATATTTGAACCGTACCAGCGAATTGGTAACTTCAGCAAGACTTCCTCGGGCCCCCCCTTGATGATTCTACCGACTAAGCCGTTGCCTGGCGCCATGCACGGACATCACCTTCCTAATTAACTACCATTCAAAATTTGAAAATTACGGCGTTCGCCCTCCTCTCCCTTCTACTCTTGAATCAAATCACCGACCAATCCATCAACCCCCATCTCCATACCCACCTCGACATTTCTCTCTCTCTATCTCCTTGAATCCATTCCATGGTGGCCGTGGCGGCGTGGAGAAAGAAGAAGCGGCCGGGCCGCAAGGCTCACGGCGGTGTTCATTTCTGAAGTCAACATCTCCTTGAAGGCTGGCGTCGCCGTGGCGCTCCTCTCGTCGCCCTTGAGAAGGCGGAGGCGGCGTCGTCAAGTGGCAAGGAGCAAGGCAGTGGTGAGGTGCCGTCCATGGCCAAGCAGTGTGAGTTGTAGGGGATCTTTGTAGAGGCGTGGTGGAGAAGGAGAAAGCGGAGAAGATGGTGCGTGGCGGGACAAGGTCATCTGGAAGAAGGAGGAGATCGAGGCGAAGGGCAAGGAAGCGGGGCGCCTCTGGCGAGTTCAAGAAGATCTGTGGCGCCAAGGAGTTCAAGCCCACCATGGTATGCATGCAAATCTCTCTCCTCATCGCTTCCTTATACTTGCCTCGATCATTCGGGTTTACGGATTTGAGTCGGATCTGATTCCTTCAACCTAATAGTTTCGTTCGTGTTTTTTTGGTTGGGCTTTGTATCGTCTGGTTTCTCTGCGAGCTTTACATTGATGACAAGATTTGACATCTATAATGGTCATTGCAATCTTTGAATAGGTCAGCGACAAGGCATTTAAAGCTACCGTGATTCAACTAAATTCGGTTTTGAATTGGAAGGTAGATTGGTCTCAAAGACCTCTGAGGTCTGGATGACCTATTCGAAGACCTCTGGGAGGTTACGGCTTAAAAGCGACCTCTTCAAAAGACCTCCTTGGAGGTCCTAGAGGACGATCTGGTTGATCTGGAAAACATCATGAAGACCTCCTAGGAGGACACGGAGGTGGTCTTTGTAAAACGGCCAAGAAAGAGTGGTCTTAAGTAAAAGCAGGAGGTCTTGGTTGAAAGGTGGTCCTTACAAAAGCGCCCAAGAGGTGGTCTTTGTAAGCGAAGGTCGTGAGGACAAGGAAAAGCGCCCAAAACATCCCAAGAGCATTCCGTGGCCTCATCGGGCCGCTCAAGACCTCAGCCGAGTCTTTGCGTGGTTTCATCAAAACCGCCTAGGACCTCCTCGAAGTGCTCGCGCGCCTTCATCGAGGTCGTTCAAGACCTCCATCGGAGTGCAGCGTGGCTTCATTGGAGCCACCAAGACCTCCACAGGACTCTCGCGCCTTCATCGAGCCGCCCAGGGACCTCCTCAAGGGCGCTCATGTGGCTTCATTAAGGCATAAAAGACATCCCGAGGGACACTCGCGGCGCCTTCATCAGGCCGCTCAAGACTTCTTCAAGAGCGCTCACGTGGCTTCATCAAGGCCGCACAAGACATCGAGGGACACTCGCGCACCTTCATCAGGCTGCCCAAGACCTCTTCAAGGCGCTCACGTGGCTTCATCGGGCTGCCCAAGACCTCCAGGGGACATTCGCGCCTTCATCAGGAGCCCAAGACCTCTTCAAGGCGCTCACGTGGCCAGCAGGAGCCGCCCGACACCTCCTAGGGACTCTCTCACGCCTTCATCGAGCCGCCTAGGACCTCCTCAAGGCGCTCATGTGGCTTCATCGAGGCGCCAAAACTTCTCCAGGAGAATTCGCGCCTTTCATCCGAGCCATTCGGGACCTCCTCCGGAGTGTTCTGCGTCTTCTTCAAAGCCGTTCAAGACCTTCTCCGGGCCTTGCGGCAGCTTCATCAAAGTCGTCCAAGACCTCCTCAAGAGCATTACATGGCTTCATCAAGGCCGTTCGGGACCTCCTCGGAGTGTTTACGTTAGCTTCATCGGTACTGCTTGGACCTCTTGGAGGCGTCTCTGCGGTTTAATCGGTATTTAGGATCTCCTCGGAGCACTTCGCGGCGATTTAATCGAGTCGTCCGGGATCTCCTCGGAGCACTTCGTGGTTTAATCGAGCCGTCTAGGACCTCCTTGGAGCATTCTGGCGGCTTAATCAAGGCGTCCAAGACCTTCCCTAGAAATATTCACGTGGCATCATCGAGGAATGTTTAGGACCTCCTTAGGGACATTACGAGGCTTCATCGGGACCGTTCAAGACCTCCATGAAGACCTCCTCGGGACCTCCCACGAGACTTCCATGGCGTTCAAGACCTCCCTCCGGGGAGCTCCTTAAGGAACTTACGTGGCCGAAAAGGAAAGATTTGTCAATTATAGAAGGTTTGGAGATCATAATCGAATCATATCTGTAAAATTGGTCTAGTTTAGGAGTCTGAGCTCTCCTGACTAAGACACCGCCGCCCTTTAAATAGAAGAGGGTCTTGGTGGATTGTAACATCAACCAATCGATCAACACAATTTACATCTCTTGTTTTTTGTACCATAGCTTTCGTAGTCCTATCCCTCTCCCGATCTCTTTACGCTTCTTTGCTTGGTTTGGTTTCAAGATCAAGTGAGGCAAATCATCATCGTCTTTGTACCACGACTAGCTCACGCCTAGGTCTTTGCGTGTTAGTCTTTGTTTTTTAGTGTGTTGATTTTTGGCGTCAACACATTTTGGCGACTCTGTTTGGAATCGATCTATTCTCGACCATGGTGAAAGATGGTTCTCTGATCGATTCTAAGAACATCATTACTCCTACAATTGAAGATCTACAGAATGTACCGTCGAGAGTCTGAGAAGCACAAATTGGAATTCGACAAGCTTATGTTATCATGCTTCGAGAAGACAAGGCAAGGTGTTATCAAGAAAGAGGGTGAATTGCTATCTATTTACATCAAGCCGGGTAACTCCACTATGAGTAATTCATCCTTTCTTGAAGAGCAAGTTGCCTTGATGATTGATCGACAAATAGGTTATACATATCTAATACTTTGGATAGATTCTTTGTCTAATCATCTTAAGGTTATGGGTCTTGAAGTGCAAAGTGAAAAAAGATTTGAAACGACTGTCTTGCCTCATGCTACGCATACAATGTTGGCAATGATAACAACGTTGACATAGCTCCTTGCTGTTAATACATCGGCATCAAATATACCATCTAGAGTCATCCGCGAGTGTGCGATGCAACACATGCACAACCGAACTAATGTGTTAAGTTCGGTTGGTCACGATCATCATCACATCTTTATTCCAAATATTCTTTGGACCGAATCTACAACCCTTGTGCTTTCGCCATTATCTGAGATGCTAAATACGGTCAATTAGTCGCCCTAATGTTGGCGATTACTACGGCATGGGAGAGAATTCAACAAATCTGCAAACACCTTTTACCGCACCATAGCGTATAGTACACCTCCCATACCTCCTCAAGGTTCGGGCATTGCATATGGGCCATTGCTAGCAGTCATTTTAATGGTCCTTTAAAACATGTATCACATGCAGTAGAACCAAGCTCAACAGTATGCTTATGACACTCCACAACCTAATGTTTTTAGGCCACCACAACCAGTCAATGAGACACCTAATCGGCCTTCAGCCGAGACATATGTTGGGCTTGAAAATATTAGAGAGCAAGTAACTAGTATGTTTAGAGAGACATTGAGGTAGAGCCTAAAGGAAGATCACATGCCTATCAAAAACCATACCCTGATATTTATGATACTGTGCAATATCCTAGAGGGTTTATAGTGCCTGAATTTGTTAAGTTTACCAGCGATGATAATAAATCCACATTAGAACATATAGGTCAATTCATTGTGCAATGTGGTGAAGCTAGTGCTAGTGATGCTTTAAAGTTAAGGTTATTTCCTCTATCTTTATCTATGCTTGCATTCAATTGGTTTACTTCACTTGCACCTAACTCCGTTCATACATAGTCCCGATTAGAGCAAAAATTCCATGAATATTTTTATCTTGGTATTCTTGAGTTAAGGTTGTCACATTTAACATCGGTTAAACAAAGGTACAATGAGCACATTCTTGATTACATCGAAGGTTTAGGAAACAAGGAACCAATGTTTTAAGCTAATAATTTCTAATAAAGACCTAGTGATCTAGCATATTACGGTTTACTTTCTCACTTGAAGGAGAAGCTAGAAAATCATGATTTCTGGATGTTAGCCAAGTGCTACAAAAGCTCTAGCACAAGAGAGCGAACTAAAGAATCTAGGAATTTCGAGGAGGACAAGTGATAAAGTGAAGGTTGATCGTCCTAGTGTTCACATGCTTGAGTATGAATCAGAGAATTCGGACGATGATGATATTGATGTTTGTGTGGCCGAATGGGCTTGGTCTTCAAAATCTAAACCATTCGTGTGCTTTCGGCTTTAAAGCGGTTCCACAAAAGAATCGACAAGAGGAAATTAAGTATACCTTTGATATTGCTAAATGCGATAGAATCTTTGATTATTTATTCTGGGAGAAACAAATTAGATTACTGCGACCATGTTATGCCAATACGAAGAATTAAAAAGGCGTGCATATTGTAAGTGTCATAATTCTTATTCTCATGCTACTAATGACTGCAATGTTTTTTAAATCGACGAGGTTCAATCGGCCATTAATGAAGGGCGATTGAAGTTTCTTGAAAGTAAAAAATACTGACTAGATCACAACCCCTTTCCGTCAATGTAATTGATTTTGAGAACAAGAAGGTGCTTGTTCGGCCATCTTAAACAAGAGTCTACAAAAGGCAAGAATGTGGTGATAGGCGAGGGGGCACGAGAACATCTAGTGCAGGGGCTATGCAAAATGTTAAGCCAAAGATGATCAAGCCGAAGAGCAGGAGGTTGAGCATTGGAAGATTAATAAAGGCGAGAGCAAAACCAACAAAAGGGTTGAAAGCCAAAGCCCACATTTAAGGAGCTTGACTAAGTATGAGGATGGCAAGGCCGGCAAAGCAGATGCTAATCGGCTCGATGGTTTTAGCGACCAAGATCACACAAAGGGAGGGTTTGATGGTCGGGATCGTCGTCAAGAAGGCTTCCATGCAGCAGCACCATATCCTACTTTTAGGCCACCAATGCCCACCCCATGGGGTCATCCTCTCTTTGGTTTTCCTCCTTGTCCACCGTAAAATTTGGTATGGTCCGTGGATCTAGTCTCTAATACCTTTTAGACCTTTCCATCCGGGGTGAACAGCACCAAGAAGGCACGTGTTTGATAGGTTATCATGTCCTAATAGTGGCCATTACGATCAAAGAAATCGGTCTTCACGATAGGAGAGGTAATAAAGTGGTGAAGAAAGTGTATCGTGTCAAGAATGCTTGATGTCTGAGTGAAAATCAGATTTGGGTCCGAAGATAGAAGAACCGATCATCGAGAAGGAGGGGAGGTCTTCTAGTACTATAGCGGGGTGGTCTTCGATCTTTATGCGGAGAGGTCTTCTAGTCTTTATGGCGGGGAGGTCTTCGATCTTGTAGCGGAGAGGTCTTCGATCTTTATGGCGGGGAAGTCTTCGATCTTTATGTGGAGAGGTCTTCGATCTTGCTGTGAGGAAGTCTTCGATCTTTGGCGGTCTTTCGAGTATTGGCAATGAGAAGTACACGGCAGCAATGGTGGTACATGGTTCGGATACAAGCAGTCACACGTCTACATCAGCCATGAATAGTACCGTAGCTATAGTACCCATGGATAGTAGTTCGGCTACAGGTGCAATTACAATAGCAGCCGAGCAAACCACATCACGTGCTGACATTGAGGCACCAAAAACAGTGGAGAAAGTTAAAGGAAAGATGTCTTTGTTGCCTGGAACAAAGCCATAGCCCCGTTGGTGTCCTCTTGGTCTTTCTCATTCCCAAAGAAAGGTTGCGGCTGACTCGCATGCAAGAAGCGAGAAGAAGCTAGGCGGAGAAGTTGAGGGACGAAATATTTAGCGAAATAAAACCTATGGTGCTGTCAAGAAAGAGTTGAGGCTAAAATCGGTTGAGACACCGGTTCGGACACCTAATGATGATGAGGATGATCTGTTTGGACTATGAGGGATCTCCAATGATTAAAGATGATACTTCGCCTCGTGAAGGTATGGACATTAATATGGTATTTACATTGCCTTCGGAGTTTGGATTGCTAGTGAGGAGGTTGCCCGATTATGTCTTGGCCCTAAAGAAGCTATTTTGAGAAGTCGAGGAATCGAGCCGACATTTGAAACCATTGTATGTTAGAGGGCATATCAATGGTAGGCCGATTCTAGGATGTTAGTTGATGGTGAAATTCTTGTGAACTTGATGCCATATTAGGTTTTCAAGAAATTGGGGAGAGGACAGCGAGCTTATGAAGACTAATTTGATGCATAATGGTTTCACGGGTGAGTCTCTGAGGCCAAGGGTGTCATCTCTATGGAGCTTCTTGTTGGGAGCAAGACTTTACCTATGGTCTTCTTAAGTAAATCGGCGTGCAAGGTAATTATAGTGCTCTATTGGGCGTGATTGGATACATGCAAATCGATGCATCCCTTCTACCTGCATCAAACTTTAATACAATGGATCGATGATGATATAGAAGTGGTTCAGGTAGACACATCGGCTTATGTTGCTTTGGCCGATGCTTCAGCTGATTGGCAGCATGGTAATGTTCAATGTTTGACAGGTCTAGATCTTTCTAGTTATGATTATCTTAGTGTTACTAAGGATGGTTACATGCAGGTATGCATGCAGTAGGTCTTGTAGACTCGGCTTAGTAATGTGATGTTGTAAATGAATAAAGAAAATAGTTTAGAATGGTTGCAACAGCGTACAGAGCAATATCTGTCAAACAAGAACGATATTTGTGAAGCTATTGATGATTTTGATGAAGTGAAAAAGTTAGGACAAGGTTTCTCGTTGGCTAACCCATTAGAGGAAGTTGATATAGGCGATGGGACTATTTCTAGGCCGACATTTGTAAACAAAAATATATCCGTGAATATAAAAGCAAAGTGATAAGATTGCTTAGAGAGTATGTTGATTGCTTTGCTTGGGAATATCATGAGATGCGAGGCTCGGTAGAAATTGGTGGAACATCGGTTGCCTATTAAATTTGGTTTTAGGCCTTATAAACGACCATCTAGAAGATTTAATCCAAACATGTATGATCGGATAAAAGGAGATAGGTGATTGTTGAGGGTTTGGTTTTATTAGGCCATGTAGGTATCTTTGAATGGATTTCTAACATTGTCCTGTTGAGAAGAAGAATCCTGGTAAGTTGAGAGTTTGCATTGATTTTAGAGATTTGAATAAAGCTACTGTAACATCCCAAGCATTGGTGTGTGTTTCAAATGTAATAAAAATGAGGAGAAATTAAAACTTTTGAACATGCATTGGTTTTATGGAGTTTTTGCATAAATAGTTGGACTTGAAAGTGTTGAAAACAAAGAAAATATACAACTCAAATTAGAGTTCCAAAAGAAAGCAAGAGCAAAAACTTATGTTGATCCTCTGGAAATAATTTATTCAAATACTAGGAGAACTATCATAAATTAATATAATTTTTCCTAAATTTTTGGAACCTAATTCAACCCTAGAAAATTCAAACACAAGTCAAAGACCTATTCTAAGTTTGAATTTGAATTACACAAATTAAGTATTGAACAGTAGGTTTCAAATTTTATTTGGAGACTAGGTTGTCCCAGAAGCCCCTGATTTATTTCAGAATTTTTAGAAATTTATTTCTAATTTTAAAGCCCTAGTCAAACTTGTCATTTGTTGGTCAAATCAATTTGAATCTCGGACTCGATCTTTTCATTGGGCCAAGCCACCTGCTTTGTTTTGACTCGTGGCGGGCTCATCAAGACCAACTAACTCGCACCCCTCGTCGACCCTCCGATTGGCATCGTCGGCCCAGTGCCAAAACCACCCTCTCGCTTGCCTCAGTTGTCTTGCGTTGCCTTGCTGAGCCCCATGGTCGGTGTCGTCTTCAACCTCCGTCGCGTCGCCTTGAGCATTATCGCCATCTTGCCCAGCTTCTGCTAGCGCCCGTCTTCGCCAGTCACGCCAGGAAACTACTGCATGGCAGCCTATCCGAGCCTTCCACCTTGGCGCGCGTCCGTCTCAGTCTCGCTGAGGATAACACCTCCCGAACCCTCCATTTTTGCTCATTCCTTCTCTCGGGGTGAGAAGGAAGAGGCTCTTGAGCACCACGCAGGGTAAGCCGACCGTGTGGTCCTCCTCCCTCTACCTTCCTTGCTCTCTCCATTTTGGCTTATCTGGCGCTTGCCTTGCCTTGCAGCTCCTTCTCCATCTTCGCGCTCTGGGAAGAGTGGGAGGCCAGCTCAGGAGTCAACACCGTGTCAACCTCCACCTCGGTGATTCTTCACCCAAATATTGCCGCCATCTCTAGCCTTGTTGCGCATCTAAGAGAACCCTCGGTCAATTTCTTCTTTGCATCGCGGTAGCTCGGATTTTGGAAGATCCCTTTGGCCAACGCATGCAATGTGTTATAAATCACCGACTCACCTCCGAACTTCCCAGAGCCTCTCCAAACTCTCGGGTGAGCTTCCTAGGTCCCTCTTGTAGCTTAAGAGAGTTTGTCTTGTGCGTTGGTGCGTCGGGGCTCCGTTTCCTTTTCTTGTATACAGTCCGCCGCCTCGCTCCGACGCAGCCGTGACCTAATGCTCCCGTTCTTAGTGGCGCTTAGCGATGGCTGCGCTAGGCTATTTAGGACCCATCCGGGCCTTGGTCGCCGCCGCCTTGGCCTTGCCGGCCTATGTGCCGTGGCGGCGAACCATGGCGTTGTCGGATTTTTCGGCAAATCACTATTGCGGCGTTTAATTAACAATTAATGACAATGATTAGTATTAATAGCGCAATCTTTGTCGGAAAATCCGGTTTAGCGGTTTCTTGAGTCACTTACGGGTGGGCCCAAATCTTTAAATGCACGATAAACCCTTTGGGTGGTCCATGGACGGTGCAACATCTTTGTGGACCGTCAGGTTCACGCTTTGTTTCATGGACCCTTGAGTATGACGGTTGGGCCCATGTCGATGCTTAATGGAAATCGAAAATAAAATGAAAACAGTCTTGTTTGCTAGACCCCACCTGTCATAGGCTTTGGCTAGCTCTAGGTCGGTAAGAAAAGTACTAATTGCTTAAGAAAATCCGGAATGCATTTATTTGCACACTAAAAATTGGTTAAACTTCAAAATTGCACAACTAAATCATTTTAACTCCAAAATCGGTGAAACAAATTTTAATAATTTTAATTTTAACTAGCTTTATGTTAAAATAGGTTTCAACCTTGTCATTGTCCCAGAAAACATAGGTTGTGGAAAGTGATCCAAAAATGAATTATTTTTACACTATAAATTCTTTATTAAATTTAAAAATGTATAACTAAATCATAAAAACTCCAAAATTGATGATTCAAATTTTGTAAGTTTCATATTTAAATGTACTTTAATATAAAAATGGATTGAGCCATGTTACTGTTACAGAAAATACTTTTGGCAAAATTGCTTTATGTTTGGTATTATTGTTGCACTAAAATTGCTTTAACTTCAAAAATGCATAAGTATTTCTCTGTAACTCCAAATAGAGCAAACCCAATTTTGTTAGAATCCTCTGTTACTGTAGTTTATTGTAAAATATGTTATGAACATGATACTGTTACTGAAAATCTTATTTTGCATGTAACTTGAGTACTACTTTCATAACTTGGAAAAATCATGGTAAATTCATCTTAGCTCCAAATGAGGTGAATCAAATTCCATTGTTCGTCTCATGTGGTGCTCTTCATACCATAAAATTTCTAGTGCACCACTTCTTTGGAAATTTTCACTAAAAAATTAATTCGGATGAACGATATGAGTCTCTATTTAATTGGAATTTTGAAATCTGATCTTCTAACGCCATAACTTCTGCATAGAACATCCAAATAAATTGATTCTTGTTGCTAAATTCATCTAAAATCATGCCATACCTTCTGTGAATTTTCATAATTTTTGGGTGACTTTGAATTTTTGGGCCTTTTTGGTGTTATTCGTTCTTATTGTGCTTTCGACTTCTTTCGCTAGGTTCTAACGATAATATTGATTGCGAGAGCCCTCCTCTGCAACAAGAGGGTAATCCACAGCAAGGCAAGCAGTTTGATCATAAATGTCCTATTATTTTCAAGTCTATTAGTTTGTTTACAAATTGTATGTATGCATGCTTTTGTGTCAAAGTAATTTTCCCGATTAGAGGTAGCTATTCCTATTGCATGGTTGTCCTTAAATTGTTATCCCTGCCACTAAACATAAGTTATTAATATCGCTGGTGAATTAGAGCCGGTGATTTAATTATGCTCTTTATTGTCGTTTCGATGTCATGCTTAGAAATGCTTAGCTACCAGTAGAATTAGGCGGTTATCGACTTAGTCGATAACCTTGATCACCTAAATCATTTATTACTCTTTGATCAGCACCTTGTGCTAAATTACTTTGAAAACTAAAAGTGCAAATGAAATGATTCGGACTTGGGCAAGTGGTTGGATGGTGGTATATTGGGATTGTGAATGTCTTGCCCAGTCAACAAGGGCGAACATCTTGTTTCACCAAAACTAAGCATAATTTGCGTGCTAACCACTTGAGAGGATATGGGACCTCTCTTGACTAAGTACCTTAGGCGGTGTTAATTATGAGCTGGTTGGTGGTTGAAAAAAAATGATGTGATATGAGGGTGAAGGATCAAGGATAACAGAGCTAGAGGGGGTGAATAGGAGGTTTTTAAACTTTTAACAAAATAACAAGTTTATCCAATTATTAACTTAGACTAAACAAGATATGATTCTAGCTAAGCAATTTATCACAATAGACAAGCTAGAATTATAAGTCTTGAAATGTAAAGACTAGAAATAACCACAATGACACTAGGAAGTTTTTCCGTGGTATCGAAGACTTGCTTGGTCTTCACTAATCCACGTTGAGGAAGCTTGATCAACTCAAGCCGGCTCCACAATTAAGCCTTTCCTCGATCACTAGAGGTAGCTCTTCTCCTCTCCGGATAGGCGAGCTCCAACCTTCACAAATGCAGCCTTCTCACAATCTTCTTTGAGAAGATCACCGAACTCAACTCCAAACCGTCTAGGAGGCGGCAATCTCCAAGAGTAATAGAGCAAGAATTCTTCACTTGAAAGTGCTCTAAATGCCACAAATTTATCAAACACAATGAATGCTCTTTAGAGGGACCTCAACTACCTTTGCAAATGGAAATCAATGCTCTCAATGAGTAGGAAACAATGCAAAGGGCTCAAGAGATGTTAAATGAGGCTCAACCACATTTCTAGTGGCGATGGGGAGGTATTTATAGCCTCCACCCACTCCACTAGCCGTTGGACACGAAATTCCCAATTTTGATGAGCAGTCGGTCCATGAACAAGATCTTGGTCGATCCGCCTCGATTATAACGATCGTATTACGCATTTAATGCATTAAATATAGCCGTTCTGAGGTCCGTCGATCCATGAGCAAGCATGCGGTCGATCCGACCTCTGAAAAACGGAAAACCTTTTGAAATTTTACGGAAAAAGTGACCGCAACCAAAACCGGGGTGCGGTCGGTCCGGACAAACTACTGCGGTCGGTCCACTGCATTTTCAACCGAACACCTTCTCTGGAAAATGTTGACGCGTCCCGAACCGAAGTGCGGTCGATCCGACCAAAACCGTCGGTCGATCCGGGCGGAGGATTTTACCAAAACGAAAAACACCTCCTTTGGAAAATGTTGACGCCGTTTTGGTCGGCAATCGCGGTCGATCCGGCCGATTAACGTCGGTCGGTCCGGCCTCAATAGAAAATCAGCAAATTTAAATTGAGGCAAAGTAAAAACAAATCCAAGATAAAACCAAGTAAGATTTGAGCGGTTGTGGCATCGATCACTTTCAAGGTACTCAATTTTGCACCCTCTTTATAATGCGGTACTGTCAGCCTATAATCCGATCTTCAACCAATTCACCTAAGACCGGTAAAATCAAAAAATCCTAGACTATTGTACCTTGCCTTTGAGACATAAGATCTTCATGTAAACCTTTCGCGTGCAATTCACGATCATCAAGAGCGCCAATGGGACTTAACCTTGTACATACTCAATAAATCGTTAATCCCATATTCACATATTGTCATTAATTACCAAAACAATTTTTAGGGGCCTAGATGCTTTCAATCTCCCCTTTTTGGTAATTGATGACAACACACTAATATGTGAAAGAATGATTGTTTTGAATATCTTGTGAGTGTATATTCTATTTATGACTTAACAACTAAATAATTCTTGCAATAAGCTTTAAATGAGTTTTGAGAATTATTTCCTTGCTAAATCTGTTTAAAGAAAGCTCCCCTAAACATGTGCATAAAAGGTAGAAATTTTTTGCAAGCACAAGTAGATTTTAGAGAATTTTTGGCGGAGTTTCTTTTACATGATGGAACTTGAGGAAATGCAACAATATATAACATTATAAACAGACATTTCAAGAGGGTAATAAAAGCACAAGATTCACCAACAAGTTCATCAAGATAACATTGAACGATTACAAGCATATCGTATATATCATTCAACCAAGCTCATAGATGGTAAAGCATTAAGCGTTCAAATATATATAAGAGGTTCAATAAGCTTACATGATAGCAAAATAGAGTAATAAGCTTATCCTCTAATTATTACACACAAAGAGATCACGAAGTCCAACAAGCATTCATTAACCATAACTAATAGATATATAAATATATAGGACCAGCACTTCTCCCCTTTGGCATCAACTACCAAAAGCTACGCGATGCGGGAGGAGGAGGAGGAGCTGCGATCGATGTCGTGAGGGTGGGAGGATCAATGCGTCGGCGCAGAGAATAAATAACGATCTGCTCGATCGGCGAGGCGCGAGTGGTCATCTCGACCATGTCGGATGAATACGAAACCAACCCAACCATTTGATCTAATATTTGAAGCACAAGAGAGTTGGATTGCTCCCTTCTTTGTCTGCGAGAGTCCAAAGGCGAGTAGTGCTCTCCAAAGAATCCATGCGATGATCCAAAACCTCTAGGCGACGATCCACTTGCATCAAAGCGAGATACAATCGTGTTGATGCGGTATCTGAGAACCTCTAATAAAATGGATCAAGTCCACCTACTGCTGAGGAGCGAAATTTGAGGAAGGCGAGAGCATCGACAAGCTGGGTGAAGAGGCACATTCCTCAAATCTCTCTGGTGGTCACCCTCGGCTTGTCTTGTTTGTGAGGAAAGGAGTGGTACCATCAAAGTCGATGGTCCTCAAAATGAGCATCATGATGTAAGGAGCATAATACATCCTCTTTCCCAAATCGGTGTGACAAGGCGCAACTCGATCAAGATTAAGTGCATAATATCAAACTTCTTTCCTTGCATCACATAATCTATGACATTCCATGCATGTCCTCTAATGGCATCATTGTTTCCACTTCTCGGCAAGATGGTGGCCACGATAATTACATTAATGACACTAGGGAGAGGCCTCGGACGGTAACCTTACGGGGACAATTCTAACATGAGGCTCATAAAGCATATTTGCTCAGTCTGCGGCGGCAGGCTCAAGGTGAATCTTTACATACTCACGTCTTTGGCGATTTAGGGCTTCCTCAAAGTCACGCTTGGTGGCCGTGTAGCGCCTTGAGCTTTGTCATCCAAGTCACGATGGCCAAGGTGGATGGGATGTAAGCAGTAGCATAGAATGACGGATTACCTCCTCATTGAAGTTGCACTTTATGCTAACAAGCCCATCCAAGCCAACATTGCAGCGAGTGTACAAAGTCGCATCTGGGGTTTGTTCATTGAGATAGGACCAATTAATGTATACGGATTGCAAATTGTTTGTGAAGCACCACTTGATGGTAGCAATCTTCACGGAATTGAGTGTGAAATCTCTCATCTTGGTGACCTAAATTTGCTCATAGGAGATTGCATTACGAGTTGTTTGAAATCATCGTTCAGTTGCATGAAGATTCACGCGAGGCTCGGCGCAAATTCCACATCGACATCGTCTTCTTCGTCCAAATGTTCCTTTGGCGCTAGATGCGGAGGATAAGGGCGGCGAAGAGTCCGCTTCGTCGCTATCGGAATGTTTAGCAGGAGGGCGATGAGTAACTGGCGAGGAGGGCGAGGCGAAGAAGCACCGGATAAACAGATCTTGGTCCTTGCCATGATCATTGGAGAGATGGACAAGACGATCAAAGAGTGAATTGATTGGAAGTAAGGATAATCAAGTTGACAAAAAAGAAGTTTCTCTGTCGGTCGATCGACCCATGACGATTAGCGGTCGATCCGCATGATGCGGTGGACAAATCACAACTTCTGCCAAGTTAGTCGGCCTTGACAAAAAAACTAGGGTTTTTGCCAAAGCAGCGGAATCATTCGCAATGTAGGTCAATAATCGACAAAATGGTGAGTATAGATGACAAATATGACATACTCCAAGTCGATTAAGATCTAACTAGCAGATTGGCGAAGATTAAAGGAAGATTGAGAAATGAGGACCTTGCGGTGGCGGAGAACAAAAGGATCCGGTGGCGAGAGGTGGCATCCGGCGGTGAGGAGGAGTGTCGAGGCGTGGAGGAGGCGCTCAAGAATGGCGATCTTGGAGGAGGAGAAGAGTGGAACCGTCGGGAGATGAAGAGGAAAAGCTGGCGGGCGGGCGGTTTGGTGAGAAATAAGGAAGAAACGCGCCGCATTAAGCGCTTGCTTGGATGACCCACGAGGCAAAGCCGGTCGGTCGACCTACTTCTTGGTTGACCATGATTGAGCTTGCGGTTAGACCGCACTGGAGACTTTGAGGTAATTAGCAAAATCTTTGTGTTGTCTTTGCTCGAGACTTAGCACACAACATAAAACTATCTAGGAGCAATTTCAGCGAGATTAGATCAACGAATTAGTTTTGAATATAGAGTTTTAAGAAAATAGAGCAATTTTGAAAGAAAATTGTTTAAAGAGATAAAACATGCAAACAACGAGATTTGTCACTTGTGAGGATATATATGAGTATGAAATACTATTTGGAAGCAATATATGAAGGAAATCATTGCCTAAATAGCAATACTCATTTTATGCTAGAATTGACTCACGTGAATTTTTTTTTCGGGTTTTGAGCTATTTTAGCGAGATTCAAACTTAAAAAAAACTTTGATTTGGTTGAGTGTTTGAAAAACTTGTGAATACGAAAAAGGTCTCGAATAACCATCTTTACCTTTTTCCTTTTGGGAGCAAGATCAAATTTCTTTTGGAAAGCCTTTTTGGGAGAAAAGCCATTTTTAGTCAAAAACAAGATAGGTAAGAAATAGTTTTTGGCCAAAACTTGATTTTTCTTTTAAGATAGATAATTTTGAGATCTTTTCAACCTGAAACTTTTGAAATATAATAGAGAATAGATGTAGTTTTTCAAGAGGTTTGATTGATTAATTCCAAATTGACCTTTGATCGAAAAGGATAGGTTTTTCAAAAGACATATTCTAGCATGTTTGTTGATATGTACACAATTTGAGTTGTGGTATACATGGTGATTGTATAGCACTCCCCTAAGCTGTGTTTCCCATCTTAGTTCTTGAAAAAGGAGAATCACGAAAAAAGCGAATTCAATCAAGATTCAAGAACATAAGATAATCAAATGACATTAGAACAATCTATGACATTTAATTCATTCCTCAATTTGCAAAACGGCCTTCATCTAAAGGTTTGGTGAAAATATCCGCTAATTGGTCTTGGTTCTTATGTGGCTAATTTCAATATCTCCCTTGCTCACATGATCTCTCAAGAAGTGGTGGCGAATATCTATATGTTTGGTTCTTGAGTGTTGAGCAGGGTTATTAGCAATTTTCACCGCACTATCATTGTCACACAAAAGAGGCATTTTATCAAATTTAATTCCATAATCCATCAATGTTTGCCTCATCCATAGCAATTGAGCACAACAACTTCCCTTGGAAACATATTAAACCCGGCGGTAGATAAAACTACGGAGTTTTGTTTCTTGGAAGACCATGATACTAAGGATCTTCCTAGGAATTGACAACTACGAGGTGCTTTTTCTATCCACTTTGCAACCCGCATAATCGAATCGGAATATCCAATTAAATCAAATTTAGCACCTTTGGGGAACCATAGGCCAATGCTAGAGGAATGCTTTAAATATCTAAGAATTCTTTTAAGCGCCATAAGATGACATTCTTTTGGAGAAGCTTGAAAACGAGCACACATACAAACACTAAACATGATATCGGGCCTAGATGCGGTAAGACAAAGCAGACTACCAATCATGGATCTATAAAGTTTTAAGTCTCTGAGTTCACCTCCTCATTTAGATCAAGATGACCATTTGTGGCCATGGGAGTCTTGATGGGCTTTGCATCCTCCATGCCAAATCTTTTAAGTAAATCCTTCACGTGCTTGGCTTGACTTATAAAGTCCCATCCTTGAGTTGCTTGATTTGAAGTCCAAGGAAATAGCTCAATTCTCCAATCATGGACATTTCAAATTCCCTAGACATCATATCACCAAACTCTTTGCAAAAGTCTTGATTAGTAGACCCAAAAATGATATCATCAACATAAATTTGACATACAAAGAAATCATCATCTAAAACTTTAGTAAATAAAGTTAAATCAATTTTCCCGATTTTGAATCCTTTTGAGACTAGAAAATCTCTAAGGCGTTCATACCATGCTCTAGGAGCTTGTTTAAGACCATAGGCGCCTTGGAGAGTTTATAGACATGATTTGGATTTTAGGATCTTCGAAACCGGGAGGTTGTTCAACAAAGACAAGTTCGGATATTTCACCATTTAAGAAAGCACTTTTAACATCCATTTGAAATAACTTAATATCAAAGCATGATGCAAAAGCAAGTAATATCCGAATTGATTCAAGTCTAGCTACGGGAGCGAAAGTTTCACCAAAATCCAAACCTTCAACCTGTGAAAATCCTTGAGCGACCAATCTTGCTTTGTTTGAATGACCAATCCATTCTCATCTTGCTTGTTCCTAAAGACCCATTTTGTACCAATAATATTGTATTCTTTGGGTCGATCCACCAATGTCAAACTTCGTTCGGGTAAAGTTATTGAGTTCTTCATGCATCGCATTCACCCAATCCGGATCGTCAAGTGCTTCTTCTACATGCTTTGGCTCAATAGGCGAGACAAAAGAGTAATGTTCACAAAAGGAAGCAACACGAGGCGAGTTTGGACACCCTTACTTCGTCACCCAATATTTGATCTATTGGATGATCCTTTGCAATTGCATTGTGGATTCTTGGTGGTAGGTTGGATGGTTGATCATCTTCCTTGTTAACTTCTTCAATGATTTGTACTTGATTTGTGGAAGATGTGGGTGGTTCAACTTGAGTGGAGGATGATGGACCATCTTGGGCTTGATGTCGCCTATTTGCATATGTTCCATTTCTTTTCTTAAGGCTTCATTACCTACATCATCCAAGTTCTCATGCTCTTCTTGAGAGCCGTTAGTCTCATCAAATTGCACATCGTGCCTTTCTTCAACTGAACAGGAGTTTTTGTTGAAGACACGATAAACCTTGCTATTTGAAGAATAACCAAGCAAGAAACCAACATCACAACGACTATCAAAATTTGAAAGACGAACACCCTTCTTCAAAATGTAACATTTGCAACCAAAAACACGAAAGTAAGAGATGTTCGGTTTTCTTCCTACAATGAGCTCATAGGAAGTCTTTTTCAAAAGGCGGTGCAAATAAAGACTATTTATGGCATGACAAGCGGTGTTAATGGCTTCCGCCCAAAAACTATCGAAGTATTATATTCATCAAGCATTGTCCTAGCTATTTCAATTAATGTTCGATTTTTCCTTTCTCTTGCTCCATTTTGCTCGGAGTGTAGGTTGTGGAAAGTTCATGCTTTATTCAAGTTCGTCACAAAAGTCCTCAACTTTAGTATTTTTGAACTCGGAACCATTATCACTCTGGATTTTCTTTATTTTGAAATCAAATTCATTTTGAGACCTTTTTGCGAATCTTTTGAAAATTCGGAGGTTTCACCTTTATCATCTAGGAAGAATACCCATGTATATCTAGAGTAATCATCACAATGACTAAACAATAGCTATTACCCCGATACTCTTATAGGTTGTTGGCCCAAACAAATCCATATGTAAGAGTTCCAATGGTCTAGAAGTTGACATGATACTTTTGGAAGGATGAGAATTAGCGACTTGTTTACCGGCTTGACAAGCACTACAAAGTCTATTTTTCTCAAATTTCACATCTTTCAAGCCAACAACTAAATCATGTTTGAAAAGCTTTTTAAGTTGAATCATTCCAACATGAGCTAGCCTTCTATGCCAAAGCCAACCCAAGGAGGTTTTTGCGATTAAGCAAGTTTTTAAACAAGATTCACTTGAACTAAAATCAACTAAGTAAAGATTTCCAAACCTAAAGCCTTTGAAAGCTAGAGAGCCATCATTTGCGTTAGAGAAGGTTACACCTTCACTAGAGAATGAGCAAATTAGTCCGAGATCACATATTTGTGCAGCGGATAGCAAGTTAAAGTTTAATGATTCTACTAAAGAAACATTAGAAATGGAAAGGTCATTTGAGATAGCAATTTTACCCAATCCTAATACCTTTCCTTTGCTATTATCGCCAAAAGTAATCTTGTCTACTCCTTTTCCATTCTCGAATGTGGTGAACATTTTTCTATCACGGTCATGTGTTGAGTGCATCCACTATCAAGCACCCAATGTTTTCCACGGTCTTATAGTTCACTTACAAAACAAGAGTCAAGTTCTTTTAGGTACCCAAATTTGTTTGGGTCCTTGGAGGTTAGTAACCAAGGATTTTGGCACCCAAATAGCATTCTTTTAGGGCCCATAATTGAAGTGCCAACAAAATGAGCAATTACTTTACCATTTTTAGTTTTTTAAGCATATAACATGAATCATATATACCAAGGATGGAACCTTACCCTTAGGACAATTTTGTTGCATATGTCCTATTTCCGGCACTTATAGCAATACATACCATTTTGCCTCACAAAACTTGTGGGCTTATTTATCGACTTCTTGCCTTTCTTAGGTATATATCCAAGACCTTCCTTGTTGAATGAACACCTTTGCTCGCTCAAAAGCTTGTCAAGAGTGGCCTTACCCTTGAAACATCTTTCCAAGCTCTTGCTTAACTTGGTCACTTGCTCTTTTAGCTCATAGTTCTCATGAACAAGTTTTGCATCATTTTGCTTAACAATATTATGATTAGCATCAACATTAGAGCAACATGGCATAGCAAGTAGGTCATCACATGAAGTAGATGCACTAGTCTTAGCAATTTCTATACTAGGCATTTTATTAATAATATCACATGTAATTCCTACACTAGAACAAGACTTATGTGAATTCTCTTGGATAAGCAAGTTGTGAGCATCCTTAAGCTTCATGTAAGAATCTTTTAGAGTGAAGTATTCTTTATTTAAGACCTTATATTTTGATTTTTCTTTTCCAAGATACTCATTTAAATCATCAAGCATATCCATCAATTCATCATAAGTTGGTTCATCACCAATAATGGATTTTACCTTATCTCCTTTTGCCATGAGGCACGTAGGAGTGGAGAATAGTGAAGGAGCTTCCTTGATGGCGATGCCGACAAGTCCCTTTTTCTTAGGGGACTCTTCCTCATCGGAATCGGAATCGGAGTCGCTTGACTCATCATTTGAGTCCCACTCTCCGATGTGAGCTTCATTTTTGCCATCCTTGTAAAGCTTCTTGAAAAGCTTCTTTTTACCATTGTATTCCTTCTTCTTGAATGGCTTGCTCTTGTCATCCTTCTTTTCGGGCAACGAGAAGCAATGTGCCCTTTTCTTCACAATTATAGCATCGAATATTGCTATATCTCTTCTTATCATTTGAGGATTGCCCTTCTTGAACTTGTTAAAGTTATAGCTTCATTGGGCGCCTCTTCATGACCCTCTTCATTCTTCTCACAAGGAGTGCATACTCCTCGTCGGAGTCTTCTTCTCCATCCTCATCATCACTAGATTCCGCCTTGGCTTTAAAAGCGGTAATTTTCTTCTTTGAGGATAATGTCTCCAAAAGCTCTTCTTTGTCCTTTTTGAACAACTCATTTGTGATGAGGTTGCCCAAAAGCCCTGTTAGTGTCATCCTTGGCAACTCGGGCGAGTTGAGAAATAACGTCACCAACGTCTCATATTTATCCGGAAGAGCCCTAAGTATCTTGCGAACAACATCAACATCAAGAAGGTTAGTTCCAAGGCCTTTGAGCTCATTCACAATGTTGTTGAGTCTTGAATACATCTCATTGATGTTTTCATGAGGCAACATTATGAATGTCTCATATTTAATCCGAAGCCTATGCAATTTGGCTTCTTTGACCGTGGATGTACCCTAATGGATTTCTGAGAGAGTTGTCCAAATAGCATGAGCATTTTCCAAGTTGCTCACTCTATTGAACTCATCCGCGTTCAAAGCGCCAAAAAGAGCATTCATAGCTTGGGCATCTAAATGAGAGTTCTGCGTATCTTGATCCGTGGGTTCTAGTGGATTAAGAGACATAGCATAACCATCATTTACGATTTTCCAAATGCTTAGACTCATGGCCTTTAAATAAATTGACATTCTAATTTTCCAATAAGCATAATTTGAGCCATCAAAGAGAGGAGCCTTTCCTATAGCAATTCCCTCACTAGCCATCCTTTTCTCTCTTAGACGGTTAAGTCTAAATCAATGAGAGACCTGGGCTCTGATACCACTTGTAGGATCAAGGATAACCGACTAGAGGGGGGTGAATAGGAGGTTTTTAAACTTTTTAACAAAATAACAAGTTTATCCAATTATTAACTTAGACTAAACAAGATATGATTCTAGCTAAGCAATTTATCACAATAGACAAGCTAGAATTATAAGTGCGGAAATGTAAAGACTAGAAATAACCACAATGACACTAGGAAGTTTTTCCCGTGGTATCGAAGACTTGCCGGTCTTCACTAATCCACGTTGAGGAAGCTTGATCAACTCAAGCCGGCTCCACGAATTAAGCCTTTCCTCGATCACTAGAGGTAGCTCTTCTCCTCTCCGGATAGGCGAGCTCCAACCTTCACAAATGCCCGGGCCTTCTCACAATCTCCTTTGAGAAGATCACCGAACTCAACTCCAAACCGTCTAGGAGACGGCAATCTCCAAGAGTAATAGAGCAAGAATTCTTCACTTGAAAGTGCTCTAAATGCCACAAATTTATCAAACACAATGAATGCTCTTTAGAGGGACCTCAACTACCTTTGCAAATGGAAATCAATGCTCTCAATGAGTAGGAAACAATGCAAAGGGCTCAAGAGATGTTAAATGAGGCTCAACCACATTTCTAGTGGCGATGGGGAGGTATTTATAGCCTCCACCCACTCCACTAGCCGTTGGACACGAAATTCCCAATTTTTGATGAGCGGTCGGTCCATGACAGCAGTCTTGGTCGGTCAGGCCTCGATTATAACGGTCGATTATTACGCATTTAATGCACTTAAATATAGCCGTTCTGAGGGTCCGGTCAGTCCATGAGCAAGCATGCGGTCAGTCCGGCCTACAGAAAAACGGAAAACCTTTTGGAAATTTTCTGGAAAAAGCTGACCGCAACCAAAACCCGGGGGTGCGGTCAGTCCGGACAAATACTGCGGTCGATCCGGCCTGCATTTTTCAACTGAACACCTTCTCTGGAAAATGTTGACCGCGTCCCTGAGACCGGAAGTGCGGTCGATCCGACAAAACCGTCGGTCGATCCGGGCGGAGGATTTTACCAAAACCGCTGACACCTCATCGGAAAATGTTGACCGCCGTTTTGGTCCGGCAATGCGGTCAGTCCGGCCAGTTAACGTCGGTCAGTCCGGCCTCAATAGAAAATCAGCAAATTTAAATTGAGGCAAAGTAAAAAAACAAATCCAAGATAAAACCAAGTAAGATTTGAGCAGTTGTGGCATCGATCACTTTCGAGGTACTCAATTTTGCACCCTCTTTATAATGCAATTTGTCTAGCCTATAATCCGTCTTCAACCAATTCACCTAAGACCGGTAAAATCAAAAATCCTAGACTATTGTACCTTGCCTTTGAGACATAAGATCTTCATGTAAACCTTTCGCGTGCAATTCACGATCATCAAGAGCGCCAATGGGACTTAACCTTGTACATACTCAATAAATCGTTAATCCCATATTCACATATTGTCATTAATTACCAAAACAATTTTTAGGGGCCTAGATGCTTTCAGAGGGAACATTAGCAAATCGGCTTGAGTGGCTAATGTGTCTTTCTCTTTGTTGGGTTGCGACTCTTAATTAGTATCATCCATGGGAAATGTCTCGTAGGACTTAGCCGTCTTAGTCATACCAAAGGAAGTGTGCTAATCTAGTGGCGAAAAGGCGATCTCAGGCGTGTGGGTACATTGGTACACCCTGCAGGTATAAGCTATTCAATAGCCTCGTCCTAGGTTATGGACACGCTTGGGATTGGATTTGCGGGGAGTTAGACTCAACACTTTGGAATTCTTAATTAAAACTTGATGTGGGTGGTATGAGCAGGGAGTTCATGCTATTGTTGTGGTGGCTATTGGGTTAGCCACTTTCGAGATATCTTGTTATTATTTGTTACTTGTATATCGCTGTTTTTAGCAAATAAAATCAGATTGTAAAATTGCTTTCAATCTATTACATTATTGCAAATGAAAACTTGCGTTATCTTTGAAATTGTGTCTAGAGCCCGCTCCACTTAAATAAGCTTGCATGTAGCTATTTATTAGGCTTGTTACCTTACACGTAAGTCTTGCGAGTACATTTTGTACTCATTTGCTATCTTTAATTAAATTGTTGTAGAGGAGGAAGTGGAACCCCAAGGGTTGCACTTTTGTGAGATGTGCTTGACCGAGGACTAGGTTGGTGGCTTGGTTGGTTGCCTTGTGGGTTAAGGCACACTAATCGGCTTTTGTTATCGCCATCTTATGGCCATTTGCTTCCTCTGTTATGTTAGACTCTTTAGTTGAATTTGGCCGGTCGGCCCGTTTGTAATAACTTCATACTGTATGTCTTTTGGATCTTTTATGTCGTATTTTGGATTCTATGTGATTGAATGGAGTTGATGCTTAATTTTGTATGGGGTATATGTACTGCATTAGGAAGTACATATCTGCCGAGAGTCGTAATATTTGATTTGTAATGCTTGAATCATTTTAATGGTTAAGTATTACAAGTTAAATACCCCGGATTCTCACAGCTACTCCTAAAGATGAATATCCTATGCCTATAGCCGACATGTTAATCAATGATGCTTCAAGACATAGAGTAACTAGTTTCTTAGATGGTAATGCTGGTTATAATCAAATCTTTATGGCCGAAGAGGATATGTCTAAAACAGCCTTTCGATGTCCTAGTTTTGTTGGCTTGTTTGAATGGGTTGTTATGACTTTTGGTTTAAAGAATGCTGGTGCTACTTATCAAAGGGCTATGAACTTAATCTTTCATGATCTACTTGGTGTTATCCTAGAGGTATACATTGATGATATAGTTGTTAAATCGGGTGGTATAGATCATCACTTAGCCGATTTATGTCTAGCCTTTGAACGAATGCATCGGTATGGTTTAAAGATGAACCCACTCAAATGTGCTTTTGGTGTGTCGGCTGGAAAATTCTTATGATTTATAATACATGAGAGAGGCATAGAAGTAGATCCTACCAAAATAGAGGCTATTAAGAAAGTAAAAGCACAACAGTGTAAAAGGGATATGCAAAAGTTCCTAGGAAAGGTGAATTATTTGAGGAGGTTTATATCTAATTTGTCTGGTAAAGTTAGTGCATTCACTCCTATACTTGGTTAAAGGAGAGCGAATTTACTTGAGGCGAGAACAACAACAAGCATTTGAGGAGATCAAAAGGTATTTATCTACACCTCTGTGTTGAGGCGCCCAAAGCCGGACGCCATTTCGCTATATATTCTTGCGAAGACAATGTCATCGGTCTTTGTTTTGACACAAGTAATAGATGGCAAGGAATATGTGATTACTTACTTGAGTCGGCGTCTCTTGGGAGCTAAGACGAGGTATGTGTTCATTGAAAAATTATGTTTATCCTTGTATTATGCTTGCACCAAGTTGAGACATTATTTGCTATCTAGTACTTGTGTTGTTGCTTGTCAGACCGATGTTATTAAGTATATGTTGCAACAGCCAATTCTAAGTGGTAGAATCGAGAAGTGGGCTTATGCATTAATAGAATATGATTTGGCTTATGAATATTTGAAATCTATGAAAGACCAAGTTGTAGCTAATTTCATTGTTGATCATAGGATTGATAATGATATAGAGCTGGTTAATTGTTTATCTGTACGTCTATGGAAGTTATATTTTGATGGCTCGGCTTGTAGAGAAGGACAGGGTGTTGGTATTGTTTTAGTTTTGCCTAGAGATGTTGTTTTTGAAACATCGGTTTGTTTAGAATATTTTTGTACCAATAATCAAGCCGAGTATGAAGCCCTTCTGTTAGGATTACAAATTTTAGAGTACATGGATGTAAAGAATATAGAAGCATTTGGTGATTCATTGTTAGTTGTCTTAGATTTCTAAGGTTTATCGATTGCTTTGATGGAGCACTAAATAGCTATTTAGAAAAATGTTTAGAGGTCATAGCAACTTTGGATGATTTTACTATTAGTCATATATCTAGAGAAAAAATATTAGAGCAAATGATCTAGCACAACAAGCATCTGGTTATCAAGTTAAAAGAGGTAAATTGTTCATGGTAGAAAAACGATGCTAGAAGGTGCTACAATTTGTATAGCCGAGCAACATGATGGCAGCTTGGATGTTTTGGAAACATCGAGGTTTTGCTTAGAACCTAATACCGGAGAAGACCTCTAATTAGTTATTTAGAAAACCCTAGTCAATCTGTTGATAGAAAGCTTCTACGACAAGCATTAAGATATACATTGCTTGATAGAGAGTTGTATCATTGAACTATAGATGGGCTACTTTTAAAATGTTTAGGTTCGGATCAATCTAAAGTTGCTATGGGTGAGGTGCATGAAGGTATATGTGGTACACATTAGTCGGCTCATAAGATGAAGTGGCTATTGAGAAGAGCTGGCTTCTATTGGTGACTATGTTGGAAGATTGTTTTAGATATTATAAAGGGTGTGAGTCATGTCAAAAGTTTGGCGATGTGCAATTGGCACCACCGCTATGTTGCATCCTATTGTTAAACCATGGCCGTTCCGTGGTTGGGGTTTAGATTTCATCGACCAAATACACCTGCATCTTCTAAAGGTCATCGTTTTGTTTTAGTAGCCATTGATTATTTTACAAAGTGGATGTATTTGTTCCTCTTAAAAACATGACACATAAGGAGGTGATTAGTTCTATTTTGGAGCATATTGTTCATAGATTCGACATACCACAAACTTTAACTCTTGATCAAGGTTCATCTTTTATGTCTCATCAAGTACGTGAATTAGCGAATCACTTAAAATCAAGCTCCTTAATTCTTCACCTTATTATGCTTAGGCCAGCGGTCGGTAGGAGTCAAGTAATAAGACCTTGATTAAGCTCATTAAGAAAAAACGAGAGGAGCATCTAAGAGATGGCATGAAGTGTTATCTAAGGCATTATGGGCTCATCGTATATCTAAGCATAGTGCTACAAAGGTAACGTCGTTTGAGTTAGTGTATGGATAAGAGACCGTTTTACCTATTGAGGTAAATCTGGGTGCCCTTAGATTGGCCAGGCAAAATGATCTGTTGGCCGTAGACTACCATAACTTGATGATGGATAGAATAGATGAAGTTGCAGATGAGAGATTAAAAGCTTTGAAGGAGATTGAAAATGATAAGGTAAGGGTAGCCAAAGCCTACAATAAGAAAGTGAAGGAAAAATCGTTTCAAATAGGAGACTTAGTTTGGAAGACGATTTTACCTGTTGGATCTAAAGATAATAAGTTTGGGAAGTGGCCTCCGAATTGGGAAGGTCCATATAAGGTGGTGGAGATTGTTCCTGGAAATTCTTATATAGTGCAATGTTTACAGGGAGATAGGCTGCCTAAAGTGCTTAATGGCAAATATTTGAAAAAGCACTATCCGAGTGTTTGGCAGGATGCTTAAGAAGCACACATGGCCGATAAGTTGTTTATCATCGTCCTGAGAAGCATACATGAGGCCGGTGTTTAATCATCGTCCTGAAAGGCAATTGAAGATATTATTATTTTGTGGCAAACACGTTTGTTTACCAAAAAACAGGGGGGCATGTGTTGATGACAAGATTTGGTATCTATAATGGTCGTTGCAATGCTGATTAGGTCTGATGACAAGGAATTTAAAGCTACCGTTGATTCAACTAAATTCGGTTTTGAATCAGAAGGCAGATTGGCCTCAAAGACCTCATGAGGTCCTGGACGACCTCTCAAAGACCTCCTGGGAGGTCCTGGCTTCAAAAATGACCTCTTCAAAAGGCCTTCTTGGAGGTCCTAGAGGACGTCCTGGTTGATCCTGGAAAACATCCGCGAAGACCTCCTAGGAGGGTCTGGAGGGTGGTCTTTGTAAAACGACCAAAAGGGTGGTCTTAAGTAAACAGGAGGTCTTGGTTTGAAAGGGTGGTCCTTGCAAAACGCCCAAGAGGTGGTCTTTGTAAAGCAGAAGGTCGTGAGGACAAGGAAAAGCGCGTCCAAGAGATCCTAGGAGTATTTACGTGGCCTCATCAGGGCCGCTCAAGACTTCCTCCGGAGTGCTGCATAGCTTCATCAGAACCGCCCAGGACCTCCTTAGGAGTGCTCGTGTGTCTTCATTAGAGCTGCTCAAGACCTCCTCTGGAGTGCCGCGTGGCTTCATCGGAGCCACCCAAGACCTCCCTGGGACTCTCGCGCGTCTTCATCAGAGCCGCCCAGGACCTCCTCAAGGGCGCTTACGTGGCTTCATCAAGGCCGCACAAGACATTCCCAGGGACACTCGCGCGCCTTCATCAGAGCCGCCCAAGACTTCTTCAAGGGCGCTCACGTGGCTTCATCAAGACCTCACAAGACATCCCTAGGGACACTTGCGCGCCTTCACCAGAGCTGCCCAAGACCTCTTCAAGGGCGCTCACGTGGCTTCATCGGAGCCGTCCAAGACCTCCCCGGGAACATTCGCGCGCCTTCATCAGAGCCGCCCAAGACCTCTTCAAGGGCGTTCACGTGGCTTCGTCGGAGCCGCCCGAGACCTCCCTAGGGACTCTCGCGCGCCTTCATCTGAGCCGCCCAGGACCTCCTCAAGGGCGCTCATGTGGCTTCATCAGGGCCGCACAAAACTTCTCCAGGAGAACTCACATGCCTTTCATCCGGGCCGTTCAGGACCTCCTCCGGAGTGTTACGCGTCTTCATCAAAGCCGTTCAGGACTTTCTCCGGAGCGCGATGCGGCTTCATCAAAGTCGTCCAAGACCTCCTCAAGAGCATTACGTGGCTTCATCAAGGCCGTTCGGGACCTCCTCGAGTGTTTACGTGGCTTCATCGTACCGCACAGGACCTCTTGAAGCGCCTCGCGGTTTAATCAGAGCCGTTCAGGATCTCCTCGGAGCACTTACGCAGTTTAATCAGAGCCGTCCAGGATCTCCTCGGAGCACTTACGTAGTTTAATCAGAGCCGTCTAGGACCTCCTTGGAGCATTTATGCGGCTTAATCAAGGACGTCCAAGACCTTCCCTAGAAACATTCACGTGGCGTCATCAGGAATGTTTAGGACCTCCTTAGAGACATTACGGGGCTTCATCAGGACCGTTCAAGACCCCCCGCGGAGACCTCCTCAGGACCTCCCACGAGACTTCTCGCCAAGCATCCAAGACGTCCCTCCAGGAGCTCCTTAAGGGAACTTACGTGATCGAAAAGGAAATATTTGTCAATTATAGAAGGTTTGGAGATCATAATCAAATCATATCTGTAAAATTAGTTCGGTTTAGGAGTCCTGAGCTCTCATGGCTAAGACCTGCCGCCCTTTAAATAGAAGATGGTCATGGCCAATTGTAACATCAACCAATCGATCAACACAATTTACATCTACTGTTTTCCTAGCATAGCTTTCCCGTAGTCCTATCCCTCTCCCGATCTCTTTCTGCTTGCTGCTCGGCTGAGGGCAAATCATCATCGCGTTGTACCACAACTAGCTTTGCCTAGGTGCTGCACGTTGGTACTGCTTTTCCGTGTGTTGATTTTTGGCGTCAACACTTTCCTCTTGTCAAGTCGTTGCTCGACATGGTCCAGGATGGAGACGACAAGGGCAAGAAGATGAAGGGGAAGGGCAAAGCCGGTCATGAGAGGAAGAAGCCGTGCCCGGCGTACGTCCTGTGGTGCAAAGAGCAGTGGAACGATGTAGGAACCAAGGAGTTCGAACCAAATCAACACAGTTTCTCCCTTTTGCTTACTTGCCTGTCAGGTGTTTGATGAATTGTCTATGGTGTTTTCGGATCAAGGAGAACTCGGAGGCCGACTTCAAGGAGGTGGCAAACGCGCTCGGCGCAAAGTGGAAGGCCCTCCGCGCCGAGGAGAAGCAGCCCTACGAGGAGAGGTACCGGCAGGACAAGGAGGCCTACCTGCAGGTGGTCGGCCGGGAGAAGCGTGAGGCTGAGGCGATGAGGCTGCTCGAGGAGGAGCAGATGCAGAGGACGGCTAAGGAGCTGCTTGAGCAGTACCTCAAGTTCAGGCAGGAGGCCGAGGACGGCGACAGCAAGGTCAAGAAGAACAAGGAGGAGAAGGACCCTCCAAGCCAGAAGCAGCCCATGTCGGCCTACTTCGTCTACTCCCAGGACAGGCGCGCGGCGCTGGTCCGAGAAGAAGAATGTGCCTGAGGTAATAGATTGTCCAGTTGTCTCCGATTTCAGTTGGTGTGGATGCATTGCTCTGATGCTTAAATTATTGTGTTCTTGCCGATTGGTAAGATCACTGGGGAGGAGTGGAAGAGCATGAGGGAAGCTTAGAAGGCTCCTTACGAGGATGTTGCGAGGAAGCAGAAGGAAGAGCACCACAAGCACATGGAGGTGTACAAGCAGAAGAAGCTCGAGGTGTGACAATTGTGCAGTCCATGATTTCTCGATTCTAAAGTAACAACAAAAGAAAGACATCTAATGTGATGCTGGGGGAGAGTTGAATGATTGTGGAAGATTTTTCGCACCCTAATAATCAGGTAGGGATCGCAGGCATCCGCTCCAATCAAGAACAGCATGTCGCCCCTGGTGAGCACCTCCCCACACGTGAGAACCTTAATTTGCCTCCAACCCTTGATTTCTTTGCCCGAGCATCTCACCTAATCGCGCACATGTGCTGCCGCTAGCACCAAAACAGCCGCAACACCTAGCGTCGCGAGCAACAAAACCCTGCCGCCAAGATCAAGCCGCCAGCTGCCTCGGCCGCAAGTCCCAGCCGCTCGTCAACCGCCTCAAGCCGCCGGCTATCCAGAACCGCACCTTCACGTCCGCACCAAAAACAGCACAAGTCCAGCCGCAGTACACAGCCCAATGCTCCGCCGCATGCATATCAATCACATCCGAAGTTCTTCTGTAGATCACACAATGCAAAAAGCTTTTTCCATTAATGTGCATAGCAAGTGTTCTCTTTTCTCACGCACAAGCAAAAGCCCCCATGACTAGAATCTATTCACGTACAACCAGGGACGAAGCTTAGTGAGGGCCAACGTGGGCCCTCGCCCCGCCAGCTTTTTTGGATTTTTTTTAACACTATGCATGCAGTATGCAGGTGTAGTCTGGAACTCTATCTTGCTGTCTTGCCGTCTTGGGCCCTTGCCCCTTGGGCCTTAGTGCCTTGGACGAGATCACTACACGACTGAAGAGCTGCCTTGCCTTGGATGAGAGACGAGGAGAAACCTTAGGCCTAGGCTGCTAGGCAGGCGGCGGCCGGCTAGGCAAGCGACGAGCTGAGCGCTAGCGGGTGAGCCAACCCTTTGCCTCTTTGGCCCTCCTTACTATTTTGCTCAAGCTCCGTCACTGCGTACAACCACCAAAAACTAGCACGCCACCCTAGATCGGTTTTTCAGGGATGACTACCAATAGCCGTTGCCCAAATACCTCCTCACACGAGATCCTAATTCGTGCCCGTGCACGTCTCGAAGATAACATGATAGCTATTTATCCGCCAACAACATCTCACCACCCACGTATGGACTTTTTGGCTAATCCAAATAGCGCTTTCATATCGTATTGGCGGATATAACCATGCTCAAACCGTATTAGCAAAAATGGCAAAGTTGGCGCCACGGTGATCGTCGCTTAACGCGGAGAGGCCGCCACCTAGTGTCGGCGCCACGCCACCGCGCGCCACGCCGCTACGCCGCCGCGTGTCCCCGGCTGGCCCCATTCGCCCCACGCCACGCCGCGCCACGGTGGCGGCTACTCTCACTGCTTCTTGTGTGTCGCGTCGTGACCTTGTTTTGTGCCAAGCATGATCCGTGGAATCGTCCACCATCCGGAGAACGCGTGTTGGTTGGAGAATGGTAAAGACCGTTGAGGCGGAGGTGGACGATGGTGACTCTCGAGTAGAGTCTAGTAGGCATACATGTCGCCGTGATGAGCCATGCCAACCTAGGGGACACCTTGAAAAATTCATCCATGACGGAGGCTAGAAAACCACTCTAGAAGTGCGATACCGCAACTCCGGTTCCACAGTGCCTTAAACGTATGGGGTTCCAGCGTACCGGAGGGAGCTCTACCCTTGAGCGTCATGGGGCGGTGAACTCGGAGGAGCTAGAGGCGACGCTAGAAACCCTAGTCGCCATTGTCCATACCGGCGCTGTCTTGCTCCCCGGTAGGAGCCGGGAGGCCCAGATCCTCATCATCGGTCGGCGTGAATTGGCCGTCATCCCCACGGCCAACGAAGGTCAGAAGACGGAATGATGTTAGTACAAATAAACACTACGGGCGTAAACTAAGAACCTCGTACCTCCGGGATGTGCGGTGTAGATGGTCGAGGGAGAGCGCCGATCAGGTCTTGGGTCCGGACGATAAAGTGATTCAAATTTTACGGACCTACGGCGGAGAAAACGACATGATGTTAGCGGGCGTAAGGCATAACCAAAAAATTGAACATACATTTGTACATAGCGACTTACCTTTGCGCGATGACCGACGGGAACGCATGCGGCCTTTCTTTGGACTTCGCTAGGTCGTGGTGACCTAGTGGGTGAAACACGCCCCCCCCCACTTCGTGCTCGATGCGCAGGACGTCGTCTGTCGAATGACCGCAGCTCAAGTTGTTTATTATCTTCTTCATCTCCACCGATATGTGCTCCAAAACTTTTTTTATATCCCACCGGGGTTCTATCTGGGCTGCGGAGGGTGTCCTCCAATGCGCTCTAGACGCGCTGCACCCGCTCCAACTGTAGTAACATACGTAACAGGTCCATTAACAAAAAGTACGAATGTCGTCAATGAAATAACCAGAGATTGTAAGTGTCGTACGGTGTTGTCATGTCGCGAAGCACTGTGACAGTCATACGTGCGGTGGAGGCTCCGTGATGCGTCTGTGATGTCACCCGGTTCGGGCGCTCTGGTGGAGGAATGGTGAGTCTTGCACGCGTCTCTTGGTTGTATGGACGCGGTTCATTCTAGACATCCATGTGCGTCATGTCCGTCCATGCCGTAGTCTACTCCTGCTGGACCAGACGCAAGTCCTGAGTATGCCCACCCGCCCTCGATTGCCTGCATTTACGGAAGGATTGATGTTAGAAAAGAAGACGTAAGGACTGTAAACATTACTCGGATGAAGTTTGACTCACAGGTGTACGGCTCGCTGCAGGAGCCTGCCGTCTAGGGGGGCATGACCTGGTACTTACCAAACTATCGTATTACGCGTTGCGGCGCGTAAGGCTCCACCATATGTGCGAACACTACTAGGTGGCGGTCGTAAATCCACAATCCTCATCGCATGCATTGCACGATGGCGTCTTGGCGACGCTACTATGCGCGGGAAATTAGGATACCATGGACACCAGATGATGACACCAGATGATGTCACTCTCGTGTAACGACTCGAGCTCGTTGTGGTACAACGAGTAGCCTCGTTGTGGTACAACGATCGTTGTGGTACAACGAGTAGCACCTCGCCGGTCTTCCGCTGGCCCAGCGCAGACGGCCAGCAGTCCACCGTAAGCCCATGGTGGACCTATCTGCCTGGTCATGTGGAACAGGGTACGGGTGCGCCGCTATCTCGATGGTCGGCCGTAACAGGGAAGCATGTAGTAGACGACCAGGTTGGTACCAACGGTGCCGCGCCGCGAAGCGTCACACAACCCTCGGTATGTGGCGTAAAGGATGGCTGATCCCTAGTTGTACTGAGGCATCGGCCCAGCCCCCGCATCAACCAAAGACTCGGCGACGCGGATGAAGCTAGGGTTCAAAAAAATCACCCTTTGTGGTTGGAAACAACGAGGTGCGTCCTAACGACCTCGTGAGGTGCACCCTGTGGGCATTCGTTGAACTGCCTCAGCCAAGCCCGGGGGACGCTACGTGCACCCTCCGGGAGAGGTTGGCCGAACCGCTGCTCCAGCCTGGCCTTCTAGTTTGCACCTGAAGGGCCCGGAACAAGCGGCTCACCCCAGATCGGGAGACCGGTCAAGAACGAGACGTCCTGCAGGGTGACCGTCATCTCACCCCACCGAAGTGGAAGGTGTACGCGTCTCGAACTGCACACATCCGACAAGTGCTTGGCAATGAAGTGGCGTCTAAGGTGAATGGCGTCCGTCGGAACCATCCTCGCAAGGGCAACAAGCCTGTCTCGGAGGATCGGGGCGTAGCGATCGTCCGGCGCCTAGCGATCCCTCGCCTCAAGCGCCAGGGGCGGAGGGCCCTCGTCGTAGAAGTGTTCCAGAAGCGCCGGTAGAGACATGGCTTGCAACACATGGAATAGAGGAAACATTAGTGAGAAGGTGGCTAATAAACATAAAAGATTATAAATTAATTGCAGAGTAGTTTTCCTGGGGTGATAAGCTAGCTTAATTAGATTATGCTCCTCTGTTCTTCGGTGAATTCATTTCTTATTATTTGATTATTTGATTTCGCTTTACGACCAAACTAACACTACAAATTAATGGACACTACTTAATTAATTAATTAATTATTACTAATTATTTTGTAACTAATAAACACTGTAAATTAAAAATTACGACCAAACTACCCGTGAATGACGACGGTTAATAACGCTGGAAAAATTACGACCAAACTCAGGAAATTTGGGATGTTACAATGGAAAAGGGCGTCCATACAACATCACGACTTAGGCCCGTCAAATGTGGAGAATTCATCGACGTCAATTCGATTGAAGACCTTGTACGCTAACCGAAGTCACCAGTATACCCCAATGAAATTAATAAAGTTATTATTTTCTCGATTTTTGGTTGGCAACAAATTTTCTTGATTTTACGTAATTTAAAAGAGTTATCTTAGTTAAAAAATATAAATAAAATAAAATCAATTACTTAATTTCTTGGTTTTAAAGTAAAAAATAAAATTTATTGAGTTTTATGGGATTTATTTGATTTAAAGTGAAAGATAAAATTTACTTAATTTACGGAATTTTCTAGTATTTAAAAATATTTTTCCTATTTTCTAGAAAATAAAATTAATTACTATACAAAAATAAAAGCCAACTTTAAGTTGTAATTATTTTTATTAAGATTAAAATAATTCAAGGAATTTTTAGAATTTTTAGAATTTTTGGACTCTATTTGCTATTTTTAAAATTCTATTTGATTTATTGCTTTTTCCGAGATTAGAAAATAAAAAAAATAAATGCTGACTGTCCGACCAATAACTTGTGGCTGTTCGGACCATCCGAACATTTTGTTTTATCTTTTCTTCTCCACTGAAAAATATTTTTCTTCAAAAATTCATATCTAATTCATCTCTACTCCAAATCAAGTGAAACAAATTTTGATATTTTTATTTATAAATGAACTTTATTTTAAAATAGGGTTCAAACTTTTCACTTTCCCAAAAAATATAGTTTTTGGAAATTGATCCTTAATCCGAATTATTTTCACACTAGAGAATGCTATTAACTTTGAAAATTCATAGAAATTGTTTCTAAACTCCAAATGGGTTGAACCAAATTATTTTGGTCTTATAATTTTATTCTCTATTTTATCCTTAAAATATCTCGAGCGGACTCCCCAGCGTGCAAATCTCGGCGAATATTCTCGTTCGTTGGATGAGTTCATCCGAGATGGGTTGATCCCGTTCACCTGTCCAAAATTTGAGTTTCAATTCAAAACCTTGTTCCAAAATCAAATATCTTTGCAGCCAATTCTGGATTCAAATTCTTTTTTTTAATTCATCTCAAATTCAAATTTTAGCCAAATTTAAAAATTCAAATTTGTATTTGAATTTTCTCCGAAATGAAAATATTAAAATTTTATTTCAATTCCTGGCCAAATTTTATTTTATTTTATTTTTCCTCTTTCCTTTTTCTTCTTTCGTTTTCTTTCTTTCTTTCCTTCGTTTTCCCTCTTTCCCTCTCGTCCTTTCTTTTTCACGTGAAACATTTTCCATGCAGCAGCTCGATGCCATTAGAGCCTTTGGGAGCTCATCAAATCCCATGAATTTCTCCACGATTCTTTGCGAAATCAAGGGCATTCAAATGCCCTCATCAAGACACCTCCATTCCCGGCCATTCCTCCCTTATCAATGCGCGAAATTAGCGGAACACGCCATGTCCGGCCGTGACACACGCGCATTGACCTCCCTCCACGGTCCACCTCCACCCCTATATAAGAGAGCCCTGGGTGCCTCTCCCCATCCTCATCCCACCCCAAAATCTCCCCTCCCCTCTCCCAGTACTTTAGCCAAATTTTGGAGTTGAAGCCCGTTGACCGATCGCCGTTCCTCGGCCATTTGCGCCTCCAACAGTGGATCCCCGCCACCATCGACCACATCCCCGGCTTCACCTTGCGACGTTCTATGCGGTGCTCTCGTTATCTTGGCCGGAGCATCACCGGAGCTTCGTCGTCACCTTGGACCGAAGCTCTCCACCGTCGCCGCCCTCACCACCGGCCGTCCGTGCGCGACTCGACGCTACGAAGGTGAGCATCGTGATGTACATCCTCTCCTCTACCCATTGGTACCCTCGTCATTTCTTAGAATCACCGCTGCTCGCCGGCGCCATCTCGCGAGCCAGACGCCACCGCCGCTCATGGCCTCGGGCCGCCACCGCAACTTGAGCCGGACTATCTCCTCCAGCATCCTTGACCCTCTGGACTATGACTTCGCACCAAGCCATCTTCCGGCCCTCGTCGTAGACCACGATCGCCTCCGAGTTACCTTGCACATGCAAAGACCAAAACACCATCTTTTCTTGACGCAAGTTCTTCCCAACTTGACCGACATAAGTCCACACACACCACACGTCTCAAATAACATCAGTAACCAACATTGTCAATTATTAATCAACTAAATTATTCTAGACCTAGCCACATGGTCTAACAGCTCTGGAGCAGAAAACCAAAGAAAAGCGCCAGAAGAAGAAGCAAGAGAACGCCGATCCGAACAGGCCCAAGAAGCCTGCCTCTTCCTTCCTTCTCTTCAAGTTGGAACATTTTTGTCATTGTACAATTCTTCTTCGAAATCCAGCATTGTGGCCGGGTGATTTTGAGTGCTAAATGTTTACATTTCCCCATTTTCAGCAAGGAGGTGAGGAAACAGCTGCAGGAGGAGCGCCTCGGCATCAACAACTATTAGCGCCGAGTCGACGGATACTCAACACACAAGAATACTTGACACACAAGAATCACCAAACTCGACACACGAGAATCACCAAAGCTCTGATACCAATTGTTGGCCCAAGCACCTGGCGAGCACAAGGACTCAACGTGTGCGTCGGTGTTGGCAGGCTCCTCAAGTACATGAACGACGAGGCACGCCTACTGAAGGCCTATAGTGAGCTCCCTGACACGCTTGGCAGAACATCTCCAGTCTCGCTCGACAGATGCACATGCAGGAAGCCAATTGGAAGATGAATGCACACGTACACGTGAACTCACTTGAAATTCACGTATGCATGCATATGCTGTTGGAACTCTCAATGAAGATACACGCGGACGTACGAAGCTAATAGAAGAAAGATTTGGTCTTCTTTGAGCTAACATGAAGCTCTATTTTCTATTGCTTTAATCAAAACACATCTGATTACACGTCCTTTTAAAGACTACGTAATCAACTTGCTAACCAAGCCGAAACTAAACATGGAAAACCTAACAAAGGAAACAAACAAATTTGATCTGATCTGATTGCATCAAGATCCTAACACCCTATTACTTGGCAAGTCTAGATTAATTTCCAACAATCTCCCCCAAATCTAGACTAAATGCGATACTTGATCGCGTTCAATCACCGCCTTGCCACACGCATTGTTGGAAATATGCCCTAGAGGCAATCATAGAGATGATTATATTTCATTATGTTCATAATATTGGATAATATGTTATCCTGTTCCTTGAATGAATCATTGGTTATGAAGATTAACAAGTATGTGATTTGTTGGTGAAACTCTTTAACTTATATGATGTCGCTCTAAATGAATCCCTAGTTGGATATCAATGGTCGGAACACTAGTGACTCTATCGACCAGCACAATGTATTGATTGATGACCATGTTTCACCGGTCATGGATATAGGGATATCGAATCAATAATGTGAACACATGTTAGAGAACATGGGGTTGGATTGACCCACTTTGAGACACTACTGAGATTGTTATGATTCTATGTGTCGTTAGTTGGTCTCAAGCAATGATGATGTATAATCTTTAGACCTGAGATCAGCATGGTTTCCTACATATGTAATAGCACTCTTAGGGGTTGCCAATCGCTACTTATAACTAGGTAGTTATAAAAGTAGCTTTCGAGTATGCTATGAAACATGCGGAGGAATGTTACTGGTCGGATATGGGATTTGCCTCTCCTAACATAACAGGAGAGATATCTCTGGGCCCCTCGTTGTGGTCGGATAAAGTAAGCGCATGGCCATGCCACTAGTGGTCGAAGTGTTCGACCACGTGAAGTTATCCGACACTCGATCGAGAAAGTATTGAACAATCCATGAATGACACAACATCTCACCTGGAGTTTAACCAGATGTCGTGAGGCAAAGGGAGAATACACGAGAAGGTCTTTCAGTTCGACCAGATACATACTAGTCGTATGGAGATACGGGCTGGTCGTAGGCTGGTCGAACATGGTCACTAAGTGGTCGAAACTTGGTCGTATGGAGTTACGAATTGGTTGAGACCAAATATGAATCGGTCGTATAAAGATACAAGTTGGTAGTCAGTGATATGGACCTAGTCGTAGATCATATTACATTAAAGTTTGTCCGATATAATTTGTGTGTATTCAGGAATTGCTATGTTCTGCTAGGAACCGCTAACGACTCGTGGTCGAAAAGGGTTTCCGAGTCACAACCGATTATACATAAACCTAATGGGTCACACACTTAACGGGTTGGAACAAAACATGTTCGGATAGGATCCGTCATGGGCACTATATAAGGAGATGTTTGAGGCTATTGAGAGAGAGAGAGAGAGGAGTTAACGTGAGTTGCTCTACCAAAACCCTAGTCGCCATCTTCTTGAGAGCTCTGCCGTGCGACTTGGTTCTAGCACACCGAAGTATGGTTGTTCCTTTCCTGGATGTGTGGATACCGTAGAGGCGCTACTGCGGTTGTTGTTGTGCTTGAGGACGATCCGCGATCTTCATAAGGAACTGGAGACGTGCTCGACGCTGGATGATCAACTATGACCACTGCATCGACGTGCTCAATGCTGGACGATCGACTTCGACCACTACATCGACACGCTCTACGTTGGACCAGGCTACTCCAACTATTCTTCCACTGCTCTGCGCATCTGGTGATAATGATCTGTGATCATCTTCTTGCTTGGCTTCTTGGTTTACGTGGTAGAATTTTTGAATTGTTGCCATTGTAGCCTACCTGTATCCCTACAGCAGCAGCCTCCTTTTGCCACACACAGTGGGCATCTTGCGTGACACACGCACCATTGTCACTCTCGCACCGACTCACCTGGCATCAGCATCACCTTGCCAGTTGTCGATGACGCACGCCGACTCCTTGTGACAACTCCGCACCGCTATTCGTCGACCTTAGCCGCAGCCATCATGCTGACGCTGCACACATCATGTGTAATGCCGGCACACAGCCAGCCTCACTATGGCCGCGTGGACCTCTGTCGTCATGTTACTGGGCCATGGTGCTGCAACCGGCTCATCGCCGACGCCCTATGCACCTCCGCCCAATACGCGCCGCTGCGCACGCCATCACACCGATACGAATGCATGTTGCCATCACTGTCGGCATCACACCGAGACTTTCTCAACGATGGCCTCGGCCACCGCCACCGGCCTCCATCTTGCTAGAGTGCTGCCACCACCATGCCTCTATCTCGCATGGAGTCTCACATCGCCACCTTTGGCCTCCACTCATGGATCTTGAGGCACTGATACCAATTGTTAGCACCGAGTCGATTTAATACTCAACACACGAGAATACTCGACACACGAGAATAATACTCAACACACCGTAATACTCGACACACGAGAATCACCAAACTCGACACTCGAGAATCACCAAAGCTCGATACCAATTGTTAGCACCAAGTCAACGAATACTCAACACATGAGAATACTCGACACACACACACTATGGCTCGGATCCTTGCACACGCACATGTTGTGGCTTTGGATGAAGCACACACTACAAAGATGATTGGCAAGAATTAATGCTTTGGAAAGAACTCACACATGCACTTGTCTTTGCCGAGGTAAGACTAGAACATGAGAATACTCGACACACGCACACTATGGCTCGGATCCTTGCACACGCACATGTTGTGGCTTTGGATGAAGCACACACTACAAAGATGATTGGCAAGAATTAATGCTTTGGAAAGAACTCACGCATGCACTTGTCTTTGGAGGTAAGACTAGAACATGCACACTTTTGATTGGGGCTATCCCCACTTATTAACACCACCGAGTTCGAAACCGTGAAAAATCCAATCTCGTGGCTAGGTGAGCTCGCCTCGATTTTCAATCCACCCACAAAGTTTTATAAATAGAACTAACTCCTAGTAAGTTCCCATGTTCGCCTTTGACCGTAGGCACGACTGTTTAAACAGTTTAGACTTTGCAGAGGTTGTACCTTCGTACCCACAAGAGACAATCATACTTGTTTCCCCATATGATTCCTTAGTCATGTAGTTGAGCGACCATCACAAAGAAACTTTTCAAATCATCTCGCCTCTTGTCATCTCACCCATATGGGTTACCCCACTTGCGGTGGGTCTCATAAGTTGTGCGGATGTTTACCACCACGATAAGCGTGGTGGCAACCTCACCCTTCATTGGTGTCCCATTCAAGTTGAATCGTATTCACTACTTGCACTATCTTACTCGGCCACCAAAGAGATGATTTCTAGGGTCCAATAAATTTACTAAGCCAAGTTGCACTTTGCGGACTTGTGGTTTGTACATGTTTTACAATGGGAGGTCATGACAAGATTAAGTCTTTAGGGTTATCTGGCGGTTCATTCCACATACCATCCACAAACCAACATTCCTTGGGTGCATTAGCACCCACTATCGTACCATCCATCATACCATCCGCCTGCATTTCAGAACAACAAGTTATTAGGGTTTTGAGGAGCAAAAATATATTAACTCAACCATCTCGATTATTTACCGACAATGACCTTAAAACCACTTTCATGTTTAAAAGATGATGATTAGGATATTTTAATGCCCTAGTACTTAAGCAAGACTAGTATGTCGCTAAGTACAACATATAACTAGTAAATACCACATTGTTACTAGGGTGACATGGAATAATGGATTCAATTGTCAAAGGATAGCATAATAATTAAGTAATCATCAAATGGGTATTTAACTACCATAGGATTTAATATACCTTTGATTAAAGAATTAAAGCATGCAGTTTTGGTAATTTAAATGAATATAATTTACATAAAATATAGGCTCAAAATGATCAAAGTATCGACTTGCCTGGATTAAAGGTAAGAGAGTCTTGATAATCTTGTGCTTGATCAAAATAGAGATCTCTCACTTCTTTGAACCCTAATCGGACGAACGTACCAGAAAAAGGAACAAAAAAGCAAAGAGAGAAAATAAATACATAAGAAATAATAAATGAACTCCAAATAAAACAAGACCACTGCCATTAGCTAGGTCTTGAATTTACAAGTTTTTAGAAACAAATCTCATAATTTTTGGAGCTAAAACGAAGGAGAACGAGCATTTTGAAGTTGAGCTTTTGAATTAAAACAAAAAGAAATAAAGGAGGAGAGAGAGAGGATGCTCCATTGACAGGTGGGGTCACTTGGTCATAGACCTAGAGCGAGATCAACCATTCCCCATTCTATTTCCTTTGGTCACAAAGAGAGGGGAGAAGAGGGAGGCTCGGGCTTGGGAGGCGGTGGCGGGTGGGTGAGTGGTGGCGGGGAGGCCCGATTAGCAAAATGGGGCCCCACAAGGGTGGTGGCCCCACTGGAGGTGGTGGCGGTGCTGGAGATGCACCAGGGCGGCTGCGGCGGCACGGGAGTGGAGGCATGTGGCAACACCGGCGGCGGGATGGCGCGGAGGTTAAGGGGCCGCGCGCATGGGCGGTGCCTGGAGGTAGGGAAGCCAAAGGTGGCGTCGGGGTGGCCGTGGTGGCGGGGCGGCGGCGACTGGGGTCGTAAGAGAAGGGGCGGCGATGGCGGCACGTCTCGGTGGCGGGGAAGGAGAGTGGAGGTGGGGGACGAGTTCCTCGGGCCTTGGGGCGCCTCGTGACGAGGTCGGCCGGGCAAGAACATCGGAGCGGTGGCGCGGTGGCAGGGCTCAGCTCGTGCGTGGTGGAGGTGAAGAGGAATGGTGGGGGAGGGGAGAAGCAAGGGCAGGCATCGGGCTTCTTATAACCGAGGGAGGAGCAAGGTGCCGTTGAGGGGGTGTGCGTTCCCGAGGCGGCGCAAGATGGCAGTGTAGAACGACGGGACGGGGGTGGCTCGGCGTGGCAACTTAGGAGGCCAGGAGTAGGTGGGAGCGCAGGGCGCGCAGGTAGAGCATGGCGAGGACCCGGAGCAGGTGTGGGAGGGTTGGCGTCAGTAGCGACGAAGGTGGCGACCCAGAGGGCCAAGAGTTGGTGGAGGCCGCACGGGTGTGCTGGTGATGAAGCGACATGGCAGGGGCTCGGCTGATCTGTGCTGCTACTATTGGGGACAAGGTGAGGAGGGGAGGCACAGGAGTTAAAAGGTGGCAGTGGGCGGTCTGGTGAACACGAGGGTGGTAGGGAGCTGGGAGCGGCGTCTTGTGGCGACCGGTGCTGGTGGCGTGGGCTGCAGCCGGATGCAGGGGATGCACCTGCGGGGCACACGAGGCTGCCAGTGGGAGAAGAAGGAGCAGGGATGGTGGCAAGGGGCTGGGCCGGGGAGAAGCAAGGTTGCTGAGCCCAGGAGGGAGGATGGGCCGGCCCAAGGGGAGGTACGGGCTGAGCCCAAGAAAAAGATGAGGGCAAAATTTGAGAAGGGCCCAAATTTTGAAAAGAGAGTTTGAATTCAAATTTCAAGTCTGGGAAAATGCAAGGAGGTTCGAAACTCAAATTTGAACTCAGGTAGATGCTAAGGTTTTGCAATTACAAGGTAATTTGAATTAAGGTTTTGAAAACCAAGAGTAAAAAGGTAATCACTATTTATGTCCGAAACACAGACTGTTACATGCATACTGCAGCTTTTCTGTTTTTCTTATCTTCTTATTTGAACTGAAAAGAGAACTTAGCTACATGCAAAAACTAGCAAAAACGTGGCCGATAACCCCACCTACTAACACGCCATGATCCACAGGAATCGCGTCAAGCCACGACATGGAATCAAGCACATACGCACACTGGCCCTTGCAACTACATGCACGTCATTATCTCTACCATACTCAATGCTATGCATGAGCTAACAGAAAAAGTTTAACGTGAGAGACTAGCTAAATAGCGCGACAAGATTATTCAGCAATAGGCGGCCCCAGTTTGACCACCGATAGGTTTAAAACTATCTAAATATTGGCTATATGAAAATTATATCACTAGATTTGTCATTAAAAATAATGTGAAAACTTTGAACTTTAACCATTGATTATTTGGAAAAGGAAAGGCCAAATAAAAAAGTTCCCTTTCCTTGCTTGTGCACATGAAGGCTCCCTTTGCCGGCACAAGCAAGCAAAGCTGGGGCAGGTACGCTTCTCCCCTACTCACGAGAACTCCCAAAAAAGTTCCAACATGTGAGCAAGGGAGGCCTAGCTTAGTCACTGGTGATGTCAACAAGACAGCAGCTTCTACTGCCGCCCAAAAATGACACCCATGCATGCATGATACATTGCCTCCTTTTCGGATATGCATCACCAAATTTTCTGCCTCACATGACAAGTTTTCCGTGGTTACATCATATATTGCTATGATCTAATTAAGTGCACAAATATTGTCAGTAACTAACAAACAAGGCTGACTTTGATTTTGCAATGTTGCAAGCTGCAGATTTGGAGACGTCGTGCCGCTGTAAATCAGGCACCGGCACGCTATCTGGCACCTTTACAGCCGTCCGATCGATGAACCCTGCAACGGCTGAGATTGATGCGGGCGAGGTCTCGGAGCGCCTTGCGGGAAACCGCAGTGGTCCGGAAACCCTGCCCGCGACCATCTTTAGCGTCGATTTCTGATCGGACGGTAAAGCGCCCTCCCTGTGCGTGGCTTTGCGCTGGTAGAAGATACGAATCCGCAAAATAAACTTGCTGACTAGCCAGCTAGCTAGCTCAGCTGTGCTGCCTTTACAAGACGACCTCCAGGTGCACGACGGCGGCGGCCTCGGCGGCGACGAACCGCTCGGAGTGGGCCTTCCGGAGCGCGGCGGGGCCGACGACGGCGTCCGGCGTGCCCTCCTCGGAGCTCTCCTCCTCCGGGATGGAGGAGAGCACCCCGGTCCACGACGACCCAACGCCGCCGTAGCTGTAGTAGTAGTACTCGTCCACCATCCGGTATCCGTAGTAGGCCTCGAACGCCGCGGCGCCCGGCTCCGCCGCCGACGCCGCGGGCCTCAGCCGGAGCACCTTGAAGAAGAACTTGTGCAGCAGCTTCGGGAGCCCCGCCCGCTTCTTCCGTCCCCCGTCAACGCCGGCCAGCGGCGGCGGCACGGCCGGAAACTGCGACATGGACATCGCTAGCTTGTACGTACGAAGTATATATGCCAGTAGCCCAGTACTGGTTTGAAGGTGCAGAGCTAGCGGTGTTGCGTAGTGCGTAGGCTTGTGAGCTCGTCTATCTTTTGGCGCGTCACTTGGCCATCTTTCCGTTAGGCTGTCTTTTATATAAGACCAGCTTTGTGCTTAGCTACAAGCAAGCTTAAGGGGAGAGAGAGAGAGAGAGAGAGAGAGAGAGAGAGAGAGAGAGGAAGTCGAGGTCGCGAGTAGGTGCAGGCATGAAGCTTTACAGGTGGATGGAGGTGAGTGGCACGCGCGGGGTTTGCAGCCTGTGAGCGTCGACATGTCACGGCTCGTGCAGTGGCGGCTATCAATCAAGGAGGATAAGCGCATCTGTAATAGTTAGATAACATTGTCTCTAATATATTCTACATCATCTTTAGAGATAACATCTTTAATAGATAGTCTTTAGCACGCTCTTTAATATTTATATTTTATAATTTTCCTTTGAAACGGGCATACATATCAACTAGAGTAGATTAATGTAGCATATCTTGTTTTGCGTGCACAATAGTCTCTTCAGAAAGAGACAACCTGTGTCCTCTCTCCTTCCCTTCTCTTCTCCACGTAGGATTTTGTTAACGTGACATAACTAAGAGACGACAATAAATACATTATTGGAGATACCCTAAAAAAGGCAGGAGACGCCGTATGTGGAGCCATTTAATGGTGGTGGTTAGCTTAATTGCATGGCTAAGGACCTAGCTAGGGTTTTGGAGACAGGCCAGCGCATTAAGGCTACGGGAGGAGCTGGTTTGACCATGCTAGAGCTGTACTCCTCGTTTCACAAAAATAAGTCGTTTTAGATATTGATATAGTCCTTAAAATATAACTTTGACAACTAATTATTATTATGAAATATATGTAAATCCCAATAAAATTATAATATTGTGAAAGTACTTTTTGAGATGAATATACACATATGATTTTCATGTATCTAATATAAATATTTAAAAGATATCAATAGTCAAAGTTTTCAAAGTTTGACCACATTCTAAAATGACTTTTTTTTCAACCGGAGTGAGTAGTATATTGGCTAGTCGAGACAAAGATGGATTACATGTGTAGTGACATAAGAGGAAACCTTTTATTTTATCTAAACGATACAAATTAAAAAGAAATTAACATTGGATCTTATATCGCCATTGACCATTCATGCTCCCCTCCCAATTAATACACTCCTTTAGGTGTTGAACGGTGTTTCTTTCGTGAGATATGCTGAAGTATAAGTGAATTGTCTGTCTTTCCTCATCGGCTTAAGTTTTTTTGGGTGAATTGGTTGGTGCATGTAACTCAATATGGTATCAGAGCCAAGAGGTCTTGAGTTCAAGACTCGGCTGGCGCAATTAAGAAAATAATTGCGGCCTATTTCTATTCCACGTCTTAAGCCTGGGGGAACCTACATGTAAGGGAGAGTGTTGAAGTATAAGTGAATTGTTCTTCTTTCCTCATCAGCTTAATCTTTTGGGTGAATTGGTTGGTGCATGCAACTCAATAAAGAATAGTACGTAGCATGGACAGATAGCGGTCTTATGAGATGAGTTAGGAAAGCACGATCAATCTTACTCAGTTCGAGCGATATCTCGCGGAAAACACTGCAAGTCGTTGGATAAGCGTAGAAGCCGACCTCACCGCTGATTTGCGCACGTGGTGAATGTTGAATGCTTGCCAATTGGGGACGTGATCAGTGGCGTAGCTGGCCACAGGCCACGCCTCGGGCCGGCTTAGCTGATTTCGGGCTCAAATCGTTTTTTGCTGATTTTTCAAAGAAATTAACATGACCGATCCTAGGCTAGGGCCACCAAGGTCTAGCTCTGCCTCTGGACGTGATCGTGTCCATCGCACGCGGTGGAATCCCCATTTACCCCTTCCCGAGCTCCCCCTCCCCTCTCCGGTCTCCTCCCCCGCCCTCCCCTTTTCGCTTCCTTTCATGGCACGCCGCTGCTAGTAGCCACTCTTAAGGCCTGTTTGAAAAGTCTATTTCCGGCCAAGATTCATGTGAGTGGGCCGAGAATTTGAATTAAAATCCCAATTCATCTATAAGGTTGAGCAGGAATTTTAGCTCAACCAAACAAGTCCTTAGACGGCAAGCCACACTGGATCCACGCGATGCTGGGGGTGCTCTGTGGCTACCGCATGTCTTGGATCGAGTAAGATGAGGGACGCTTGCTACTGCGCCTCGATTAGTTTGCTCCCTCGCCTCTAATGGATGCCACCCACATCGCCTTGCCATGATGGAGGCCTGGTTGCTCATTCCCAATGCCCCCAGCTATCGTGTTGCCGTCGAAAGCTGGGGGCCACCTGGTGAAAGTACATACTACAGAGACCTCAGGGATGGAAGTGGGAGATTTTGCAGTTGAAAGTGTTCGAATTTGGAAGTTGAAAGTTGCAGTTGGCAGTGGCAGTTGAAACCATTGGATTTTGTAGTTGAAACTTGGAATTAGTAGTTAAAAGTTTTCAATTTTCACAGTTGAGGCCCTGTTTTCAATAGGAATCGAACTGTTACCTATGAAATTTCTACAATATTCATGTTAAATTCCGGCGTTCCAAATGAGCCCCGAACTAAAGTTTGGATGTGTACTTGAAAATGTTCAAAATTGTAGTTTAAAGTGCTTGGGCTTTTTTAAAGTTTGAAATTGTAGGCGAAAAATTAAAATTGCACACTACAGCTTTGAATGGTACACTGCTTCCTCACTTGGCGGACATCCGCGAAAGACCATTTCTGTTGTTTTTAAAATGCGGCTATCGGAAGTGCCCCTAACAATAAGGCTGCTTCCAATGCTCCACCTTGGTTAGTATCTTAAGCATGCCATGTAGGCAAATTGATGATATGGCACATAGTTAATGAGGAGAGATAGTACTCTAGTATCTAATTTAGATACCAGTTTGGGCTCGAAATCTAACGCGTAAAATTTATTGTATACTCATGTATGTAATTAAATGAAACAATCTAAGATACTACACCATAAGAAACCATGTATTGGAAAGATAGTATCCTAACACTCCTCATGCACTAAGAAACTACACTTAGATACTGCCCATTGAGAGCAGCCTAAGGTCATCTCCATTACACCTTAAACAAAATGTACTTACAAGCGAGAGAATATGACACATCATCATAGCACCTATGTAAGAACTCAACCCTCAAATGTAAGTAGCCATTCTTTTTCCTGCCAACTCAGATCATCTCGATATTGTGTTTTAGCCAGTTCAAATAAGGAGAGAGAAGACATTGAATCGATTCAATTCATTGGAATGGTCGATTCAACAAAAAAAATGTATGGAACCGAACTTTACTTAGGAATCGATTTAAAGCATTAAACAACTACATAGAAGGAGAGTATTTGAGAGAGGATATTATTATTTTATGGTTTTTAATACAATGTGGGTTCCAATTATTAGTAGGAATCAGTTCCTATAGTGCTTACGTGGCATGACTTTAAATCAATATCGGTTCAATACACTAAAGATGCTCTCAAAACCGCACACACACAAGCATCGGTGCCTAAGTTTCAACACCTTTTCTCTCCCTCATGGCGGAAAAAAAAAATCCCTATAAGAACTTGATAAGATGGAGCATCGGAGATAACCTAATAGATATAATGAACTGATGGTAAGCTAGTTCTTTTTAATAAAAGAATCGATGCTTAGCTAGTTTTTGTACGACGATAGAGTTGTAAAAACTCCAGGTGCTACTTTTGCTAGGCTACATTTGCAGTGCCTTCTAACTGAACCACGATTTCGGAATGTACCAGACGCAAATGCGAACACTGTACTATCCTTAGTTTCAAGCCGTCAAACTTATCGATGTGGATAAATAGCTAGCTAAAATAATAACCTAGATACTCGGCATGGGCGGCAGTGGGGGTGCCTGGTGCACGTGCATCTCCAAAATAAATATATTTTTTTTAACTAGGTACAAGCACTTAGCAGTTGGGTATTCGGGTTGGCCATTTCAATAATAACTAGGTATAAGCACTTAGCAGTTAGGTACTTGGGCTGGCCATTTCAACAATTCAGCCCACCAGACCACCAATTAGAGCAAGTCGCTAGGCACTGAGGCAGTGAGGCACCCGCACCCGCACCTGTCAGACCCTAATTTTTTGGAGCTTAGGATCTCCTGTGTAAACTGTGTCATTCCCTGGATCAGTAGCTGACACACACAGAATACCACGTTTGCTCAAGCGTTTACCTACAGCAGCTACACGCGGACACATGTGTTGGTTCGTAGACACGGCCATATTTGATCAAAATAGCAACTTAGAAGAATCTTAAGAGGTACTAGTACGGTTTTATAGTGATCCCAGGGAGGTCTTAAGTGACCCTGAGAAGGTCCTGTGGAGGTTTTAAGGTGATCGAGGGAGGTCCTGAGGAATACTGTGGAGACGTCCGAGGGAGGTCCTGATGAGCTCAATAGAGATGCTCGAGGGGGGGGGGTCTTGAGGAGGTCCTACAGATGCGCCCAAGAAGAGTACAGGGGTCCTAAGGATGTCCGGAGGGGGGGGGAGGTCCTGAGGTACGCTCAAGAGAGTCCAGGATGTCCTGGGACATCTTGGAAGTAATCTTTGGACGACCTAGGGGTGGTCGTGGGTCTCCTGGTAGGGGTCCTAGACCACGCAGGGGTGGTCGTGAGGCATCTGGTTGTAGTCTTAAACCATCCAAGGGTGATCATGAGATATCTGGTAGAGGTCTGGGTGATCAAGGGAGTTCTTCAAGAGATCTTGAGGAGGTCCTAGACCCACTAGAGCTTGATATAAACCCTACGAGGGTGGCCGTGAGGCATTTGGTAGTGGTTCTAGATTGGTTGATGGTGATCCTAAGTCACCAAATACGGTTCTTGAACTTCTAGGGGAGGTCGTAGGCCATCTATTCTGCGGTTAAGTGCAAACTGGTCGTGGGTATTTCTCAAGGTACATGGTACTCAAAATGAACAGTGCAAGCCCATAATATAATACATAAGCGTCCGGCCGAGCGGCCAAATGTTTACAAAAGCGCCACTTGGGCGAACGTTTTTACAAAAGTCAGAGTGCTGAAACAGAACAGGTACGGAAGCAAAATACATCACAATGGATCTATTCACTTTGCCCAAAAGCAAGCGACTGGGGGTCCCGGCCTAAGCTTCGTTATCTTCACCACCATCTGGTTCATCCTCCGTGAAGCACTGATAGGGGTCTTGGTCATTCGGGTCTGAAAAGATTATATTGGCAGAGCCTGAGTACACAACTGTACTCGTGAGCCAATCCACAATGCAGTTCTTGTAAATGCAAGGCTATTCAAGGGAGGCTTTAGAGTTCTTTTATTTGCACAAAGTCAAGTTCGAAATAGATGAGTAGTAGTAAATCCTAAGACTTAGCAATTTAACAAATCCGTTTTCATAAATGAGTTTTTTTTTGAAAAGTACTAGTGGAGGTCCCACCTCCTATACTCGGGTTATCCCGTATTTACCACTGGTCCCCGACCAGGCCTTTCTCAAATCCCTAGGGTCCCACCCTAGCCTTCCCTTTTCATCACAAATGGTTTTGTAAACATGAAGATTATATCAAGTAAGTTCTCAGCACCGCTCTTGACCGTGAGCACGGCTATCATGATAGTTTTTCTTACTCTACAGAGTTCGCACACTTTACCCACAAGAGGTAATCGCCTTGATATACACACACGTTTGCTTGGACATGCGAATCAAGGGGAGATCACCACAAGGCCTGTGAGCACCCGGATTTATTAAGCTCATAATACTTAGTCATCAATTGACCCTAGTATTATCAACCAAATAAACCCAGTCTCGAGAGATGTATACTCCCCAGAATGCAGTATACATACCTCACGACAAAAGAATGTATCAATTCCATACAACACATAGTACATAAGCAACAAACCAGAAGTTAATACTAATAAGGAATAGGTTATTACAAAAGAGGGGCCTTCCGGCCAAATAACAACAAGAACTACTAAGAAAACAGCGGAAGCAAAAGTGCCATAAAGATGGCTATAACACAAAGCCAATCAGTGTGCCTTAACCCCAAGGCATCTGACCGGACCGCCAAGCTAGTCGTCGAAGAAGCTGCAACACGTAGCACAAAAGAGAGGCTCTTGGAGCTCACCTCCTTCCTCTGCAACAAAAGCCACAAAAATGCCACAACCACGGGCAGATGAGTACATAAAGTACTCCGCAAGACTTACGTGTAAGATAACAGAACTATAAATAGCTACATGCAAGCTTTATTTAAGTGGATGAGGCTTTGGACTCATTTTAGCATAAAGCAAGTTTCATTTGCAATAACATAATAGATTGAAGGCAATTTGGCAAAGCATTTTAATTGTTGAAATAACAACGAGATAGTAACATAGTAACAACAACAAGATCAACCTGGAAGTGACTAACCCAAGTCACCACAACAATAGCATGAACTCCCCGTTCATACCAACCATGTCAAGTTTTAATTAAAGGTTGTAGTCTAATTCTTACGGAAATAACCAAGCGTGTCCATAACCTAGGGCGAGGCTATTGAATAGTTTTATCCTGCAGGGTGTACCAATGTACCCACACGCCGACCGCCTTTCCTTTAAGCACACTACCTTTGGTGTGCTAAACGCGCTAAGTCCTCTGAGACATTTCCAATGGGCAATGCTAATTTTGACCAAGACAACCCACGGGATAAGGACCCAATGGACAGCCTAACCGGTGCCTTGCTCCATTCCCACACCACACACACACACATTTTATCTTTAAAACACACCAACCGAGCGACCCCAATTAGCACCGCCCAAAGTACTTAGTCAAGAGAGGTCCCATATCCCCCTCGTGTGGTTAGCACGCAAAATTGCTTGGATCAATGGCGCAAGAATTTGGTCCTTGTTGACTCAGGCATACCACCACATCCAAAAACCACACCATCCATCCAATATGCCCGAGTCTAAATCAATCTTTTATTTTCAGTTTTTGATTTCTCAAATTAATCAAAGCACAAGTGCTGGACATATAGGAGTAATAATCAGTTTTGAGTGATCAAGACCATCGACTAAGTCGATGATCGCCCATAACTACCGAAAACTAAGCATGTCTAAGCCATTTAAATCGAAACTACTAAGTGATAAGAGCTCATCCAACGAGCTCCCACCACAGCAAATAACCTAGGCTCATGGTAGTAGAGGATAAACAATTCCTACAGATTATGCAACTATAGGCTTGCTAGCGATATTTTAACACAAAGTAGCATGCATACATAGAAGTAAAACAATATATTAAGCTTTAAAGTAATGGGACAATGATGGAAATGATCAAACTGCTTGCCTTGTGGCTGTTGCTCAAGTGGTGGCAGAGGGTCACTCTCGGGATCACCACAAATGTCGAAACCTAACGGAAAAGCGATAAAGAACCGATAAGAACGACGAAAGTAATCAAGGACAGCACAGAAAACGAACTCCAAATACTCTGAACTTTCTACAGAAGCAAGAGGGTGATTTTTAGGGAATTTAGCAACAAGAACCAATGGATTTGGATTCTCAATGCAAAAGATATGAGCAAAACAATTCTGCTCAGCCCTAAAAATACCAAACTGCACTATTCACTAATTTAATTATGAGGCAACATTTTCTAGAATGGTAGTGATACTGAGATTTTTACTGCAAAACCAGCACCTCATGAGCTGAATAACACAATTGAGTTCATCTCATTTGGAGCTATTATGCACTTTCTATAATTTTTCAAAAACAAGAACTTGAACAAAATTATAATGCACAAGTCCTCATTTTTATAACAGCAACATGCTCAAAATTAATTTTCACAGTGAGTTCACTAATGGAGGAAACCAACAAAGTTGGTCTCACTCAAAAATAATCTACAGAGCATTAGTTATGTATTTTACAAGTTAAGCATCAATTTGAGTGTACACTTAAAGTTAGTTTTAAAATCTAATGGTAAACTGTGCTCTGGGGCTGAATTCAACTTACAATCATTTTTAGATTAAAGTCAAGTCCAAGACAGAGCTAACACAATTTGAATGACCTCATTTGGATTTAAAACGAAAAAGATATGAAATTCTAAAGTTATACCTTTTCCAGTTCACAATTTTAACAGATCACTGGAATTTCTAAAAACCCTAAAGACATGGGAGGTCATAAGCGGCTCGAGATCACGGGGAGGTCCTCAACGGTTGAGATCTTCCAAAGGAAGATCTAAACTATCAAGATCTCCCCGAGGAAGATCTACATCGCCGACCTCACAGGGAGGTCCCGGGCGGTCCAGATGTTCCAAGGAGGACTTTGATGGTCCAGATCGTCCAGGAGGACCTTGACGGTCAAGATCTACCCGGGAGGTCATGAGCGGCCGAGATGACCTCGGGAGGTCCTAAGGGAGGTCTAACGTCCGCAGACCTCTAGGGAGGTCCAGACGGCCACGATCGCAAGGGGAGGTCTTGGGCGCTCAAGATCTCCTCGGAGGAGGTCATGGGCGTCCCGAGCTCGCGACCACGCGTGCTTATGCGCCGCCGCACGAGCTTGGACATGAGATAAATGTGTGCGGGACAATGAGGAGGTCCGCAGCGGAGGTCTTAAATGCGCGCAAGGGGAGGATTTAATGCAGTTAAGACACGCCAATGATTTCAATGATTTGAGCACTTGATGAACGCATTAAACGCGACAAACCTTTGTCCTAAAAACGACAATGGCGCCACTGCCTTGTCCGACAAAGACCCGGGTTTGAAGAGATGGTCCTCGCCGGCGATGTAGGCCTCGCCGGCGACATCCAATGGTACCACTGAGTGCACAATAACTTTGCGCACCCAATGGACCTCCTCTCAATGGCGGCGATGGCCTTAAACGCCATGAGCCGAGAGGGCACGAAGGCACCACACGGCAAAATCCAAAAGGCGAAATAAAGCTCCGCGACATCCATTCAAGCGTGTGCCCAAATAAAAGCTCCGCAACCTCATACATGCGGGTGTCCAGCCGCTAAGGACTATCGGGGAGTACCGGAGGTCCTAAGGTCTTTGAGGAGGTCGAGGACGGAGGACCGGTGCGGAGAGGAAAGGTGCTCCACGGCCAAAGCTTGACTCCAAGCTCCACTTTGTCCCTCTGCAAATGCCCAACAAATCAAGTTAGGACTTGGTCCCGGAGGGTAGGGCACAAATGGAAGCAAGGAGAAAAGGAGGAAAACTCCAGGGACCCTTGTCCACCGAGGAGCTTCAAGCTCCAAAGAATGGCGGCCAAGGAGAGCTTCGGTGGTTTAGAGCTCACAAGCACAGGGTGCAAGCAAAGGGGATAATGGTGTGCAAAGGAAGCCAAGGAAACAACGGTGGAGGTTTTATACTTAGGGCACAGGAGGTTGTGAACCACGGGTTAAGCTCATGGTGAGCTTGGCCCATGGGTCGGTCTAGGGCTTGGACAAGATGTAAAGTTGACATGGTGACAAAGCTAGGCGGTCGGAGAGGCGAAAAGTGACTCGCATTTAATGCGGGTCAGCAAAGAGTTGTTATAAGGTACACAGTGGACAGACACGCATTAACTCCCTCGCTCAGGAGCACGCATGCGTGACCAAGGAAGGAGAAGAACAGGGGAGGTCATTTTGACCGTTGGATAAGACTTCGGGGAGGTCCTAACCATCGGATTCTATTTTTGAACCGTTATGTTTTAAGTGGCTGGGAGGAGGTCCCAGCCACACGATTTGGACAGGGAGGTCGTGGCCCTCCGATTTCCATAATACGAAGGCGCACGTGGAAAAGGGGACAGGAGGTCCAAGGCGTTGGATTTCAATCCAACGGTGCGGACCTCCAGGAGGACTTAACCGCACACGGCCTTAAGAACATGAGGGGGAGGTCATGGCCTTAGGATTCAAATTCAAGGGCACACAACCAAAAAGGACGGTCTGAGGCTTTGCGAGAAGCGCGAGGGAGGTCAAGACCTTTGGATTTTGATCCAATGGTGGTGATCAAGACAGGGGAGGTCCTGAGCCTCGCGCGTGGCGCAAAGGAGGTCTTGAGCTTGCGCAACACACAAGGGAGGTCATGGCCATTAGATTTAGATCTAAGGGCAACGACCTCACGTGCGCGAGGAGGTCTGATGCGCATAAGACAAGGAGGAGGTCGTGACTGTGGATTTTTAATCCAATGGCTGTGACCTCATGTAGGTGGGATGTGGACTTTGAGGTTTGATAACAAGGGGAGGTCAGAGCCGTGGGATCTGAGCCAGCGGCCAAGACCTAATGAGGTGGGGAGGTCCTGGCGGTGTTAATCATGAGGAGGTCGTGGCGGTTGGATGTTAATCCAACAGCTGCGACGACCAAAGTGGAGAGGAGGTCTGGCCAAGTGCAGACATGGTTGGGCTGGACCAGCTTTGCAAAGTGGCTAGCCCAAGGAACAATGTAAGCTTTTAAATTTAGTTTTTAACAGCTGAAACTTAGCAGAATTATTTGAGGTAGCAAATGAACTCCAAAATTCCTGAAATTTTAACTGGAGCTTGCTGACCATGAGATTAACCTTGCATAAAATTTTCAGAGGTTATTATGCAATGCATTTTTCTCAGGAAATTCATTAAGGCTGTTCAAGGATTTGTTTTACCTCCACAATTTATCAACAAGTGTTATAACTCATGATATTTTTCAGAGGGGTCCCTCCTCAACTTTAGGACCAAGGAAAAATATTTCCAAATGTTTGGCACAAGATTTAGACAATTGGAAAATGAGTTTGACTTTTGGTCAACAAGAGCTTTGTGTTTTTGGATTACACAACTCTTGGACAAGAATTACATGAGAGATTAGGGGTTTTCAAGGTGTGAGAAAAAGTTTTAATTTCTACACATATAATTATACTTGAACAAACCCTGTTTATACAGTTGGGATGTTACAAGGCCTTTACAATGCTCCTTCCTCGTCGCAACCCCACCCGCTAAGGTTTCCACCGCCCGGTGCCAAGCACTTCTAGAAGGCCCCCTCTTGCGCTATGTGGTGTCTCTATGGCTCCCTTTCCCCTTTACCCACGTCACATTCCTCCAATTGTGAGGCCACGCCGAGGTGAGCAAATTAGTTGGCCAGGTTGTACCCATATTAGACTTGTGGTTGCACTGTTTTTGCATGAGAGGTCATCACCAGATTCGGTCCTTACTTGACCAGTATGCACATCCACATACCAACCTCTTCTCGTGCCCGTGCACCACCACTCTTTCCACCACCCAAATCAAAAAGTTTTTACGGTTTTATTGTTTTGAAAATATTATTTACTTCAACATACCGCGGGGCTCCCAAATTTCTTGCCCAAATCAATTTCCAAAGTTTTTAAGAACTGTGGCTTGGGCAACTTAATGCCCACATGGCATTGTTCTAATCAAGACTAAGCATGGCACTTAGATATAGGCTTGTTAACTTAGTAGGTGATCCATTACATCTAGGGTGACAAAGGATAATGTCCAAGTTCAAGGGTTGGAAGTTTATACACAAGTATTTGTTAATGCATTAACTATGATCTAGACCAATTTAGTTTGATAAAACATAGCAATGCTATTTCATAATTTAAAGCAACATAATTTGCAAAAAGGTAGGTGCAACATGGTCAAAGGATTGACTCGTCTTGCTTAGGGTGCTGCTGATTAGGGTCTTGTTCAACGAATGGTTCTTCGGTCGCCTCGACTTCTATAATCGCAAAACAATCGAAAAGGCAAATAAGCAGATATTCCAACTCAAATTGCTTTCAAATGCAACGAATTTCAAATAATGCAAAAGCGTAGATTTAGAAATATGAGACCAACATAGTTGGAAACTCGATGGTCGTCGGATCTGTGGTGGTCGCAGCAACTACTTTGTTTCCAGAAGGATACGGCAAAGAGGTTGTGGAAGTACTATGATTTGGGGTGGTCCTAGAGGTACTGTGACTAGGAGAGGTCCTGGAGTCACTGTAGCCATGGGAGGTCCTGGAATCACTATACCAGGGGAGGTCTTGGAATTACTGTGCCAGGGGATGTTCTGGAAGTACTATTTCAGGGGAGGTCCTGGAATTACTGTTTCAGGGGGGGGGTCCTGGATTTACTGTACTAAGGGAGGTCGTGCGAGTGCTAAGAAAGGTCGTGGACCCTGATGGTGATCTTTATAAAAAGTTCGGGGGGGTTTGGATCGTCAGATCCAATCGAGAGGAGGTCTGGATCATTATATCAACTCGAGGGAAGGTCTGGATCATTAGATCCAATCGAGGGGAGGTCTGGATCGTTAGATCCAATCGAGGGGAGGTCTAAGCCTTTAGATCCAGGTGAGGGGAGGTCTAGGCCCTTAGATCTAAGCGGAGGAAGGTCTGGGCCGTTAGATCTAAATGAAGGAAGATCTGTACCCTTAGATCTAAGTGAAGGGGAGGTCTGGGCCGTTAGATCTAAATGAAGGGAGGTCTGTACCCTTAGATCTAAGTGAAAGGGAGGTCTGGGCCGTTAGATCTAAATGATGGAAGGTCTGTACCCTTAGATCTAAGCGGAGGGGAGGTCAGGGCTGTTAGATCTAAATGGAGGGAGGTCTGGGCCGTTAGATCTAAATGAAGGGAGGTCCGTACCCTTAGATCTAAGCGAAGGGAGTCCTGGGCCCTTAGATCTAAGCGAGGGGAGGTCCCGATGGTCAAGATGGAACTAAAGGAGATTCTGACGGTTGCGATTGTACCAAAGGAGATCTTGATGGTTACGATGAACGCAAGGGAGGTTCCGACGGTCAAGATGAACACGAGGGAGGTCCCGATGGTCAAGATGGAACCAAGGGATGTCTCGATGGCCAAGATGAACGCACGGGAGGTCCTGACGGTCAAGCTGAGCGCCAAGGGAGGTCCCGCCGGTTCAAATAAGCTTTGAACTCTCATCAAAACCAAATATTTCTATTTATTTGAGAATTCAAAGAAATGGAGATGCTACTCAAAGGTCGCGGGAGACGCTACGACCAAGGGAGGTCGTGAAAGTGTTACGACCCGAGGGGTCATGCGAGTGTCACGACCAGGGGTGGTCGTGGTGGTGGACGACCAAGAGGGTGGTCTTTGCAAGAGGGGAGGTCATAAGCTAGAGGGTGGTCTTTGTAATGTAGGAGGTCTTGCAAGTGTTACGACCAGCGGGGGAGGTTGCGGAAAGAGCTTTCAACTGTGCTAGTCGAATGAGAGAGGTCTTCGACTACACAACGGTGATTGAAGAAAGCCAGGTTCAACTTCTTCACGTGATCAATCAACCAGTGAAACAGCCAGAGAGAGAACCCGAGAAACAACAAAGAAGAAGAAACAAGGCAGGCTCGAACTAGGAAGAGTTTCTGTCTACTAGGAACTTACCGGTAAGGAATCTAGCGTATGGTTAGCCGAAGCTGAGCTGGTGACGATGGACCACAACATTGGGAGAAGCTTCGTGCTGCAAGTTGCTTGAGGGAAGTGATGGTGGTCTTCGGTCTTCAAGGTTGCTTTCTGGAAGCTGGTGCTTGGCCTACTCGGATGTCTTGGAATGTCCTGGTCGGAGGTGAAAGGGGAGTGGTCTCCAAGGTGATGGTTGCCTGTGGCAAGGTGGTGGTGTGGGAACGTTTGGTAGGGACGAGGGCTCGAGCTGGACTGGAGCTCGAGCTCTCCGGGAGAAAGAAACGAAGGGGGCTAGCATTGGAATCGGCGAAGAGAAGTAACCAGGAGGTCCCAATGTCTTGTGCCCCATATATGTGTATGAACGACCTGATTAGGAGGGGAGTGGTCAGAGGGGTTGTTGATGGTATGGACAATACAGTGTAGCAGTTGGGTCAGCTTTTGTGTGACAGGCATTAAATGCCGAATGACCATCCAAGAATAAGAAATGAGATGATGCAGTCCAAATAAGAAATCACTATAAAGTCCAATATGAAAAGAAAAGGAAATCAAGACACACAACAATAGTGGTTATACAAAAAGTTTAAAAAATCCCATATTTTTGCCTTTATGAAATTTTGGGCTGTTACAAACCCTACCCCCCTTAAGAGAATCTCGACCCCGAGATTCAGATATGATTATAACCTTCCTAGTAGACCTGGCCGACAATGTTACAGATACCACTAATCATGGACTGGTCGTAAGCGAGGTCTTACGACCAGGCACTAGTCGTGGGAGGTCCTTCGACTAGGAGACTGGTCGGGGGAGGTCTGTTTGGTCCTTGTCAGTTATCGAACAGCTGGGGGTATTCGGCTTTCAACAAGTCTTCACGCTCCCAGGTGGCCTCGCCCTCTGTGTGGTTACTCCATCTGACCTTGCACATGCAGTAGACCTGGTTCCTTGTCTGCTTCTCAGCTACTTCTAAGATCTCTACTGGATGTTTGGCGTATGCCAAATCTTTGCCCAGTTCAATGTCCTTCACTCGAGTTTGTTCTTCAGGCACACGGAGGCATTTCTTGAGCTGTGATACATGGAACACATTGTGTATGTCAGACAGTTGCTCGGGCAGCTCCAGCTGCTAAGCCACCTTTCCCATCCTGGCAACGATCTGATATGGCCCTATATATCTTGGTGCCAGTTTTCCTTTGACATTGAACCTTTTGGTTCCCCTAAGAGGGGAGACCTTTAGGTAGACAAAATCTCCTATGTTAAATTCCAACTTCCTGCGACGACAGTCGGCGTAGCTCTTCTGTCTTGATTGAGCTGCCAGTAGCCGATCTCGTATGAGACGTACCTTGCCTTTGGCTTCTTTTAGGCAATCTGGTCCGAAGAGGTACCCTTCCCCAGCTTCTGACCACAAGAGAGGTGTTCGGCATTGTCTTCCATAAAGGGCTTCAAATGGGGACATCTTCAGGCTAGACTGGTAGCTATTGTTGTAGGCAAATTCAGCATATGGCAAACACTTTTCCCAGTCAACAGTAAACTCTATTGCACAAGCTCTGAGCATGTCCTCAAGGACTTGGTTCACCCTTTCAGTTTAACCATCGGTCTGAGGATGGTATGCTGTGCTGAAGGCCAGGTAAGTGCCCAAGGCTTTATGAAGGCTGTCCCAGAAATGGGAGGTGAACTGTGAACCCCTATCAGAGACAATTCGCTTGGGCACACCATGCAAACTGACTATTTGGGATATGTACAGCTTTGCTAGCTTATCCCCTTTGTAGGTGGTCTTGACTGGTATGAAATGGGCAGTCTTAGTCAACCTATCAACTATGACCCACACCGAATCACATCCTGACCTGGTCTTGGGCAGACCAGTGATAAAGTCCATGCTGATCTCTTCCCATTTCTACTCAGGTACTTGTAGAGGCTGTAGCAGACTAGCAGGCTTTTGATGTTCGGCCTTGATTCGTTGGCACACATCGCAACGCGCTACGTATTCTGCAATGTCCCTCTTCATTCGTGGCCACCAGTATTGTTGCTTTAAATCATTGTACATCTTGGTGCCACCTGGATGAATTGAGTATGCCGACTCATCACTACTACAAAACAGGCTATAGTAGACGCCCCATCACAGACGGTTCCTTTGGAACCGCTCGTGTTGGGTCTGTCCGACCTCGCGGGTGGTGCGGGCGACCTATCACGAGCGGTATTTTTAGAACCGTCGTGATAGTCATCTATCACGACGGTTCTATTAACAAACCGCTCGCGATAGTACACGACAGTTCTATTCTGGCAAAACCGCCCGTGATAATCCTAATCACGAGCGGTTTTAGTTTACAACCATCGTGTACTATCACGCATTTGTTCTATTAACAAACCGTCGCGTGATTGGCGGATTATCACGCATTTGTTCTAATCAAAACCGCTTGTGATAGTACACAGACGGTTCTGAATGAGAACCGTCTATGATATTGAGTTATCACAAACGGTTTTGATTAAGAACCGTCTGTGATATCTCGCTCCATATAAATTGAGCCCGACATCTCCTCTCGCCAAGACTGCTTGCTGTCCCATCAAGGCCACAGATCGCTGCCTTGCCCATCAAGGCCTTACAGACTGCCTCGCCACGCCATACCGCTGGAGCAGCTGCCCGGCCTCGGCCACTGCTCCAAAGATTAGATCTGCTGCTCCTCCCTAGGTGCCACACTTCCCTGCCCTAGCTCTCCTCCAACCTGCGTCTCCTCCCCTAATTAAACAGATGGAGTAATACTTATTATCCTTTATCGATCCACTCTATTGATTAATGATTTTCCCTTATTTTGCTACTCTGTACATGGACCCTAATGTTTTGTTTTCTTTGTTGTATTCCTTAATCGAAAGCATAGGGTTTAAGTTTCAATTAATACTTCTCACAAAAGCTATAAATTCTTAGAAAAAGGCAAAACATCTAGCTCTCAATTTGATGGACCCTAATTAAACCTAAACTATAGTAGCCATTGGATGTTATTGAACCAAAACTATGATCTAAATTCTAGAAAATGAAAAGCAAAACATGTAGCCTTTAATCTGGTGTAATTATTTTGTGCAACGATGAGACAAAACGAGTAAGTACGTACAAAGAGGTGAAAGTCTTAATCAGAACTAATTTCATGAGTTGTTTTCTAGAACAGATTAAAAAGAAGAATTTATGACACACCAAGATAAGTCACATGTGCAATGATCTATTTTATATTTCCTCCATTTATCCATAAAGAAACGTCATCACAGTGGTTTATTGTTTCAATTATATCAAAACGGATACCCGCGTAATCGCGCGGACCAACTTGCTAGTTATTAGGATCTTCCTCTTGTCTTTTGTCTCGTATCTAATCAACAATCATGTAGATAATCAATAATTATCCGTTGCGCTAGCTTAGAGAGGAGAAGGTTGGACCCCCGCCCCTAGCGCCTCCAACACCCGCCGCCTCCTCCCCCATTGCGCCACCTTAGAGAGGAGAAGGAAAGGAGAGAGGAATCGAATTTTCTTCATGAGCTCCAAGGGTAACGATCTATAACCCTTTATGTTTGCTATAAATTAATCGCTAATTAATTTGATACTAATTTGTTACATGCGTAGTGTAGATGGATCGAAACTGGATGTACGGTGTGAACCGTGTGAGTCAAGAGTACATTAATGGCGTGGTTGCTTTTAGAAGAGCCACGAAAGGATATGTTGAAGAAGGGATAAATTTTATGTCTTGTCCATGCATTGATTGCGTAATCAAGATGTTTAACAACGCGCGCAGATCGAAGCGCACTTGATTCGAAGGGGTTTCAAAAAAGGGTATACATGTTGGACCAGTCACGGTGAAGAGCAGATTATACCAGAAGTTAATAATGACGACATCGCCGAGGAAGTCAACGATTTCCCTGATGTGGACTGTGCTTTTGATGAGGATAGGTGGCACGATGATAATCTGGATCAGATGCTACGCGATGCAGAAGAGAACTACAGTGAGAGAGAGTTTTGTAAATTCAAGGGCTTAAGGGAGGACTCGGTGAGACCTTTGTTCCCTAGTTGCAAGTCGGAATATACAAGGTTGTCAATCGTGCTTGAACTGCTGAAATTGAAGGCAAGCAATGGTTGGTCCGATAAGAGTTTCATGGCGTTGTTAGGTCTCCTAGCGGACATCCTTCCAGAGGGAAACGTGTTGCCCAGCACCACCTATCAAGCAAAGAAGGTTATTTGTCCATTGGGAATGGAAGTAGAAAGAATACATGCATGTCCGAACGATTGTATCCTCTACCGTAAAGAGTATGCAGACATGCATGTATGTCCGTGTGCAAAGCATCCCGATACAAGCGTCGAATCTTGCTAAGGTGAAGCAAGGACCTCCTGCTAAGATGTTGTGGTATCCGCTGTGATCCCATGTTTGAAGCGTTTATTTGCGAACCCAAAGGAGGCAAGATTGCTGCGTTGGCACTTTCAGAGGAGCGTAAGAGAGATGGAAAGCTAAGACACCTGCCGATTACGCCCGAAGGAGAAACTTGATCGAGCTTCAAGAGTTCGGTCTTGAGGAATATAAGGTTAGGGTTGAGTCTGATGGAATGAATCCTTTCGGTAACATGAAGCGACATAGCACTTGCCCGTGAATCTATGTATGTACAACCTTCCTCCTTGGTACGTGTATGAAGCGGAAGTACATTTTGATGTCACTACTTATCCAAGGGCGAAGCAACCAGGGAATGATATTGATGTGTACCTAGCACCATTGCCGGAAGATCTTGTGACATTTGTGGAACGAAGGGGCAGTATGGGATGCGTACAAACGAGAGAACTTCACTTTACGCGCCATGTTGTTCTCGCACCATCAATGATTTTCCCGCCCTTGGTAACTGTCAAGCTTCAATACAAAAGGAGCCAAAGCCCATCGCCTTTGCTTAGATGCTACGGAGAGTGTATGGTCAACAACTCGTGCAAAATCGTGTATATGCATCACCGTAGGTTCCTTCGAGTCACCCATACCGCAAGATGAAAAAAACAATTCGACGGAAATAAGGAGAACGATTCAGCTCCAAGGGCTTTTAGAGGAAAGAGGTCTATGATATGGTTAAGGATATCGATGTTGTGCTTGGGAAGGGGCGAAATTAAGAACCCGTGAGAAGAACATCCGAAGAAGCGGTCAATTTTTGGGACTTGCCTTATTGGGAGCACTTAGAAGTTCGCCATTTGCATCGACGTCATGCACGTGAGAAGAATGTATGTGATAGCTTGATTGGTCTCTTCTGTCAACATTAGTGGCAAAACAAAGGATGGTGTTAATGCACGGCGTGACTTGGTTGATATGAACATAAGAATCGAGTTAGCACCGAAGAGACCGATCTGGACAAACGTATTTTCCCCAACTTGCTACACTCTGTCCAAGGCCGAGAGAAATGAAGCGTGCGAGCTTGCATGGTGTGAAAGTCCCATCCGTTACTCCGCTAACATTAAGAACCTTGTTTCTATGCAAGATTTGAAATTAATTGGTATGAAGTCTCATGATTGTCATGTCTTGATGACACAAATGCTTCTTGTTGCAATTAGAAGTATCTTGTTGAACAAGGTCCGAGTGGCAATCTTGAGTCAGGTTATTTTTCAACTCAATTGCTCGAGAAGATCATTGATCCCCAAGGACTAGATGCTCTGCAGCCGAGGTGGTGACGACTCTATGTCATCTTGAGATGTATTTCCCTCCGTCATTTTTCGATATCATGGTCCATCTCATTGTTCACCTTGTGAAAGAGATAAAGATATCTTGACCTGTGTTCTTCGTCATATGTACCCATTCGAGAGGTACATGGGAATTCTCAAGTCCTACGTCGGAATCGATCTCGAACGGAGGGCGACATCATCGAAGGTTATGCAACCGAAGAGGTCATTGAGTTCTGCGTCGACTACATGGCTCGTGGAACCGATAGGTGTGCCTCTATCTCGCCATGAGGGGAGATGGATGGTATCGGGACCATCGAAGGAAATCAATCACTCCCGATCTGGATACGTCACGCTCAAGCCCATTTCATGGTCTTGCAACACATGACCCAAATGTCCCGTACATCGACGAACACAAAGACATGGTGCGCCAATGTAATCGAGACGGTCGGAGGTTTGGATCACGAGAGACACAACCGTCGGTTCAATGAATGGTTAAAGGTGCGAATCATCGGAAGGTCATCAAGTGATGATCTGTTGCTATGGTTGTACGAGGGCCACAATTTACAATTGTCGCATGGCAAGGATCGACATAAATGGGTACACATTTTATCTGGCACTCGGGATAGGAAGAGCATAGTCCGTAACAATGTATCCGCATAGATGCATTCAAGATCCGATGGGATGAGGAGCTCCTATGGGCAAATAGAGGAGATATGGGAGCTCGACTCGTGCTTTTCAAGATCCCCTATTTCGGTGCCGTTGGGTCCATCTCCCACGGTAAAGGTCGACAAGTGCGGTGTCACTACCGTGGACCTCGAGCGTGTCGGATACAAAGACGAACCATTCGTCTTGGCTAACCAAGTTGTTCAAGTCTTCTATGTAACCGACCCAAGAAATAAGAAGCGCCACGTAGTTCTTCATGGAAAAAGGAGGATTGTCGGAGTTGAGAATGTAGTGGGCGAGGAAGAATACAATCAATTTGACGAGTTGCCTCCTTTCGAAGCGACATTAGGCTCGAGGAAGAACCCGGTGAGGAAGCAAGCTATATGCGTCGATCATCGAGAAGGCCTATATTTTAATTAAGAATTTACTCCAATGTAATTAATTTATTCCATAACATCATGTGTTATGGACTTGTAATCTCTCATATATTTTGATGTCAACGTGAAATTGTCATGTGTTGATGTGTTATGGACTTGTCATATTTGATATTGATGTCAATGTGTGGACATACATTGTAATGTGGAGTATCAAAATTGGTTTCACTTGATTTGGAGTTGAGTTGAATTAGATATGAAATTTTGAAGTCAAATGTGTTATGAACTTGTTATGGACTTGTCATATTTGATATTGATGTCAATGTGGGCGTACATTGTAATGTGGAGTATCAAAATTGGTTTCACTTGATTTGGAGTTGAGTTGAATTAGATATGAAATTTTGAAGTCAAATGTGTTATGAACTTGTTATGGACTTGTCATATTTGATATTGATGTCAATGTGGACGTACATTGTAATGTGGAGTATCAAAATTGGTTTCACTTGATTTGGAGTTGAGTTGAATTAGATATGAAATTTTGAAGTCAAATGTGTTATGAACTTGTCATCATACTTGTCACGGTGTTCAATTCATATGGACTTGTCATGATTGTCATCATACTTGTCACCGAGTTCACTATGTTTTGTCGAGATATCACACATTGTCATCACTTATCACGAGCGGTTTTATAATACAACCGCTCAGCGATAATATTATCATAGACGGTTTCGATGAGAACCGCTCTGTGATAATATCCGCGACGGTTCTATAACGGAACCGCGTGATATGGAATATCACGCATTTCGGTTCTATTAGGGAACCGCTCAGCGATATTATTATCACGAATGGTTCTTTAATAGAACCGCTCATGATATACTTTAAAGCGAAACGCTAGGGTTTTGCTCTCACTTGTCACTTCCTCTCCAGCGCCCTTAGGCTCTCGCGCGCTCGTTCGCCTCCTCTAGGGTTTAGGGCTGCTTGGTTCACCGCCGACTCGACCTCGGCGCCACCGCCATCCGACATTGGCGCCCAGAGCCTCGGCGCCCCGACCTCGGCGCCTTGACCTTGGTGCCGCTGCCCCGACCTCGGCGCCCCGTTCACCTCCCGTAAGAAGCCCGGCGTCGCCGCCTCCGACCTCGACGCCGCCGCCTCCTCCTCCCGTGTCGGCCTCCTCCCTCTGCCTGCCTTCTCCCACAGACCGTCCTCCTCCCGTGTCGGCTTCCTCCCTCTGCCTGACCTTCTCCCCGCCGTCCTCCTCCCGTCTCGGCCTCCTCCCCTGCACCTCCCTCCTCCCCGCGTCGGCCTCCTCCCCTACACCAGCCTCCTCCTTGCACCGTGAGTTCTTGTGCGGCATCCTCTCTGTGAGTATTGCTCCTCTGTGGCGCTTGCAAATTGATCGGTGGGCTTTGTTGACATGCTCTGTGATGAACTCGCCTCTTATCTTCGAGATTGAATGTGATAGTTAGTTCATACTTGAGCTCTATTGTATTACTTACTCTTGTCAATATGATGTCTTCGTTAATTGGTTACTTTCGGTTGAGCTCATAGTTCTATTGCAAATTGATCAGTTCTATTGACTAGTTTGTGATTCTTCTAGTAGTCTGTATGAGCTCATTCAACTTTTCATTTGCCATCTTGATCTCTATAGTCAACCTCTGTTTGACCGAAGTTTAATCTGCTTTTAGATTATGCTTGAGATCATTTGACAGTTAAGCAAAGTATTGTTTAGAGCTCATAGTTTGAATTTATATTATCATATTCATTTAATGAAGAGTATAGATAATAGGATTGAGATGGCAAAGACTTGTTCTTTAGCTACTCTCCTTCTCGAGCACATAATATCATCAATCAATATGTTGGAATAGTGTCTCAGGCCTTCGTTAATCTCTAGACCTTTTATTGGTGAGAGTTTAATCGAGCACGGTTCTTATTAAGAACCGCCTCTGTGATTCCTTTGCATTTCCTTAGAGAAGCTGGTGGATTAAGGAGTGTTAAATTCTTTAGGAATTATGCTTTAATGCTAATTAATTTTGTTGGGATTAATTCTGAAATTTTGCTAAAATCTGCATTTTTACAACAATCCAAAAGAAAGTTTTACTTGATTCTATTTTGTTTCTATGTTGGGATTAAACCTTTGCTTAGCATTTCCTTCAATCGATTATTTTGCTTGATTCTAGTTCTATGTCTTCATTAAAGGCTAGTCTTCTCAGTATGAGCTCATTCAACTTTTCATTTGCCATCTTGATCTCTATAGTCAACCTCTGTACTTTTTCCCGAGATTAATTGTTTCATCTGTTGAGCATATTATTAAGTTTAAATGTATATGTTAATTTGGGACACTTGCAATCCATTTTATTGCATATGTAACTTATATAGATAGCAAGTAAGCGAGATGGCGGAGGCACTGCTTAAATCACACGTCCACCGACGCCGCAGATGGAAGAGGCGCCGACGAGGCCGCCGTCACCGACGCCGCAGATGGAAGAGGCGCCGACGAGGCCGCCGTCACCGTCGATGATAATGACACGGAAGCGAGATGGCAGAGGACAATCGAAAATGCCTTTGGGCCGACTGGTCATCATGGAGGTTAGTGACTTTAGGGTCCCTCTGAGTCCCAAGAGATCAGCGGCGAGATTCCGGACCATATGCGGGATACTTGGAAGGGAACGGGTCCCCATCACCACACCAAGGTGGAAGGACCTGACGAAAGAAGCGAAAGGCGTGCTGTGGACAGAACTTTCAGAGAAGTTCACTATTCCAGAAGCAGACATGGCACGCGTGCGACGGACGGCGATACTCACGATGGATAAATCGTGGAGGACCTTCAAGAGCATTCTTGTCATGAAGTACATGAACACGGGTCAGACGCCCTTTGCGCAGTATAGATTCTTGACGCGGGAAGCATGGGACACCTTTGTGGCTATGAAAACGACGGCCGAATTTAAGGAGCAAAGTGCGGCGCACAAAGCTCTCCAAACACGAAACACTCACCCGCAAGACAGACTCGCAGACCGCTAGGTACGCGGGTAAATCTGAGGAATGGGCACGGAGGAGCAGAACTCAACCGGCCATTTCACGATATCACGCACCCGCGTTCCCTAAAATTTGGTTAAAAGCGAGGGCAAAAGTCTCATCTTGAGCAAAGATCTCTTTCACAAACCCGGCGGACCGGAAGTGTCCCAACGTGTGGTAAATATGTCGAACTACCTAGTTAATAAGTCCATAACTTCATAGTGTCTATAATAACATGATGACCTCTTGCGGCGTGACTTGATCGCCCAAGCTTCCCAAGGCTCCTTCCATGCGATGAGGAGAAGGATATACTATCTACTGACCTTGGGAAACAAGGAGCACCCTGGTCGCACGCGAGGCCTTGGGGTTAACGTACCTTGGAGTCATGGATTCGCGGGACGACTCTCGCACGTATAGGAGTAGGAAGAGATCCAAGGCGAGCACGACGGCCGGTTGGTACAGATGATTACTAACAAATTTGAAGAAAAGATAGCAGCATTGCAGGGTCAAATGGAGATACTCCTGAGCCAGCGGTCACAAGCCGCCTCGTTAATCGGGAGGCGCCTCCTCGGCGTCGGAGCGGCGTCGCGTCACATAATTTTGAACATGACGACATCCGATTCGATAGACGACATCAAGGTAACGTACATCTATGGAATGCACCAAAGATAGACCTATAGGACGCCTTAGCTAATTGCGTGTCGCTTTATAGGAGCCGACGCCGCAAGCTCTCAAGTGAGGATGGATGGGTCCTTTGTATTGAGGTCACAGCAGGGATGGTGTATCCATACGAGGAAGGGCGGTCTGACCACGGTGCCCGGTTGGTGCGAGGTTACGCCAAGGTCCGTGGATATGGTACATGTCAATTTCGAGCCATCCGCTGAAGATTCGCCGAACGAAGAGATCATAACACTAGGGATGCCGCCCACTCTTTTATCTAGTGGCCCAAGAAGGACATCGCCTGGACCCAGAAGGTCTGCGCGATCCGACACGACCATTCCTCTCCAACGGACCCTCGATGACTCCACCTCATGTTTCACCTCGAAGGCCACCTCTTGATTCCCGTGGAGAAGACGCCGGAGAACGACAAAAGCGTCTCGTCAGACGGTTCCCGAGTCGTCTCATAAGAAGACGCCGCCAATCGCTAAGGCCAAATCGAAATTGATGAACGTTAAGCGCCTCCCAAGTCCGGAAGTCCGCGATACCGGGAACTACATCATCGAAAACCGCAGTGCTCGACGCAGATATTAATGCACGCCGATATGCTTGTCGCTTTGCATGCCCGTACTTGGACAAGACCCAAAAGAAGGGTGCGATCTTCGAATCACCGCCGATATGAGGAGAAGCATTTCTTCAACGGGACGAGGTACTTCGTCGTGGGCTTCAACGACTTATATGAACTATTCAACCTCGTTGGCCTCGACGCCTCGCTTCTCTCGATGTTGGACATCGTAAGTCGCGCATAATCAAGTTCTACATTCATGTAATACCGATAAATATCACAACTCATTGCTTATGTATAGATACATCTTTGAAAAATGTCCGAGAATGGAAAGAACCGTGGGTTTCTCGACCCACATGTGGTATCGTTGCAAACCATCCAAGAAGACGCGTCCTTCGCCGAGAAATACATAACGAGGTCATTGCTTCGTCGATTTAACATGAAGTACATAGTGGTGCCCTACAACCGAGGGTAAGTGTCACTACTTGCTATACAAATTTCATTTGTACTTTATACGCAAAGACTAACTTAGGTTTAATGACTATAGCGACATACATGAGTAGGTACCATCGATCCTTTTAGTTATTATACCCAAGAGGAACCATGTGATATACCTTGATTCCCTAAACCGCAACAAGCACGACTTCAAAGTTCTAAGAGGAATACTCGAGAGGTATGCTCATTTCCTCCTTACATAACTCTATTGTAGTCTTCATTCGCTTGAAATGGCCGAGGATAACTTTTTGAATCATGTAGGTCGCTCATCAATTATGTTGCCAACAAAGGAATATACAATGGAAAGAGCGCCTAACTAACACACACGTGATGGATTTTTTGATGCGCGCTACAACACGATAATCCTATATCATACTTCATAATAACGCGTCTCGAACCGACTATACCTATATATGTAATTCTATTTTTGCAAAGGCCGCCAAACAAAAAGATGATGAGTTATGTGCAATCTACGCTCGCTATCATATGCGACTAATCCTTAGAGCTAGGAAGAAGGATCCCGAGGTTTGTCGATCAATCTTGAAATAATTATTTCCTAATTATAAATTTAAATATATATAGCTTACCATTTTACTCTTGGTAGTGACAAGTCTTGGATTTACAATGTGATTCACTCATTGCGGAAGAGATCAAGGACATTCGAGGAAGCTCGCACCTTTATCAACACATAAATCATTAACGAAAAACAGAGAGTTTCACTCCGCCAACCGAGAGCATCACCCGCCGACACCTCTCAACGTAAACAATTGTAATCCAGTTGTAACTATAGCGACAATACTTGAACAAATGTGATCTTTTGTAATTTATTTTGAGTAATGATCACTTTGAGTTGTCAACAATTGATTATCTCGATGAATCTGCTTTTGTGCATGCTTGAATCTGTTTTTGTGCTGCTTGTTTTCAGAGAGCATGGCTAGCAATTCTGAGGCTAGCCGTAAAAATAGCAAAAATGTGGTCGGGGTATGAGCTATCACGAGATGGTTTTTTGTTAAAACCGCTCGCGTGAAGGCAAATATCATAGACGGTTGTCATTAAAACCGCTCGATGACCGTTAATATCACGCAGCGGTTATAAAACAAACCGCTCGGATCGCGAATATCACGCATTTATAAAAAAAAACCGCCCGTGATATTAACAGATCGTGAGCGGTTTTTATGACAACCGCTCGTGATATTCGCGATCACGAGCGATTTTTGTCGAAACCGCTGTGATACTACACTTCACAGACGGGTTTTGATTAAAACCGTCTATGATATTGCGTATCACAGACGGTTTTTTACCGTCTGTGATAACGGCCCGTTATCACAGATCAACAAATATAGACGGTTCAGAAACCGTCTGTGATGACGGTTCCAAACCGTCTGTGATGTGGCTTCTTGTAGTAGTGCATGGGCCTCCTTGATGATCAACTCCTTCAGATTCAGTTGATGGGGGCACAAAGATGCGCTTTCCATAACGTAGGATGCCCTGATCATCCTTTGTCATCTTGGGGGCCTTCCCTTGCTCCATAAGTTGTTGGAGCCTTGCTGTGCTTGAGTTCCCCGCTTGAGCAGCTTTGATTCTTTCTTCCAAGGTCGGTTGGACTCCTAAGGCAGAGAGGCTCCCTTGTGGCACTATTTCTAGATTGAGTTTCTCAAGTTCTTCAGTTAGGGAAGGCTGCCACTTAGAAGTCCCAATGTGGTTGCAATATGACTTCCTGCTTAGCGCATCAGCCACCACATTGGCCTTTCCTAGGTGATAGTGGAGGTCCAAATCATAGTCCTTGATGAGCTCCAGCCATCTTCGTTGCCTTAGGTTGAGATCTGATTGGGTGAAGATGTACTTGAGGCTCTTATGATCTATATATATGTTGCAATGATTTCCAATAAGGTAGTGGCGCCATATCTTCAGTGCATGCACCACTAATGCCAACTCTAGGTCATGAGTAGGATAGTTCTCTTCATGTGGTCGAAGTTGTCGAGATGCATAAGCTATCATTTTCTTGTCTTGCATCAGCACACTTCCTAGTCCTTGACGAGAGGCATCACAATATACCTCAAAGTCCTTATGGATATCAGGGAGGACCAAAACCGGGGCAGAGGTCAAGCGAGTTTTTAATGCTTGGAAACTCTTCTCATACCCTTCAGTCCATTCAAATTTCCTTTCTTTCTTCAATAGCTAAGTGAGAGGTTAGGCAATTTTGGAGAATCCCTCAATGAATCGACGGTAGTATCCCGCCAATCCGAGGAAACTCCGAACCTCAATCACTGAGGTAGGTGGTTGCCACTCAAGGATAGCTTCCACCTTGGTTGGATCCATGGCCACTCCATTGGCAGATATGACATGACCCAGGAAACTAACATCGGATAGCCAGAACTCGCACTTACTGTACTTAGCATACAATTGGTGCTCCCTGAGGGTATCTAGTACCACTCTCAGATGTTGTGCGTGCTCTTCGGCATCCTTGGAGTAGATCAATATGTCATCAATAAACACCACTACAAATCTGTCCAAGTATTCCATGAACACTTTGTTCACCAGGTTCATGAAATAGGCTGGAGCATTGGTTAGCCCAAATGGCATAACAGTGAACTCATAGAGGCCATAGCGGGTAGAAAATGCTGTCTTGGGGATGTCTTCAGACCTGATCTTCAATTGGTGATACCCTGAACGCAGATCTATCTTGGAGAACTTGGTTGCCCCTTGAGTTGATCGAACGGGTCATCAATTCTGGGCAATGGGTACTTATTCTTGATAGTCACCTCGTTCAGAGACTGATAATCTACACACATCCTCATGATGCCATCCTTCTTCTTCACGAATAGCATTGGAGATCCCCATAGAGATGAGCTCGGTCTAACAAACCCCTTGTCCTGTAACTCTCGAATTTGCTTCTTCAGTTCCTCGAGTTCATTTGCCAGCATCCTATAGGGTCTCTTGGATATAGATGCTATCCCAGGCACTAGCTCTATGATGAATTCTATGTCGCGATCGGGTGGTCCTTCTGGCAATTCTTCCGGGAAGACGTCCGGGCAGTCCTGTACCACTGGCATCCCCTCTAATGGAACACCCAAGGCATAGCAGGCTGCCCTCTTCCATTGGAAGGGGTGGTCCATCTTGACTATGACCACTAGGCCAGGTCTTTTGGTAAGGCTTACGGTTCTATTGGTGCAATCTATCACCCCTTGGTACCTGGCTAGCCAATCCATCCCCAGGATGATGTCGAGGGTCTGGGCTTCTAGCACCATCAAGTTTGCTGGAAACAATATTCCCTCAAACAAGATTTTTACCCCAGGGCTTACTGTTTCGACCCATAGTAGTTCCCCAGGTGAGCTAAGCTCCAAAGGTCTCTTAAGAATAAAAGTGGGCAACTACCAACGGTCCACAAATTTGCGGGAGATGAAAGAATGCGATGCTCCGGAATCAAAGAGAACACATGCAGGTGAGGAGTTCACGGAGAACGTACCCATCAGAACCCCTGGGGCCTCTTGTGCCTCCTCAGTCGTGACATGGTTCACCCTGCCACGCCCCTGTGCTGGCGCTGATCTGGTTGAAGATCCTCCTTTTGCTGCGGTACCCGGGGTAGGCGGCATTCTTGCCGGAGTACTCCCCAAGTTAAACTTGACAGGGGTGATGGTCTTGCGTGGACAGTTGCGGGCAAAGTGCCCAGGTTCATTGCAATTGAAGCACAATTGGCTAGCAGGCTGTGGGCTGGCCTGTTGAGATTGGCTTGATCGGACTAGGGTGGCATATGAGGCATCACCGGGCCGGTTGGTTGGGACTGAGGACCGGGGTAGAGTGACCGATCGAGAAGATGATTGAGCACTAAATGACGGCCCCTGTGAAGTGCCCATCTTCCTCTTGTGAGTGGCTTCGAATGTCTTACGTTCATTTTCTAGGAGTAGTACCTTGTCGACCTGTTGTTGGAAGTCCTGGAAGTCGTGAACTATCAACTACACTCTCAGACCGTCACGCAGCCCTTCTTTAAAGCGGTCGATCTTCTCTTCCTCTTCTGCAATATCATTCTATGCATAATGAGCCAGTTGATTGAACCGGGTAAGATACTCAGTGACTGAAAGATTGCCTCGCTTCAAGGTCCTGAACTCATTCCTCTTCATGTGCATGACACTAGAGGGAATGAAATTGCTCCTAAAAGCTTCCTGGAACTCAGCCCATCCCACTTCTACTGCAGCTCCCTCGTCGTCAGTCGCAGTTTCTTCTTCGACTCTGGCGGCCATGTAGTTGTCCCACCAGTCAGTAGCTGGTCCCGAAAGTTGGTGTGTTGCATACACCACCTTGTCTTCCTCTCGGCAGCGAGCTAGCGTCAACTTTTTCTCAATAGTGCGAAGCCAATCCTCAGCTTCCAATGGTTCATTAGCACTAGGGAAAAAAGGAGGCTTGGTGCGCATGAATTCAGCAAGCCTGGACCCGTGGCTAGCAGCCCCGGCTTGTTGACCAGCAGCCATTGCTTGCAGCAATTGGGTTTGTTGCGCCAACACTTGAGCTTGTTGTGCCATCACTTGAGCTAGTGTGGGATGCTCAGGTGGTGGTGGGGGTGCTGCTGCTGGGCCGCATCCACGACCACGACCACGACCCGTGGCTGCTCTCCTTGGAGGCATCTGTTAACGAAAACTCTTTAGAGAGCAGTACGCGTCAACTCAAAGTAATGACAAAGACGTAGTCATCAAGAGTCTACCCAGTACAAAACAGTGCAATTAAAGCCAACTGGTATAAATCAGAAGAAAATGCATTCAATCCAGGGTTGGTTTTCACAAAACCACGAGAAAAGAACAGCCAGAAAATACATATGCATAATTTTGTAGGGCTACTAAACTGCACTTTAGTGTGTAATCCTAGCTTTCTATCATCCAGATAGCCAAGGCCGATACCCTACAGTCGTGGGCTCTGATACCAGGTCTGTTAGACCCTAATTTTTTGGAGCTTGGGATCTCTTGTGTAAACTGTGTCATTCCTTGGATCAGTAGCTGACACACACAGAATACCACGCTTGCTCAAGCGTTTACCTACAGAAGCAACACGCGGACACTTGTGTTGGTTCATAGACATGGCCATATTTGGTCAAAATAGCAACTTAGAAGAGTCTTAAGAGGTACTAGTATGGTTTTATAGTGATCCCAGGAAGGTCTTGAGTGACCCTGAGAAGGTCCTGTGGAGGTTTTAAGGTGATCGAGGGAGGTCCTGAGGAATACTGTGGAGACGTCCGAGGGAGGCCCCGAACTAAAGTTTGGATGTGTACTTGAAAATGTTCAAAATTGTAGTTTAAAGTGCTTGGGCTTTTTTAAAGTTTGAAATTGTAGGCTAAAAATTAAAATTGCACACTCTGCCTTTGAATGGTACATCGCTTCCTCACTTGGCGGACATCCGCGAAAGACCATTTCTGTTGTTTTAAAATGCGGCTATCGGAAGTGCCCCTAACAATAAGGCTGCTTCCAATGCTCCACCTTGGTTAGTATCTTAAGCATGCCATGTAGGCAAATTGATGATATGGCACATAGTTAATGAGGAGAGATAGTACTCTAGTATCTAATTTAGATACCGCTTTGGGCTCGAAATCCAACGCCAGAAAATTTATTGTATACTCATGCATGTAATTAAATGAAACAACCTAAGATATTACACCATAAGAAACCATGCATTGGAAAGATAGTATCCTAACACTCCTCATGCACTAAGAAACTACACTTAGATACTGCCCATTGAGAGCAGCCTAAGGTCATCTCCATTACACCTTAAACAAAATGTACTTACAAGCGAGAGAATATGACACATCATCATAGCACCTATGTAAGAACTCAACCCTCAAATGTAAGTAGCCATTCTTTTTCCTGCCAACTCAGATCATCTCGATATTGTGTTTTAGCCAGTTCAAATAAGGAGAGAGAAGACATTGAATCGATTCAATACATTGGAATGGTCGATTCCAACAAAAAAAATGTATGGAACCGAACTTTACTTAGGAATCGATTTAAAGCATTAAAGAACTACATAGAAGGGAGAGTATTTGAGAGAGGATATTATTATTTTATGGTTTTTTAATACAATGTGGGTTCCAATTATTAGTAGGAATCAGTTCCTATAGTGCTTACGTGGCATGACTTTAAATCAACATCGGTTCAATACACTAAAGATGCTCTCAAAACCGCACACACACAAGCATCGGTGCCTAAGTTTCAACACCTTTTCTCTCCTCATGGCGGAAAAAAAATCCTATAAGAACTTGATAAGATGGAGCATCGAGATAACCTAATAGATATAATGAATCGATGGTAAGCTAGTTCTTTTTAATAAAAGAATCGATGCTTAGCTAGTTTTTGTACGACGATAGAGTTGTAAAAACTCCAGTGCTACTTTTGCTAGGCTACATTTGCGAAGCCTTCTAACTGAACCACGATTTCGAATGTACCGGATGCAAATGCTAACATTGTACTATCCTTAGTTTCAAGCCACAAACTTATCGATGTGGATAATAGCTAGCTAAAATAATAACCTAGATACTCGGCATGGGCGGCAAGTGGGGGTGCTCGTGCACGTGCATCTCCAAAATAAATATATTTTTTTAACTAGGTACAAGCACTTAGCGCTTGGGTACTCGGGTTGGCCATTTCAATAATAACTAGGTATAAGCACTTAGCAGTTAGGTACTTGGGTGGCCATTTCAACAATTCACCCCACCGCACCACCAATTAGAGCAAGTCGCTAGGCACCGAGGCAAAGGAGGCACCCGCACCGCACTCGAGACCCTAATTTTTGGAGCTTAGGATCTCTGTAAACCGTGGTCATTCCTCGGATCAAGAGTCGACACACACGAATACCACGCTTGCTCAAGCGTTTACCTCTGGCTGACTACACGCGACACATGTGTTGGTTCAGAGACACGGCCATATTTGGTCAAAATAGCAACTTAGAAGAATCTTAAGAGGTACTAGTACAGCTTTTATAGTGATCCTGTGGAGGTCTTAAGTGACCACGAGAAGGTCCTGTGGAGGTTTTAAGGTGATCGAGGGAGGTCCTGAGGAATACTGTGGAGACGTCCGAGGGAGGTCCTGATGAGCTCAATAGAGATGCTTGAGGGGGGGTCTTGAGGAGGTCCTCTGATGCGCCCAAGAGGAGTCTGAGGGTCCTAAGGATGTCCAAGGGGGGGAGGTCCCGAGGTGCGCCAAGAGAGTCCAGATGTCCTGGGACATCTTGGAAGTAAACTTTGGACCACCCAGGGGAGGTCATGGGTCTCCTGGTAGGGGTCCTAGACCACGCAGGGTGTCATGAGGCATCTGGTTGTGGTCTTAAACCATCTAGGGGTGGCCGTGAGACATCTGGTAGAGGTCTGGGTGATCAAGGGAGTTCTTCAAGAGATCCTGAGGAGGTCCTAGACCCACTAGAGCTAGATATAAACCCTACGAGGGTGGCCGCGAGGCATTTGGTAGTGGTCCTAGATTGGCTGATGGTGATCCTAAGTCACCAAATACGGTTCTCGAACTTCTAGGGGAGGTCGTAGGCCATCTATTCTGTGGTTAGGTGCAAATTGGTCATGGGTATTTCTCAAGGTAAATGGTACTCAAAATGAACAGTGCAAGCCCATAATATAATACATAAGCGTCCGGCCGAGCGGCCAAATGTTTACAAAAGCGTCACTTGGGCGAAAGTTTTTACAAAAGTCAGAGTGCTGAAACAGAACAGGTACGGAAGAAAAATACATCATAGTGTGGATCCATTCACTTTGCCCACAGGCAAGCGACTGGGGGTCCTAGCCTAAGCTTCGTTATCTTCACCACCATCTGGTTCATCCTCCGTGAAGTACTGGTAGGGGTCTTGGTCATTCGGGTCTGAAAAGAATATATTGGCAGAGCCTGAGTACACAACCGTATTCGCGAGCCAACCCACAATGCAGTTCTTATAGATGCAAGGCTATTCAAGGGAGGCTTTAGAGTTCTTTTATTTGCACAAAGCCAAGTTTGAAATAGATGAGTAGTAGTAAATCCTAAGACTTAGCAATTTAACAAATCCGTTTTCATAAATGAGTTTTCTTTTGAAATGTACTAGTGGAGGTCCCACCTCCTATACTCGGGTTATCCCGTATTTTCCACTGGTCCCCGACCAGGCCTTTCTCAAATCCTTGGGGTCCCACCCCAGCCTTCCCTTTTCATCACAAATGGTTTTGTAAACATGAAGACTATATCAAGCAAGTTCTTAGTACTGCTCTTATCCGTGAGCACGGCTATCATGATAGTTTTTCTTACTCTGCAGAGTTTTCACACTTTACCCATAAGAGGTAATCGCCATGATATATACCCACGTTTTCTTGGACATGCGAATCAAGGGGAGATCACCACAAGGCCTTTACAATGCTCCTTCCTTGTCGCAACCCCACCTGCTAAGGTTTCCACCGTCCGGTGCCAAGCACTTCCAAGAGGCCCCCTCTTGCGCCATGTGGTTTCTCTGTGGCTCCCTTTCCCCTTTACCCATGCCACATTCCTCCAATCGTGAGGCCACGCCGAGGTGAGCAAATTAGTTGGCCAGGTCGTACCCATATTATACTTGTGGTTGCACCGTTTTTGCATGAGAGGTCATCACCAGATTCGGTCCTTACTTGACTAGGGCGGCACATCCACATACCAACTTCTTCTCGTGCCCTGGCACCGTCCACTCTTTTTCCAAATTCCACCCCAAATCAAAAACAGGTTTTTAGGTTTTATTGTTTTGAAAATATCATTTACTTCAACATACCGCGGGCTCCCAAATTTTTGCCCCCAAATCAATTTCCAAAGTTTTTAAGAATTGTGGCTTGGGCAACTTAATGCCCACATGATATTGTTTCTAAGCAAGGCTAAGCATGACACTTAGATACATGCTTGTTAACTTAGTAGGTAATCCATTACGTCTAGGGTGACATAGGATAATGTCCAAGTTTAAGGGTTGGAAGTTTATACACAAGTATTTGTTAAGGCATTAACTATGATCTAGACCAATTTAGTTTGATAAAACATAGCAATGCTGTTTCATAATTTAAAGCAACATAATTTGCAAAAGGGTAGGTGCAACATGGTCAAAGGATTGACTCACCTTGCTTAGGGTGTTGCTGATCAGGGTCTTGTTCAACGAACGGTTCTTCGGTCGCCTCGGCGACAAGGTATGTGGGATTCAATGTTCAAGAATTGTCAAGTACGAGACCAGTAAGTAAACTATCCGTACTGTGTTCATAATCCAATAATCCAAACTCCAGCAATTTTGTAATCCTATACTCCAAAATTAAATAGTCCAATATCCACCATATCAGTCTATTTCTATGATCTGACCTCCATTGATCCAACATTCAGCAATGCTCTAATTCTAAAATCTATTATCCATCAATCCATTAATCCTTAATGAATTATTTCTAATAATTCAACACCCATCAATCCGATGATTATGTAATCCTATAATCCAATTTTCGATAATCCAATATCCAGTGATGATGTATTTCTATAATCTAATCTTTGATAATCCATTATCAACAATTATCTACTTCTAAAATCTAATCAAGTTTTATTTCTAAAATCCCACCAAGAGTTAATCCTACAATCCAACATCCAAGCAAATCAATATTCTACAATGACTATTTCTATAATTCAATCTCAGTAATCCAATATCAACAATTAACTATCTCTGCAATTCAATATCCATCATTCACTTACTTCTTCATCCGTTAATAATGCATTCCTATGATTCAATTTCCAACAATTATTCTACCCTATAATCCAACAATCAACAATTATGTAATCAGTATAATCAATATCTAAGAATCATGTCTTCATATAAACCGATACCCAATGATCATGTTATTCTATAATCCATTCACAATATATCTCTTATAATTCAATTTCGACAATTCCATCTTGGCAATATTTATCAATAGACTATTCCTATAATCCGATATTCAATGATCATGTAATCTTATAATCCAATATTTTCACTTTCTACCTCCAATATATATATATATATATATATCACATTCTAATGGTTCTCCATATGGTCTATCTTGTCAATAAATGGCTATACACGTGAGTTGGGAAAAACTATAAAGCTTAAAACAGTATTTAAATTACTTGAATATAAATACACATGCAATAATAATTTAAAACAGAATTTAAATAATTTAAAATAATGGGTGCAATTATGGTCAAGGATGTAACTTGTCTTGCTTGATCAATCGCTCTCAAACAAAGATCAATTCGACTCTCCAAGTCAGTTAAATCTATACGCTAAATAAGCCAAATTCAAATAAAATTCAAATGAAGATTCAAATGAACTCTAAATTAAATAATTTTTATTTAGATAGCTAGATCTTTAATTTACATGAATTTAGGAATTTGAATTGATGAAATCGGAGTTCGTATGAAGGAGAACGAACCTCGGGAAGTTTTACAATTCACATGAAATGATGAAATTGGATTTTCCCGAATTTTGGATTTAAATTTGTGAAGGAAAAACGAATAATGACGTCAGTAGGCCAGTTGGTTCTTCCGGCCCAAAGGTGCCATGTCAACGACCCGTGGTCATGCCACGCGAGCAAAAGGTGATGAGGTGGCGACATGTGGAGGTGAGGTGGCTATGCCTTGTTGGCATGGTGACGGCGTCGGCTCTGGACCATGCTTGCCGGCGACTGGAGGCACGACGGTGGCCGGAGATCACGCCAATAGAAAGAGGAGGGTACGGCGAAGGTGGTGCTCACCTCGGCGCTTAGGGTTCTCGCCGGTCGCCGGGCGATGGAAATGGCGGCGGCGAAGATCGGGTCGATGGCGGCGACGGGCTCCGGTGGGTCTCCGACGAGGGCGAGGCGCGCACCGGGTAGGCGATGATGTGGCAAAGCCGTTGGTGGTGGTTCTTGGCCGGGCGGCGTCGGCGGCGGCACAAGAGGCGGCGGAAGGAGCTTTGGCCGAAGCTTTTCACCGGCGAAATCCGGCCAAACGAGAGTGGGGGAGGGAAGGTGAGTGAGGGGGAATTGATGAGTGGGATACTGCACACCCGGTGCTCCCTTTTATAGGTGCCGGGGAGGCTTGGGTGAGGAGATCGGCGGTGCGGTGATCTCGGCGATGACGGTGCGATTCCGTTGATTCCGTGCGTGAATAAGGGGGTAACGGCTTGATTTGGGGGAGATAGAACGCGGGGAATTGAATGCCACATATTTCATGAAGGAATGGGGAGGAAATCTTGGGTTTTCAAAGTTTTAGTTGGGCAACAATGGCCCTCGTATGCTGGAGAAGTCATTGGACAGCAAGAAAACGTTTCACGGTGGAGAAGAAAGGGAAGGAAAGAAAGAAATAAAAGGAAGGAAGAGGGCTTATGTTTCAAGAAAGAAAGAAGGAAAAGGTGGTAGCTCATTCTATGTTAATCGTGCTGGGCTCGGGGTAGCAAAAAGATGGGTGACCGCACGGGAAGTGGCGCCCCGCGCGGTAGAAAATATTTTTTAATGTTTTTTTTTCAAATTACTGTAGCAATAACGATAAATCAAATACACTTTTAGAAGATAGCAAATAGAGTCAAAAATTCTAGAAAAATTCACAAAAATTTATAGAATTATTTTGGACTTAATAAAATTATTTCTAACTTAAAGTTGGCTCTTAATTTTGCAAATAAATTATTTTGGTTTTAAAATAATTAGGAAAAGCTTTTAAAATCCTGAAAACTCCAGAAATTAGTTTAATTTTTCAATTTTAACTCAAATAAAACTTCAAAAGATTTAATAAATTTCCTTTTGACTTTTAAAACTTCGAATTTCAAATAAAGGAATCAAACTCTTTCAAATTTCAGAAAATCCAATAAAATAATATCTTTATTTATTTTTATTTTGGTAACAGAACTTTGGGATGTTACATATTTCTTGGTTATCTTGCACATTCGAGGGGTTTTCAGATTTTTAATGTTGAGACTAACGTTGTCCAGGAGACATGCAATGTCACTTTTGATTCGAGTTGGGTTAATGCAATGCTAGAGGAGTTAGAGAACTTTGAGAGGAACAAGGTCTGTAACCTTGTGGAGCCTCCTAGTGGTCATAATGTGATAGGAACCCGTTGGGTGTTCAAAAATAAACAAAGTGAGGATGGTTCTGTGGTTAGAAACAAGGTTAGATTGGTAGCTCAGGGTTTTAGCCAAGTTGAGGGGTTAGACTTTAATGAAACCTTTGCTCATGTTGCTAGATTAGAAGCTATTCACATTCTGCTTGCATTTGCTGCATCTAAGGGCTTTAGGCTGCATCAGATGGATGCCAAGAGTGCATTTCTGAATGGTTACATAGAGGAGGAAGTGTATGTTAGGCAACCTCTAGGCTTTGAGAATCCCAAGCATCCATATCATGTTTTCAAGCTATCCAAAGCCTTATATGGTCTTAAGCAAGCCCCTAGAGCCTGGTATGATAGACTTAAGACCTTTCTGCTTAAGAACAATTTTGAGACGGGTAAGGTAGACAAGACTCTATTCATTCTTAGGCATGACAATGACTTCTTGCTTGTTCAGATTTATGTGGATGATATTATCTTCGGTGGTTCCTCTCATACTCTTGTTTCCAGTTTTTCTGAGACCATGTCCAGAGAATTTGAGATGAGTATGATGGGAGAAGTCAACTACTTTCTGGGGCTTCAAATCAAGCAATGTAAGGAAGGGATCTTCATCCATCAGACGAAGTACACCAAGGATCCGCTCAAGCGCTTGAGATGGGTGATCGTAGTTTATCGCCACTCCCATGGCGCCTTCGATCGCTTTTGGATCCAGACGAGGAAGGAGAAGCCGTGGATCAACACGAGTACCGCAGCATGATCGGCTCCCTCCTTTACTTGATGGCCTCAAGACCGGACATTCACTTTGCGGTTTGCCTTTGTGCGAGGTTTTAGGCGTCTCCAAGGACTTCACATCGCCAAGCCGTTAGGCGCTTTTTCAGGTACCTTTACTCTACCCTCCAGTATGACATTTGGTATTCCTGCTCTTCTTCCTTGTCCATTCGGGGGTTCTCTGATTCTGATTTTGCGGGCTATCGGATAGATAGGAAGAGTATCTCAGGCACTTGTCATTTCTTAGGCACTTCTCTCGTCTCTTAGTCCTCTAGGAAGCAGTCCTCTGTTGCTCAATCCATTGCTGGAGCTGAATATGTAGCTGCTGCTAGTTGCTGTAGTCAGATTTTGTGGATGGTGTCCACTCTTAAAGACTTTGGGTTAAATTTTGCTAGTGTTCCTCTTCTCTGCAATAACACTTCTGCCATTAATATTGCTAAGAACCCAGCGCAACATTCTAGGACCAAGCACATTGACATTCGCTATCACTTCCTTAGAGACCATGTAGAGAAGGGTGATATTGTGCTACAATTTGTGGAGTCTGAGGCTCAGTTAGCTGATATCCTCACCAAGCCTTTAGACCCAACTAGGTTTGCCACATTGAGAAGTGAGTTAAGGGTAATTTATCCCTATCAGTTGGTTTGAGGGGGAGTTGGTTCTTTTCTGAGTTTTCCATGTTCATCTGATCATTCCTTGATCTTTTTCTGAACTTGTTAATCTTTTTGATCTTTTTAGGCTTTTTGAGCTTCTCTTGCATCTCATTGTATCATATTGCATTCATATGAAAATCACAAAAAGATGCATTGTAACATAAGCTTTACTGCTTGTCTTTTAACTTGATGAAGCTTTGCTTATTACCCTCTTGAGCTTTATTACTTCAATTTTTGCTCAATGTCATGTCTAGTTCCTTGACTTGCTAGAATTATCATGCTTTCACATGTGTAGCTAAGTCTTTGCTAAATGTGCTAGAACTTTAAGACAACTTGAACTAAAAATTGCAATTTATGGATCTCTTAGCTAGTTGCACAATTAGTGATCCTTTTGTGACACTGGCCCTATTAAAATTGCTTTGTTAGCTCTTGAATCTAGAATTGATCATTACTTGAGCTTCTTGTTTCTCTGAGAATCTAAAACCGCTCTTGTGCAAAATGAAAAATCAAACTTCAAGATTGTCATGTGGTTAAATTGTGCCAAACTACTCTCACGAGACTGCATGTCAAAGACATGAACTTGGAGATAGTTTGATGATCCAGATGATCTCATGGGGACTGCTTATCACAATTGATATGAACCTCAAGATTTGTCGCCCTAGTTGAAGCTTAGGAAGAGTTTGTAGAAAGATATTTAGTACTTTAATATTCAACAATCCTTTTTCTTCATAACTGGCATACAAAGATGTCCACATTTTTGGCTCTCAAGCCGAGGAAAGGTTACAACGATTCTCTGACTTTATTGCTATGAACGGAGGCATGACGCTGCATAATCTAATCAAACTGGGCTTTCTTGGTAACATCACCGTTCAAACGTCTCTTCTTTGACTGCTTTGTTGGACACACGGATCCTACTGTGTTACCACCTACTCTGAGAGTTACCATCTTGACTGACGCGACTTCTCACATTATTGCACCTGGATTGAGTGATTGGTTCTTCTGAGGGCACTGGCTGACGTAGTGACATTCTTTACGACAACTGTAGCATAAACTTGTCAAATCTTGCGACTTTTCTGACGAGACTGTGGCAAGAACGATTATCCTTCCTGAAGGTTGAAGCTTGTCGCTTCGCAGGGCATTGCTTAGTATAGTGGTCTTGCTTACCATACTCGAAACACACTAGTGACGATACTGGCTTGCTTCTCTTTTGAGGTAATTTGCCAAGGTCAACATTCTGCTTTTGTGATTCTTTATCTGACAAATCCTGTACCGACAATAGTTTGCCTTCTTTTGCTAATGCTCTGATAGTAGCTCAGAAATTTTCTCACGGGTTGTGTTGCGTAAGTCAACATCGAATACATAGGGCACTGGCTCGGACAATGATCATCGCCTTCACATAAGAAGCATGTGATCTTGCTCATTGGACATTCTCCAACAGAATGGTTTCCTTCGCAACTGGAACAATTGATATTGTGCTCATCGGCACTATGACCTATTTCTCCACAACAGATACATGCACAATCTTCTGACTTATCTAGTTGGCAGCACTTCAAATGACAATGGCTGGATTTGGTGTAGGATATCAGAATATTAGGTTTCTCTTGATTACTCTTGCTTGATGTCGTATGCTGTTGACGAAAAGCAGCGGTGAACTCTGACCAGGTGATGGTCAGCTTGTCTTGATGGGCAGCGCGAAATTTTTCCCACCAATCTAATGCAACTCCTTCCAATTGATGAGTAGCATAGAGAACTTTCTCATCATCTGTGTATTGCACAATAGTTAGCTTTTCTTCTATGGTGCGAATCCAGGATTCTGCATCCTTGAGTGCGGTTGATCCTTCAAAGACAGGCGGCTTGGTCAATATGAACTTCACAAACTTGAACTGAGGGCGTGCCGTTGGGATGGCAACGAGTTGTGCATCCTTGCAGAGGTTATTACTGGCCGACGGTTGCATCGTCGCTGGCATGAGCTGATTCTGGGTGGCAAGGAACTGGCTCGGGTTCTGATGTGTCACTACTGGCACTGGAGATAGTTGTTGGTTATCGTCTGTTCTAGTGCTGACATTGGCGACGATGCAACGACCTGCTTGATTATTCTGATTCAACACTTTGACTAAGGTAGCGGCGGTCTGATTTTGCGGGTCATCATGTTGTTCATGTTCTGCATCATCGCGTTCATGAACTGAGTCTGAGCTACCAAGAATTGTTCCATGACTAGATGTGCTACTTCTGGTAGTGACAACTGTCCACTGGGATTGATGGGATCTGAGCTGGCACAGGCTGCCTCAAGATTACTGACAAGGTTGGTTTCACTAGGGCTCTTCATCTGCTTGCTGACCAGGGCTAATAGATGAGAGGGAAAAGCATAAGGTAAGTGAAGACAATCTACTAAAGGGAGCAGGTTTAACCCAAGGAACACCAAAGAACACACAAATAGCCGGAATGTTATTAAGAAGCATAAAACTCACAAACAACTATACACAAGAGAAAGAAGACGAAATCTAATCGTCTAGTCAATAAACTCTGACTTAACTGGGTGACTTGGCTCAACACACGGGAGGAACCAACACTGATTTATCCTATGTGGCTGGTCTGAAGAAAACTCGAACTGGTTACGGTCTTCATCAAACGTTGACTGCTTGCGATCCTTGAAGGTGAAGCTTGGAGAAAGACAGGGGCGACGTAGGACTTCTTCTTGGTCTTCAATTCTTGCGACGAACTTGTCTTGAACACTTGGGGAAATATTGATACGTCGTCGTTGGTTGCACGGTCTGCAAAGGGTTGCTCAAAACAGCTCTTGGGCATCCACTGAGACATTTGGTACAGATAACGACAACTATAGAAGTTATGAGGGAAGCGAGTCCAATTTAATACTCAAAACCGTGAGCAAGAGCATAGATGAGAAAGGTATGGAATGGAAGAGTATAGAAGCTAGACAAGATGAGAATAGCACATCATTGAGGTTTTCTATTTGTAAAATAAGTTTTGAAGTTTTCCTTAAACAACGGCCATTCTAACTAAGGTCACGACCTACAATCGATATGGCTCTGATACCACCTCTGTCGTGACTCAAAAATGCAATTCTGGACCCTCTGTGTATACTGCACTAGTCCAGGATCACGCTAGTGCACACAATGGCAACATTAGTGAAATATCATTTCCATATACAAAGGTGACTAATAAATAGGCAAATAACAATAAACATCGAGAAAAGACCTTAGGTTAAAGCTTACAATTAATGCCTCGAAAGGCAAAAAGCTCAAATAAGCCTGCAGCAGAACGTAATGTAATAACTTTAGTAAAGCCCATCCACATGCCCACAGCAATCTATTTGAGGTCGCGACCTAGTTCTCCACGATCCTTGAAGTAGACCTTGTTGATCGACGATCCTTCACTACGCTTGATTTAATAAAGCAAGCATGAGTACACAACCGTACTACATAAGTCATACCACGTAAATGCAATTATACATGATGGCTTATTCCAAAGGAATGGCTTCTGTGGTTATTTTGCAGAAATGCAACATTTGCAATTGAATACGAATAATTGATTGAAAGCATAAGTAAAACAAATAAACAATAATAAGTTTTATCATTTATTTTCACAAAGACACACAGCCTAATCAAGTTATTCACATAGCCATATGACTTAAATCATGCAGCTCCCTTCCCAATGTTTTATGAAAATCTACCCCTCGTGTGAAATCCCCGAGCATGTCCATGGCCGCCGACGCAGCTATTCGAATAGATTGTTTAACACTCTGCAGAGTTTGTACACTTTACCCACAAGATGCAATCAACCGGATCAGAGCTGATCACAACAAAACCTTTCAGAAACTTTGTCTCAAGCATTGATACTCCTAGTATGCTTACAAACCGTCATACCAAACTATACATAGTGGATGGTACGACACACACCGTTGGACAGGGACACGGCGAACCGCCCTGTGATGCGACTACGTGGTAGCACATACCTCCACCCTTACACACAGCCTAACCTACTACCTGAGTAATCAATGTCAAGACTCCATAACTTACTAAGTTAGGCCCGTCCCATACCAAACATGTTGTCGTACAGTAAGACTCAGTTCAATGGCGCACAAAGTTAAGTCCTTAATTGACCAATGCAAGACTTCCAATTTCTAACTAAGACACATAGACACACAGAGTAATATGACACACAGATTAATATTCCCATTCACACAGCCACCATGTTACACAGCCACTATATCACACAGTATCCACCACTTGCCTTAGTCTAAATCTTTCCCCCCTGTTGGTTAAGTGCAACATATGCCATCAACGAGTAATAGCACACAGAACACACAGTTTTATCACATAGTTCTATAATCACTTAGTCAAGTTTATATTTGCAACTCACATGAGATGATGACTCGTGGCATGGCTAAGCAATCTACTCGTGTCTACCAACCCACGTTGGTGCTACGATATTACCAACTAAATAAACCAATCTAGGGTGAGAAAATATTATGACATATCAAATAGACAAGGTGTATGTAACAAATTGGATTATTAACTAAACCCAAAAGCATTTAAATAAATACTTAAAGTAAATGCAATAATTTGAATTAAAGTAGTTTTAGAAAACTGGGATTCAACATGATCAAAGGTATAACTTGCCTTGCTATAGCAATGATGTTCTTATTTAGTCTTTAATCTTCTACTTTCTTGATATTCACTCCTTCTTGATTAGCACTTCTCGCAAAGATCAACGTCTACTCATAAACAAGCAAATAAACCAAATAAATAAATAATAGAGAACAAACAAACTTCAAAAATTAAATAATAATCTCACATAAATAGATCTCGAATTTAGGAATCTGAATGGACTCAATCGGAGTTCGGATGCAAAAGATATGACCCTCAGAAGAATCACATGAAATGATGAAATCGAGAGAGAAAAGAATATTCAAAGAATCACACGTGCACGGACACTCTGAGGCAGCGGCGTCACTGGCAGGCGGGCCTGGGGCAATGTGGCACAACCACTAGGGTTGAGCGGTGCAGGGTGGAACAGGCGGCAGGCCAGGCGAGCGGGGCTGGGCCAAGGTGGCTTTGGCGCGAGAGGAAAACAGGGAGCACGCCGAGCTGGGCTAGCGGGCTGGTGGCCATCGGGCCAAAGGAAACGAACGACCTAGGGAGGGTTAGGTGTTTTGGGCCGGAAGGAGAAAGGAAGGAATGTGGGTCAACAAGGATTCAGCCCACAAGGAAAACTGAGATTTAAATATGTTTTCCTTTTTAGAAAATAGCCAAAAAAATCCGAATAACAAATAGAAAATAGCAAATGCACTTGAAAAAATTCTAGAAAAATCTAGAAAGTATATCCAAGCACATAGAATCCAAATAAAATACTTTTGATGATAGTTGATGTTGAGATTAATCATATTAAATTGTTTTTGATTTATGAAAGTCCCAATTAAGCTTTATAAATTCAAATAAAATTGGTGAAATTTTCCAGGGACCTAAACTACTCAAAAGATTTTTGAAAAGCCAAATTTTGGGACGTTACAGATGGCTCCTAGTCTAGGATCTTCTTCACTAAGATCGACCTTTTATCAACTTCAATATTTATTGCAAATGAAAATTGTTGCAAAAATTGTGCGTTTGAGATAATTTGAGCAAAATGATTCAATTCAGGACCTTTTTGTCTCTTAAGTGGTCATTGTTAGCTTCTTAATCTCACATTGACATTCTGACATGGCCATTATCACTTTAGGATCCCTGTTGATGAACTTACTAAATTTGAAGATTTGCTTAAATTGTTAAAAATTGACCGCTTTATCTTAAGCCTTCTAGCTTAGCTTTCATATATATGTTTTAACATGATCTTGCTAGTGCTTTCAGGCTTAATATGTATTGAGTAATATTCGAAATGCTAGCTTGTTCTTTTGGATAATCGCCAAAGCTTCTTGTACTCAAAAATTGAAAAATATAAAAAAATGAAGCCACTCCATTGCATTTCATGAATGCTCTTTCTTATGCTTTTTCCTCATTTCTGCATTTATCATCTCTGGACGAGAGGAAGACGTGATTCCTTGATGACTCTATTGTCAAAGGGGAAGAAGATGTAACAAAAATGTTAAAAAGAGGGAGCTATTTGGAGAAAAATGGAGAAATTGAAATTTTCTGAAAAATGATGATCATAGTGAGGGGGAGCATTTAATTTGCATTCTTATGATCATATTTCCATTTCTGAACTTGAATTGCAATTCTTGGTACCTCACAATGATCAAAGGTCAAATTGAACAATTGTTCTTTTATTTGGACCTTAAGTGAGATTTTTTGACTCTTCTCTGGAAATTGAAGCTTTCTTGCCTTCTTCTGCCTTATCTCACTTGCTGATACTATTCTAAAGCCAACTTGGTCACTTCCATTACTTTCTCTTGCTTTTGGACCAAGTTGTGCCTTTGCGCGAAAACATCGAGTCTTTTCATTTTCAAACATCAAACTTTCATTTTAGGGAAATTGCAAATGTGTTCATCAAGGGGGAGATTGTGGATATCATAGGGATAAGCTCACAATCTTAGGATGATAAAACAATTGTTAATGGTTCTTAAAGTTTATCGAATCTTCTGTTTTCAGCAAAGTTAGGATTTTCGGTAGTACCGGCAAGTAACGTGCGGTATGACCGCAATGTGGTATGTCCGCAATGGTAGAGCGGTAGTACCACAGTGCAGTAATACCAGATTTTAGTTGGCGGTATGGATTTTCCAGAGAACGTGTTTTCTTGGATTTTTGGTCTTTTGTGAGAATCACTATGACCGTAGTTAATGGAGCGGTACTACCGTAGTGCGGTAGTATCTGTGATTACATGGCGGTAGTATCGATTGTGTTCTGAATGTTTGCCGACTTGGTGAAATGGTTTTTCGTTAGGTCAAGTTTATGGGTTTCAGTGCATATGTGTTGCATGATGCATGTTTTGACTAACGTGGGTGTAACACCCCCAAGTTAATTAATGAGAATTAGTATGCATATTATCAGCATACATGACATTTTGAATCATTTGCATAAATTATTGCACTTGAAAAATCTTAATCAAATTTAAAACATGCACTTTCAATTTAAGCTCCAAAAGAAAACAGGCACAAAAACTTATGATCATCATCTAGAAATAATTTATCAAAATACTATAATATTTATCATGAATAAATATAATTTTTCCCAAATTTTTGGAACTTAATTCAACCCCCAGGAAATTCAAACTCTGTTCAATAACCTATTGTAGGTTTGAATTTAAAATAAGCAAATAAAGGACGAACAGTAGGTTTTAAAAATTTAATTGAGTCGTAGGATGTCCCAGGAGCCCCTCTGATTTATTTCAAAATTTTAGGAAATTTATTTCTATTTTTAAGGCCTTGTTCAAAGTAGTGAAAACAATTAAATTCTCAGTCAAACTCAGTCTAAACCAGTTTTGCACTGTTGGACCGCACTGGACCCCAACCCGACTGAGCCACCTTCTAATTGGTTCCACCCAACCTCTTAAATGCACCAACACATACAGACCGTCCTATCCAAGCTCAACGGTCCAGATCTCATGACATTTGGATAGTCCGAACGTTGAATTAAATCTAGACCGTCCATTCGTGATCGCACGACCCTAACCAACCGAGCCACCCACTATTTGACCGACCCGGTCGCACCGCACTCCGACCCGGACCCATCTCCATCTAACTTGGCCGCACCAATTAGCGCCCAACCTTTGCGCTCACTGGTCGGTGGGCCCAACCTACGCGCGTGCCCGTCTTCTACCTCGGGCAGGCGCGGCGCAGGAGCTGAGCTCCACGCGGCCGACGTGCTCTGCCGCTCCCCCGTTTGTGCCAATGACGTCGTAGCCCCACCGCCCACGATGGCCTATCAGCGTGCACCGTTTCTTCACACCGTGACTCCCTTCGTCCATGGGCTCGCACAAAAACCCCTCTCTCCTCTCCAATTGCTCACTTCTCTTCCCGGCCAAGGAAGAGAAGGAGGTGTTGGAGATATGCCCTAGAGGCAATCATAGATATGATGATATTTCGTTGTATCCATGATTTAATAAATGTTCCTTGAATATTACCTTTGTGTTGATTAACAAGTATGTGACTTGTTTGTGAAACTCTTTACTTATATGGTTATTCTAAAGTTGTCCCTAGTCGGAGTTCATGTGAGGACACACGTGAATGATGGATTAGCACATGTATCGGTTGATGACCATGTTTCACGTGTCATAGACATGGAGATGTCAAACCAATAATGTGGACACATGTTTAGAACATGGGGTTGGACCGACCCAACATGAGACATAACAATTATACTTATGGTTCTCTCTACACAATGTGTACGCCTTGTCCTTAAACACGAGATTGTCGCATGTACTTGAGATGTGAATCGACCTACTTAGGGGCTATCAAACGCTACTCCGTGAATCGGGTAGTTATAAAGGTAGCTTTCGGTTTGTCATGAAGCATGCTTTGCAAGGCATGGTCACGAGATGGGATTTGCCCTCTCTACCGAGAGAGATATCTCTGGGCCTCGAGTGATCGGATCCGTAAATGCATGGCCATGCTACTTAAGGTTAAGAGTTAACCTAGTAAGGGATTCCGGATCACAGGATCGAGATAGAGTGGTCGACTTGGAGCTCAATCAATATCGTGAGGCAAAGGGATTGGCATGTACATAACGCTGTGATGGTTCGTCCGATATGATCTTTGTGTATGCGCTTAGGAGTTGGCACGCCTTGCTAGAGGCCGCTACCAACTATTGACCAAGTATGTATACTCGCGTCATGTCTAAACATACGTGAACCTATAGGGTCACACACTTATAAGTTGAAGCCTAATTCGGATTGGATCCGAATTAGATCTGGCATTGAGTCCTAATGGGCCTCTATTAGTAGAAGCCCATTGTAAGGACGCCTATAAAAGGAGGGCAAGGCGCATGTGATTCGTGATGAGTTTTTCGTGACCTCCTCAAACCTCGCCGCCACCCTCCCACGCCCTAGTCGCTCGCGCGATCTAGTAGTCCGGCGGCGCCGCTTCCTCCCGTACGTGTGGATACCTTTGGAGGCGCTGCATCTGTAGTGTTTGGACGAACCGCAAGAGAGGAGCTGTACGTGGGACGCCGCGACGAGGACGAGGAAGTAGTACGACTACTTTGCCCCGATGTGCTGCATCAATTTCCGCACCTGCGCGTCTAGTGTTAAGACCGTGATCTATAACTGCAGTGATCTTGGTTTACGGGCAGAATTTTTATTATTTGCGCTAGTGTAGCCTACCCGTATCCCTTCAGGAGGCTCTAGCTCCGTCTCCTCTAAGTAAGCCTCACCCGCGACCCCTCCAACCTTCTTGGTCTTCCTCGCCGTTTCCATTTTTGCTAACTCGAGCTCCTCTTTCGCATTGTAGCGCTTGGAGCGTGGACATGCCTTCTTCATCACCGGTGCGCACTCTGGAGGTGACAAAACCGCCGCGCCGAGCCGACTTCCCCTCCAGTGAGCCTAGAGCCCTCTAGCCATGTCTAGGAGCTTCGCGTTGCCCCAAGGAGTATCTCCACCAATTTAATTGGGTTTTGGTGCAGGCTTTAGCCCCCTCGGCCTTCATCTTCCTCATCTGCGGTGAGCCGCCACGGCCGTGTTCCGCCACCATGATGGCCTCTCCGCCCAAATGGAGCTCGGATTCATGTTCTTGGTGGCGAGGCGACGCTGACGCACCTCTCCTCGAGCTCCCTCGACGTCCAGAAGGCCTTTTGAGAGACCATGTGGAGGTCGTCCCGTGAGTGATGAGTAATTGACAAAGGTTTTAGGTCAATCGAGTTTGGTTTGTGTGGTCGGACTTTGTCGCTCTTGCGCTGTTCACGCTGCTGCGGAAGTCAATCGTATCGCCAGGATAATCGAACGACCGGCGAGTTATGGGCGGGTACGACCGCAGGCGGTTGTACCGATTGGTAAATGGCGGTTGAAGAATTCGGCAAGAAGTTTCTCGTGTTCGGTCTTCATTGGAAATCGAACGCATCGCAGTATTGAGCGAGACGACCGAGTGCGTTGATCCGCTGGTAACATGGCGGTTATACCGATTGTATTGTGAGGTTCGCCATTTTGGTGTTTTGAGTTTTTGGATAGGTCATATCCAGTGTGTTCATGCATATGTGTTGCATATTGCATGTTTGAGCTAACGCTGGGTCAAGTTGTGAAGAACTTGTTCCTGTTTCGTGTTTCTTGTCTGTGTGGTCAGCAGGACGCCGAGCGGAGTCGTGGCGAGACACGGTGGATCGGACTAGGCGCAGTGGCGCCGAGGTCGAACGGTCGATGTGTCAAGACGACGTGGACTCGAGGTGGTTGCGAGGCGTCTTGAGACAAGGAGCGCGAAGCTTCCTTAAGGTGCGAAAGGGGCGAATCGAAATTCGCAAGGTCGCACAAGCGGGCTCAGTTGGACTTAGCGGGCGAACGGGAGGAGACCTGCTAGCCAAGGCTATATAAAGGATTGGAGGGGCTGCATGCCCTCTTGAGCACTTGAAAAGGAATTAGGGTTTTGCTAGAGTCAAAAGAGTCTTTAGTGGTCTGTTTTTGCTTTAGGCTTTAGTGGTTGAGAGTGTTGGTGGAGGCAAGGGTGCTCCTCGCTTGTTCCCTTTGTAGCTCTCCCATGTGAGTTCTTGGCTTAGGGAGAGGGAGAGGATGGATTGATGAACTTGTAATCATTCCTCTTGTTTTAATGTCCATGCGTATGGGGATGTATCTCTTTGTATTTCGCTTTTGATTCAATGAATGGAAATCAAGTTTTCTTCTATTCGTGCTCGCTCTTCGCTCTCCTTTTGTGATTTTTTTGGGGCTTTCGTCAATTCGGGAGTTTTGCTTGGTTCTTCCTCTTGATCTTGCTTGCTGGGACATGTGAGAACCTATCTAAGGTCATCTAGATCATCATCCACCCACGAGCAAGTCGTTAGATCAAGTTTTGTTTTTGCGGCTTTTGAACCCACCTTCGCTCAAATACAAAAGGATAGGAACCTTGGCATGGATCTCTGAAATCGTTGCTTGAAATAGGTTCCTAATATCTTCAGGAAGGTGTGGTTCAATTTTGGTCAAGTTTGGCGCAGAGATCAAAAGTTACGTTGATTTTCGCTTTGAAACCCGAGAGGATTTTGCTCGCTCCAGACAATCGGATGAACCGGGCTTAACATCAAGGGGTTGTAGCCGATCATGGCAGTACAACCGCCGCTTGCTCGCGGTTTGTACCGATTGTCCCGATTTGTTCGTAACTTCCCGCTTTTTGTTTGTCGAAATGTGGGGGTGAGGAGTGGATTCAACATAAGACTTCCTCTCAGGCTTAATCTTTGATCTTCATAGCTCTCATAGCTATTGGAGTGATTTACAAGTTGAATCCATTCTTTGCGAAAAAGATTAGGTGCTCCTATTCACCCCCTCTAGTCGCCTTCCGGTCCTTCAATTGGTATCGAGCCGGTTAGCTCTTTTCAATAGATCTTAACCGTCTCAAGAGCCGTGGCGATGGACAAGTACTCGACTGTCACTGCTTTTGATGGCATCGACACCCTTCCGAAGAGCCGAATGGAGACATACATCCAGCCTGTGGGTATGCCATCCGCGAAAGGTCAAGGTTCGATTCATTGTTCTCGCCGATGAGAACATCAATGCCGGAACATGGTTGATGTTGAGGCGAATGCAAAGGCAAGGAACATCATCATCCGTGGTTTGAGTCGTAGTGAGTTTGACGCAGATATCTCACCGCCGTCCGCTTACGATATCCGGGTGACCTCGACGATACCATGAGGGCACCACCCAGATCAAGACGGTTCGACAGACCAGCCTCAAACGAGAATACAACAAATTTGAGATGCTTGTTTGGTGAGTCCTTAGATGAGTGCTTCAGACGCTTTCACAAGATCTTGAGCAACCTCCGAGCGGTCGGTCTCACATACCCCGACTCGGACAATGCTCGCCGATGCTCACGGACTCGACCGTGGTTTGGGAGATGAAAGTGACCACCATCAAAGACACGACAGACCTCTCGACCTTGACTCTTGATGCGCCAGACTCACGCCTCAAGACTCACGAGATTGACGTTGTCTCTCGAGGTCGAAGTCACAACGATGGCCTTGGTCACCGATCCCGCCTCAGCTTCTCGAGTCCTCTTGCAATTTCTCCCTTGTCGCTCTCTCTGACATAACCGATGATCGCTAGAGCAGACTTATGGATGAGCATTTGCCCTCCTTGCTCGTAGATTCTCCCACGCTTACAAAGGAGGAGGGACGAAAGAGAGGAGGACCCGTGATTTGCTTCGAGTGTGGTGGCCCCAACCACATTCGGCAAACCGCCCTAAGCCGAGAAGGGCAAGAACGACTCACGGCGGTTCGGGCAAGAACGACTACACCGACAAGAACTGCAACAAGAAGCCTCCACCTCGACGCCCAAAGAAGAAGAAGTTCCGCAACCGGCAAAGCCAAGAAGCTCTTCCATCAAGTCCTCACCGCCGGACGACCTCGACCTCGGCGAGGTGGAGGGATGGAGCGACGATGACGGACGGGTGACCAAGAGCCCAAGGATGGCGGCGACGACTTCTCCCAAGATGTGCTTCATGGCCTCGAGGGCGAACTCCGTGACAATGAAATGATCCGACTTCGGACGAGGTAGATCCCACCTCTGAACAGCTCAATCATGCTTTTCTTAAGCTAGGAGGTTTTCATGCTAAAGCTAAGGCTAGGTGTGCTTGAGTTAGAGAAGGAAATAGATAGACTGTCACTAGAGATTATTGCTCTTACATCCGCTCCTTCTAGTGATGATTGTGATACATGCTCGCTTTGTCAAGTTGATATGGAGAAGTTAAGGACCTCACATGATAGTGTGTCCTCCAAACTTGATAGTGTTAAGGTGGAGAATGTTAGTCTACTTGTTGAGTTAGAGTTGAGTAGGATGGTCATTACCCTACTTATTACCGATGAGACTACTTCTCCCACCTCATGTGAGGGTAAGGACATTGTCGCTAGAGGATCTTATGCCATGCTTCTTGATCTCGCTCGAGTCTTGTGAAAATTGCAATAACTTGAAGATGAACTTAAAACGGGCAGATCATAAAATTGTTGAACTACAAGCTTTTTACTTGAGCCGATTGTTTCATGCTTGAACTGTCCTAAGTTAATCTAGCGAACTTGAGGTCGTCTCCAAACAGCTTTCAAGATATGATTGATCATGAAAGGAAGTTGGCTCGCTTTGCTTCTAAGGACCCCGTTAGCTCACCATGCATTAAGTGTAACAAACTAAAATCGACTTGATTGCTTTGGATGAGAAATGTGAAGCTAACTAAGGACCTTCTAGAGAAGTCACATTGTGCTTGCAATATGATTGTGGAGAAGGGGGAGAAGCCCTAGGGTAAGGATGAGACGCTTAGCAACGTGAACCAACTGGCTAGCAGTAGGACTGTCCCTTCAGAGTCGGCTGTGCTTGCACAAGCCATTCTTCCCTCTCCTGCTGGTTCTTCTTTTGCTCCCTTACCTTCTTCTGTCTCTTCTTCCCCGCTTCTTCTTGCACCTCTCTTTCGGGAGTGTCAAGACCTTATGAACACTCTCGAGAGATTTGTAGGAGGCAAGAAGAAGCTCAATCTTATTCTAGACCAATCTAAGATCTCGCAGATTTAATCGTGGTCTAGGATATGACTTCTTGAGGACATGAGGAAGCATCCACCGCCGTGCTCGCACTCCATAGCACGTGTGTGATCGAGACCGAGCCTGTGACCGAGAAAGTCCATTTCAAGTCGGCGGGCTATGTCCAGGATTTCGGCGACAAGAAGGTAATTTCACATGTCGCTTCTACCTCTCGAAGGTGAAGTATCACCGCACCTTCTCCGTCAAGGATGGACACACAATGATCGATGCTTCAGCGCGCCAAGATCGCACAGAGACCATGTTGAGTCTCTTAGGCGCATTCTGGTCGGCCCTGACCTTGAGTGCACCTAAGACCAACACGAGGTCTAGGCTTGTTTCTTCCGATGGGTTTGTGCAAAGATCGAGGACTTGGTTTTTCCGAAGTTTTCGGTTTTCGCCCTCATGTCGCTTCGATCGTGACTTCCGCCGTCCCCGAGGGTAGATCTCGCTTTCCCCATCGAGATAGCTACTCATGGCGTGTTCAAAGATAAGCAGTGTGTTCGACTCGCTCCTTCAGAAAGGGCCGACCCAAAGAATGCCTTCGACGGTCTACTCTTAGACCTTCGCTTTGAGTTACAGAGAGCGAGGGTAGATAGAGGTCACCGTGCTTGACTACTTCATCTCGCCGACGTGTTATTCAAGATTGGGTGCCAAATCATTGTTGATTTATCCCAAGATCGAGACTTTACTCTGCTTGACTCAGTTCGCCGGGTAGGGAAGGAGAAGGTTTGGCTTGTAGACTCGGTTGTTCTCGCTCATATGACCGGAGACTCCCGCTGGTTCTCCTCCCCAGCCCGCGCTTCCGTGATGAGACGATCACCTTCGAGACGCTTCGTCTGGGCGCGTCATCGCCAAAGGTACTGTGGCGATAATGCTTCTTTTATTCTTAAGGATGTTGCCTTGGTTAGTAAGCTGCAAGACAATTTGCTTTCGCTTTCACCATCGATGACGGTTTCGAGGTGAGCTTTAAGAAAACAATTGCAAAATTCTTGACTCTTCTGTAGTCCGGTTTATGGATTTCTCGTTATGGGAGGATCTTTCGTGCTGATTTTTCCGATTCTTCCGTGATCCTCTCCTGTTTGGTTGCTTCGAGTCCCGCGATCTCTCTTTCTCGCATAGGAGACTTGGTCATATTGATTTGACCATTTGACCCGAAAGTTAGCGTACCATGATCTCATTCGTGGTCCGCCAAACTCAAGATGGTCAAAGATCTTGTTTGCACTCCATGCCCAAGACGCAAGAAGATGGTTGCCGCTTCTCATCCTCCCACACAAGCATTATGACCGATGCACCGGACACCGCCCACATGGACACGCTTGGACCAAATGAGTCAACAGGAGGGAAGTGGTATGTTCTTGTTGTGGTCGATGACTTCTCGAGGTATTCTTGGTGTTTTTCTTAGCCTCAAGGATGAGACATTTCACATTTCCGAGGTCTTTTAGTAGGCTTTCTGCTGAGCTCCCGGTGCCTTACGAGCGATCCGCGAAGGACAATGGCACGGAGTTCAAGAATTCCTACTTTGAGAGTTTCATGTGAGACAGTGTAGAGCACCGCCTCTTCTCCATACGCCCCTCAAAGAAATGGCGCTAGGAGAGGAAGAACCGCACCTTGGTCGAGATGGCGGGACGATGCTTGATGAGTACTCTACACCGAGGAAGTTTTGGGTCAGAAGCCATTGCGATCACGTGCCATGTTTCAATCGAGTTTTCTTCTGCACTCCTACACCGCACTTATGAGTCGAGATACTGCTAAAGCCCATCGCTCTCATTTTCGTGTGTTTGGTTGCAAGTGCTTTATTTTGAAGTCCGGGAACCTAGATAAGTTCGAGTCACGCCTCGTGATTTATATCTTTCTAGGCTACTCGACTTCTTCAAGGGCTTATGGTGGTCCGAACTGCGAGTCTAGCAAAATGGTAGAGACTCGCGAGGTGATTTTTGACGAGGCCACCAGGGACTAGGCCAGATATCTCGTGTTCTTAGAGCAATCCGAGACCATCTTTGTGGATGATGAGGACGATGGAGATGACGGTTGTCTACCCGATCCCGCCCCTCATCCACTCCTTGAGGTGCCGTCTTCCACCGCACCTCGAGGTGATCACCTTGCCTTCGCTTCCTCCGAGCTAGTGGCTCTGCTCCTACCTCGTCGGCTCATGAGGTAGAGGCCACTTCTTCATCTCTCCCAGACCTCCTAGACACATCCAGAGAGTTCATCCTTCAAGCGAGATCATTGAGATCTTTTTCGAGCGTGTTACCCGCTCAAAATCAGCTTATCTCAATTCTGTCTCCATTCTCGCCTTCATTGCCTTTTTTGAGCCCAAAGATGTTTCTCATGCTTTATCCGATGAGTCTTGGGTCAATGCCATGCATGAGGAGCTAGAAAATTTCGAGAGGAACAAGGTCTCGTCACTTGTTGAGCCCCCACGAGGCTACAATATCATTGGAACCAAGTGGGTGTTCAAGAACAAGCAGAGCGAGGATGGGGTAATCATCCCAAACAAGGCGAGATTGGTAGCTCGTGGGTTTTCCTGTGTTGAGGGTCTAGACTTTGAGGAGACCTTTGCCCTCAGAGCTCGACTTGAAGCCATTAGAATCCGCTTGCCTTTGCAGCTTCTAAGGGTTTCAAGCTTTACCAGATGGACGTGAAGAGTGCCTTCCTCAATGGCCTTATTGAGGAGGAAGTCTACGTCCGACAAACCTCCGTGTTTCGAGAACCCCAAATACCCTAACCATGTTTTCAAGCTTTCAAAGCTACCAGATGGACTCTAAGCAGTTCTCCCGAGCTTGGTATGAGAGGCTTAAGTCCTACTTGATAAGTCATGGTTTTGAGATGGGTAAAGTTGACAAGACCTTGTTCATCCGCCAAGCATGGCATCGACCTTCGCTTCGTCTCAGATCTATGTCGATGACATTATCTTTGGCGGCTCTTCCCATACTGTTTTTCCAGCTCGGATGTCATGAGCACCGAGTTTGAGATGAGTATGATGGGTGAGTTGACCTTCTTCCTTGGTTTCCAAATCAAGCGCACTCGAGGGTACATTTCTTCATCAAGGAAAGTACACTCGTGACCTCTGAGCGCCGACATGAGTGATGGAAGCCTGTGTAACCTCCATGGCTTCTACAAATTATCTTGACCTCAGATGAGGATGGCGAGCCAGTTGATCAAAAGGAGTTTCGCGAGATGATTGGTTCCTCTTGTACCTCAACGCCTCGAGACCGGATATACATTTTTACGTGTGTTTGTGCGCTGCTTGAGCTTCTCCTCGCGTTTCACCGCTTGCGGTGAAGCGATCTTTCGTACCTGCGAGCTACCATTGACTATGGTATCCGTACTCTTCCTCATCCCCGTCTTTCCTTGAGAGCCTTTTGGATGCGACTTCACCGGGTCAGAGGATAGATAGGAAGAGCACTTCAGCTGCCAATTTCTTGGCACTTCTCTTGTTTCTGGTCTTCAAGGAAGATGCAGTGTTGCATGACCCACCGCAGAGGCCGAGTATGTTGTCGCAGCCGCTTGTCAGAGTCAAGTGCTCGATGGCTTTGACCTGCGGGACTTTGGGTTAGTTATCGATGTTGTTCCACTTTTTGTGATAACACTTCTGCGATTAACATTGCCAAGAACCCAAAGCAAACATTCCCTGACCAAGCACATCGATATTCGCTTCCACTTCCTTAGAGACCATGTAGAGAAGGGCGATATAGTGCTCCGCCAGGAGAGTGACCACCGGTTGGTCGACATTTTCACCAAGCCATTGGATAGTTCGAGGTTTTCACTCAAGGGAGAGCTTGGGGTGGTTTGTCCTTATGGACCTGTAGTGAGGGGAGCTTTGGGTTTTATGCTTTACTATATTATTTATGCTCTTGCTCCTTCTCGTTGCATTGCATTTTGGGTGCATTTGGGATTAGTCCTCCTAGCATAGATTAGAGTGCTTCTTTTGTCTAGTTGTTTAGATTTCGCTTATCTTGTGATTCTAGGATGTTTGCTTATTAGTCGTCTCTTCTCACTAGGTTGAGCTTACTCACTTCTTATAGGTTCTAGCAAGGGTTGGGCCACCCTTGGGTAGACAGGAACGTGTTTGTCCTTAGTGTGTTAGCAGGCGCTTGATAGTCCTAGAGTCATATGGGGTAGATGAGAGTCATCGAGCCATAGTATTCTCTATATCTTATCTATGCTTTAAGGATCTGCATTTTATGTTTTCTTTGCCGACTTCTCGATTTATTGTTTTGGTTCAAGGAGTTCTTTTGGGAGCTTACGAGCTTAATTTTGACTTAACTCAACTTGAACTAAAAGTTGCATCTATTGTTGAGGGGAGCCGGATCTTCGCATTTCTAGCATTCTCGCATTGTAATATAACTACATTGAGCCTTGATTATTATCCCGCTATGACATGTTTACAATGCTTTACACCTTGCCATGACTTGTGCTTATTTGCTAGATTTATCATGACTTCATATGTGTAGCCTAGCTTTTGCCATGATAAGATAATTAAAATTGCTCAACTTAAACTAAAACTTGTCATGTTAGCACTCGAGATTAGTCTTTCTTGAGCTATCCTTTTATGATTCATGCCATGTCAAATAGGTTTGGGTAGAGTGATGAATCTATATTGAGCCTTAGATTGAGCTGTTTTAGTCTCTTGATGATACATGAGTTAGTACAACTTGTTAAAAGGCAAAAAGATCTCTTTGTGCTTAAAAAACCGACTTCACCAATTCTTCCCTATGAGACGGCTTGTCATTGCACTTGACATGAACTTAGGGGAGTTTTGGATGACCTAGACTACCTTCTTAAGCTTCTCGCTTGAAGTAGTCGATAAGGCTTGAGGTCTAGCACATGATAAAACAAAAATCTGGTTGTCAACAACCTTGAATTTCAAAGATAATATATCATTTGTGCTCAAATTTGCTTAAAGCTATCAAAAGAATCAAGTACTTAACCAATGTTTCAATCTTGAGCTTATAGCACTCTTTTGGTCTCAATTTAAGCTTCTTAGTTCCGCTTAGCTTATTGACATGGCCTGTGATCATCCTTGGATATCTCTAGCGAGACTTTGCTCATTGATGACTTGACTTGCTCACATAATGTACCTCATTTTCAGATTGTCATCTATGTGTTCTAGCTAGCTTATACATATCTTGTCATGATCTAGATAGCCTTTTATTAAGTTATGGCTTGGTGTATTACATGTTGGTCATTATGGATAATTCTCATGGCTCAAAATGCTTAAATAAACAAACTTCACCATTTTCATCCTTTAACATGTCATATTCTCTCTTGAGCATTCTTGATGTGTTTATTGCCAAAAGGGGAGAATAGAGAAGAAAAAAGCAAGTTGGGATCATTTTAGAGCTTTGGAGAACAATTTGCTCTTTTAGTTGTTGCTCTAGTGTTCCTTCCATCGACATGGTCAATTGTTTCACTCTTCTTCTTTGGACCATGTTGATTCGTCAAACTCAAACTCAACTTTGCTCTTTTTGGAGTTTGTCAATATACTCATCAAGGGGAGATTGAGAGACCATGTGGAGGTCGTCCTGCAGTGAGTGATGAGTAATTGACAAAGGTTTTAGGTCGATCGAGTTTGGTTTGTGTGGTCGGACTTTGTCGTTCTTGCCGTTCACGCTGCTGTGAAGTCAATCGTAATTTGTCGGGATCGAACGACCGCGCAAGTTATGGGCGATGACGATAGGCGGTTGTACCGATTGGTAAATGGCGGTTGAAGAATTCCAGAGAAGTCTCGTGTTCGGTCTTCATTGGAAATCGGAACGGCCGCAGTATTGGAGCCGATCGGCCGAGTGCGGTTGATCCGCTGGTAACATGGCGGTTGTACCGATTGTATTGTGAGGTTCGCCATTTTGGTGTTTTGAGTTTTTGGATAGGTCATATCCAGTGTGTTCATGCATATGTGTTGCATATTGCATGTTTGAGCTAACGTTAGGTCAAGTTGTGAAGAACTTGTTCCTGCTTTGTGTTCTTGTCCGTGTGGGCCGCAGGACGCCGAGCGGAGTCGTGGCGAGACACGGTGGATCGGACTAGGCGCAGTGGCGCCGAGGTCGAACGGTCGATGTGTCAAGACGACGTGACTCGAGGTGGTTGCGGCGGCTTGAGACAAGGAGCGCGAAGCTTCCGGAAGGTCTGAAGGCGAATCGGAATTGCAAGGCCGCACAAGCGGGGCGGGTCTGTTGGACTTAGCGGGCGAACGGGAGGAGACCCAGTTAGCCAAGGCTATATAAAGGATTGGAGGGCTGCATGCCCTCTTGAGCACTTGAAAAGGAATTAGGGTTTTGCTAGAGTCAAAAGAGTCTTTAGTGGTCTGTTTTGCTTTAGGCTTTAGTGGTTGAGAGTGTTGGTGGAGGCAGTGGGTGCTCCCTGCTTGTTCCCTTTGTAGCTCTCCCATGTGAGTTCTTGGCTTAGGGAGAGGGAGAGGATGGATTGATGAACTTGTAATCATTCCTCTTGTTTTAATGTCCATGCGTATGGGGATGTATCTCTTTGTATTTCGCTCTTGATTCAATGAATGGAAATCTGAAGTTTTCTTCTATTCGTGCTCTCTGTTCTTCGTTCTCCCTTTTTGTGATTTTTTTTTGGGGCTTTCGTCAATTCGGGAGTTTTTGCTTGGTTCTTCCTCTTGATCTTGCTTGCTGACATGTGAGAACCTATCTAAGGTCATCTAGATCATCATCCACCCACGAGCAAGTCGTTAGATCAAGTTTTGTTTTTGCGGTTTTGAACCCACCTTCGCTCAAATACAAAGGATAGGAACCTTGGCATGGATCTCTGAAATCGTTGCTTGAAATAGGTTCCTAATATCTTCGGAAGGTGTGGTTCAATTTTGGTCAAGTTTGGCCGCCAGAGATCAAAAGTTACGTTGATTTTCGTTTTGAAACCCGAGAGGATTTTGCTGCTCCAGACAATCGGATGAACCGGCTTAACATCTGCGGTTGTCTTGATCAAGCGACAACCGCCGCTTACTGGGTTGTCTGCGATCACAGTGACAACCGCCGCTTTACTGTGATTGTACCGATTGTCCCGATTTGTTCGTAACTTCCTGCTTTTGTTTGTCGTGGGGTGAGGAGTGGATTCAACATAAGACTTCCTCAGTGCTTAATCTTTGATCTTCATAGCTCTCATAGCTATTGGAGTGATTTACAAGTTGAATCCATTCTTTGCGAAAAAGATTAGGTGCTCCTATTCACCCCCTCTAGTCGCCTTTTCCGGTCCTTC
>JAYEVD010000750.1:0-56220 GCA_036346405.1 Phyllostachys edulis | reverse complement strand
TAATGAATTCATTTATGCATGATTCCTGAGAACGCAGTTTTTAGCTATATCTTAGTTTTAATGTTTTGTTTTTGCTATTTCAGGTATTCAATGTTGCAGGTGTACCGATAGAATGGGAAGAACATTATGTTGGTACAGAAGTTGATCCCAGAACAGAGAGTTTTTTGACATGGGAGAGCCTGGAGTCGGTGCGTAGAAACAAAGTTGGCTTGAAAGGTCCTATGGCTACACCTATTGGAAAAGGCCACCGATCTTTGAATCTTACATTAAGGAAAGAACTCGGACTTTACGCCAATGTCAGACCTTGTAACAGCCTCCCAGGCTACAAGACTAGATATGATGATGTGAACCTTGTGACAATTCGGGAAAATACTGAAGGAGAGTATAGTGGCCTTGAGCATCAGGTATGCTGTATGCATTCTTGAAGATCATATTGTTTTCATTGCTCTTGTTAGCATCCTTTGACATTGTGCACTACTTGTTTTCCAGGTTGTGAGAGGTGTTGTGGAAAGTTTGAAAATTATTACTCGCCAAGCAAGTTTAAGAGTGGCAGAGTATGCTTTCCATTATGCCAAGACCAATGGCCGGGAGAGGGTCTCTGCGATACATAAAGCCAATATCATGAGGAAAACAGACGGACTTTTCCTCAAGGTTTGATGGCTACCTTTGTTCCTTCGTCTTACTTGATGGTATATGTTCCTTGTATTCACTTTCTTGAGATCTAATGAATTGTTATTTTTTTATATATAATTTTAGTGTTGCCGTGAAGTGGCTGAGAAGTACCCTGAAATCACATACGAGGAAGTCATCATTGACAATTGCTGTATGACGGTATGTTGATCTGTCAACACCGAAACCTACACACCTTTTGGTGTTCATGTTTACACACTCTTGATAGTGACGCCCTAAATTAGTGCTATTTGCATTTCAATTATTGTTCATTCTATTCTGCACACACAGTATTAACTTCACTAAGTATGAACTGCATCCACTTGCAGCTCGTGAAGAACCCTGGTCTGTTTGATGTTTTAGTGATGCCAAATCTTTATGGTGACATTATTAGTGATCTATGTGCTGGTTTGATCGGCGGCTTGGGCCTAACACCCAGGTAGAGTTGTTTCTTTTTGTTCATCTATTTGGGTACCGAGACAACCAGACAACATCGACTCAATATTGTTGGTTCCCGCAGCTGCAACATTGGTGAAGGTGGCATTTGTCTGGCAGAGGCTGTCCATGGTTCTGCTCCTGATATTGCTGGCAAGGTAAATTGGTCTCAAAACAGCTACTGCTTCATATCATGATTCATAATATTTTAACTTCTGATGTTTCTCATGATGTGTGTTTGGAGCTAATAGCATCACCTCATGATTCGTTGTTTTGCATTGTGAGTCTGACGTTTGTCATCATGCGTGTATGAAACCAGTAGTATCAGTTAGTAGAATAACCCCTTGTTCTCTAGACGAGTCTTTCACGCAAGTTATTAGTATGATTGTTCCTTTGTCCTTAACTAAATGATTTATTGACTGTTTCCAGAACCTTGCGAACCCAACTGCTCTTCTGCTGAGTGCTGTTATGATGTTGCGCCACTTGCAATTCAATGACAAAGCAGACCGGATCCACAACGCCATCCTCCAGACAATCTCCGAGGGGAAGTACAGGACTGCTGATCTTGGCGGGGAGGCATCCTCATCAGACTTCACAAAAGCAGTTTGCGATCATATCTAAGCACCAGCAGCGGTTCTTCTCTCTTGATTGTTTTCGTCTCCCAAATTTTTGTTGCATACCGAGAGGAGCTTTAGCATTAAGAGTTTAAATGGCCGGCACCTCGTATTTCTGTGGGCGTTAACACGGTTTAAGACCGTCAAATAATTTTGTCACATTCTTGCTCTTGGAAAAGTTTTTCCAGCATTGCAATCAAATCGAAGAATCATCTGTAATAATCAACGACAGCATCATAGCAGTGGATATAATTTGTTTATTCGAGTTCTTGAAAAATCGGAACCACTGGTTCAATGTTCAATCTTTTTTTGTTTTTGGTCATGCTCTCATGGTTTACCCCAGTTGTACATCTTTTCAATGTAAGTATGTAACCAATGCGACCATCCAATCAAATGAGCGAATGAGACTTGCACATTGTGCCTACGAGGAAGAAATAATATTTGCTCACTTTGTTGTAGAAAAAAAAAAGAGCATTATATTTTGGTAAACAAACTTTATCTTCAGGTTTTAGTTCACTATGTTGTATGCCGGCCTAAATATTTGCTCCTTGTGCATTGCAAGTTTGCAACTGAGACGAGGTATTTAGCCTCCGATTCAAATGTTTCGAGCCTTCAACCAACTATTGCCCGAGTGAGGTTCACATGCACTGAAGAGACATCAATAAAACAATGCTCAGAAGCTTAGACGACTTATAGGTGTGTTTGTTTCGGCTTCGGCTTTTGGCTTTCGCCCGGAAAAGCCGAAACAAACGGCTGGCTTTTCATAGCCGCTTTCTCCGAAGCCGCTTCCTCATTCGACATGTGGAAGCCGAAAGCCGGCCGCGAGGTGCTTCCCGCAGCTTCCCACCACCTCCCTTCCAACTTTGCCTCTCCAATTCACAAGTTATTACCCGCTTTTGCTATCCAATATAAACCCGATCCCTCCTCCCCGAACCCTAGCCCTCGCCCACGCCTCCCTCCTCCTCCCACGCCTGCTCCCTCCACCTCCCGATTAGCCGCCGCCTCCTCCCTCCTCCTCCCGATCCGCTGCCGCCCTCCCCCTCCTCTCGAGCCACTGTCGCCCTCCTCCCGCGCTCCTCTCTCCTCTCGCGGCCTCCTCCCCCAGTGGCCTCTTCCCCGTGCTCCTCTCTCCTCCCGTGGCCGTTCTCCCTCGACGTCGGCCTCCTCCCCCAGCGCCCTCCTCCTCTCGAGCCACTGGTGCCCTCCTCCACCTCCCTCCTCCGCGCACTCCTCCTGCCACCCTCCTCCACCTCCCACCGCACAGCCCATTTCTTCTTGCACCATTCCATAAGATTGGTGAAGCTTCTCTGTGGAAAAGCTTTGATTTTTAAGATGATACTTTAAGATGGTTAGTGATTTTGAGATGGTTGGTTGGTTGTGAATTGTCCCAAAGGTTGAACATTTTGGGTGAAGAAAATCTATGAGGTCACTGATTTGACCATAATTTTGAGCAATTCTAGAGTTCTTGGTCGCTTGGTTAATTGCTTGGTGAGGATGAGAAATGAGGATGATATTCTATTACATGCATCCAATTATCATCTTTTTTTAGTTCTATACTATAGGCTTTTATTTATTGGTTAATGACACCAACTTGTAGCTAAGCCCAAACCTCAAACAACTTTTGCTTTCTACTTGAAAAAAGTGAGCAGATCATTATGTTTGGCTTTGAAGTATGGATTCTAGGTTGTGCATTAGATTAGTATATTGTTTTGAGGGATGAAAGGCTGGATCATTGGATTAGTATCTTCTTGCAGTATAAGACCTACAATTATATATGAATCTTATTTGTTTGCACATTGTTGTGTACTTAGAAGGAAACTGCTTTCATCACTTGCTGGAAACTGAGGAATTTCATCATGTTTTAGCTGTTTGATTGGTATTCATGTTTGATCGTGGAACTTCCCGGATAATTCGGATATTTCCCGAGCTTTAGAGATATGGTAACAAGATTAGTCTGATGGCCTTGCCTTGTATTTGCAAACTAAAGATTTCCTGAGTAGTTGTGGGAGTACGAGTAGTTCTTGGTATGACAGCCCAAAGTTTGGTCCTTGATGATCTGGACAAAACTACCACAATACCCAATTCTCATGCACGAAGGCACCCATACTATCAATCACTTGTCCAGATCTAAATCATGTTTTAATAGACAAATTTTAGATTCAAACCTCAGATTCGAAGATCTAAACAAAGAAACAAAATTAAAATTGGTTCAGTGTTTCCCATGATTGACGGGATAACCCCATCAACAAAACTACCGAACTACTGACTTGCATGGCTAAGCATTCATATGAAGAATAAATATACCATCACATGATATCTAACTTAAGCATAACTGTATGGAATGATTAATGGTAAGCCACAATGATAAGGGCATAGCTAACTAGACTCACAAATTATTTATACACCAAAATAGCATGCACGCAATTATTATTGCATTTCAAAATACTAAGTTAACCAAAACTGGGATCAAAATGATGCAATAGGATGCTTGCCTTGTTGGAAGTCCACTTGTTCACTCTCGGAGGCGTAATTATTCACTTCGTGCAATTCGGAATCTAGAGAGAAAACACGATAGCGAATAAACACGATAAAGCCGAAAAATCCAAAATGCTCGAAAATGTATGAGATTTACATATTAGTGAGATTATGATTTTAGAGGCATTTAGGTGAAAATTTTAGTTTAATTGGAGTTCATATGAATTTCTTATGGATATTTGAAGTTAATTCAATTTCTAGTGTAAACGTAATCCTTTTTCTGAAATTAATTCTAATTATGAAATTCCCTATGACAGCAATATGTTTCAAACCTATTCCCAATTAAAGTACAGTAAAAATGAGAACTAACCAAATGGGTTTCACTTACTTTGGAGTTAAAATGAATTAGTTATGAATTTGTGAAGTTTAACCAAACTTCTTGCTTACTGAAATTTTAACTTGGCAAAATTGGTGTGAATCACTCATCATTCGAGATCATGAACTTCTAATGGTTTTTTGTTCAGTTGGTTGTGAGAGGCTACCAACCACCTTCAAACATATTAATTACTGATCTTAGCTATCAACAAGTGATTTGAAATTTTGAATGCTCCATTTGCTATTAATCCTACTTACTGCTCTTCTTCCAATTAGCCTTCTAACTTCTTAACAATTATTTTCAGAATAAAATAGCTTACTTCATCATCTCACTAACTACTTTGTCACTATTCACTTGTATAAGAACTGTCATTAGCCTATTGTCATCTCTGCATGCCCTTAGATTATCTTTTCTGTGCACAAAACTCACAAAAGGGGTTCTTTAGATTGAAATGTCATTAACAAATGTTCTTACTGTTTTACTCAGATTTTTCTAACATATTAGTTATTTGCCTAATCAACTCATTCTTTGATTAACTAGTTCACTACCATTCTTCTCTTTAACTACTTATGGCTCACTATTTGGTTTAAATATTCAAATCAAAACTTGTTTTTAGATTGGGTTGCCTCTGTCAGATATTTGCCCAAGGATTAAATGAACCAAGAAAAACTCTAACTACTAGAGTTAGCAATTCCATTAGCCCACTATTATTTTTAATCACTCCCTGATCATCTTCTCTGTTCAAATACTTACAATCAGGACATCTTACTTAACGAATAATTAGTGGTTAACTTCCTACAGACTTCACTTTCAAATTGGTTAATCCACTAGGGTGACCAAATTGACATACACAAAATTTGATGGCATCGAACAGTTGGTTTGGTAAGAGGGTTATACTAACATTTCAGATTTTTCACCTAAACTCCTTCTCTGCTCAATACTTCATCAAAATGAGTTCGTTGCTCTTTGCTGGTTTTCTGGAAATTTCACATCCAAATAGGTTTTTTAGGTTTGATTGCTACCGGTAGATAAATGTCCAATTGACTAATTGAATTAAGACACACTCTATCTACTGCCTTAACAAGGTTATTAGCTCAAAGACAAATCTGATACTTTCCAGATTACTATTGATATACCTACAACAGAACATCATCTGAAATTGAGGTGCTGTCAAACACATTTTCTCATTGGAATCCCTAATCCATTTGTTAATTGGGATAATTGATTATTTGCCACTGCAAAGAAGAGCCTTCTAGGATTTGCCACTCCTAACAATGCAATTTATAATTTGCCACTCCTAACAATGCAATTTATAATTTGCCACTCCAAAGGTTGGTTGCTTAATAATTTGCCATTTTGGCCTTTTAATGACATTTCTTATGTTTTCTCTTTTTTTCCTATGTGAAATGACTTTCTCGCCCTTTTGGCCAAGATTGCTTATTGGTTATCAGGCTTGGGATGCGGCATGCTTATTTTATCTAACACCATGGCCGTATTAAAAGAACAAAATAATTATAGGCTTACGACTATCTTTGGCTTTTACATAGAACATCAAATGTTCTCTCTCGATTGAGTCCTTCTTGAGTAGAAATAACATTTTCAGATCGATAAATCATCAATCCTTTGGAATTATGACCTAATGCTAAAAGATTCTATAAGCAAATTAATACATGTCTCAACCATACCGAGATACGTAAATTGCCGACTCATTGCGTGATCTGCAGATTAACTCGAATCAGAGTGCGGTACCCCATTTGAACTGCAGACGACCTCGGATGTAGCTTTAGTAAGTAAATTATGCAAACGGCACATACTTATGCGATTATGCTCGTGATAAACATATGACTTGCATGTGTACATAGATAAATTCCTTAGTTGCTTATCGACTCAAAGATCCGCGTGTGATAGGGGCAAAAGGCCAACGGCAACATCGCAAGGCGAGGCAAGCGGGTCGGGCGCGAGGCGGAAGAAGCGGTTTGGTAGCCTAATCTCAAAACCATTTTTTTTTATTTTTTGTTGGTGTGAGAAATATCAAATTCAGTTTGGTAGGATTAATAATGCTATCAACCAAGTGATGTAACGATCGCTTAGAAGCTCATAAAGGTTGCTTAAGTTAAAAAAAGTGAGGAACGACGTTACTCTGTAAAAAGGATAAATGGTGTGCCTTGTACATTGTAGTATTTGCGTGAAGGGGATTTACTTAGTTGCTTGGAGTTTCACGAGTCGTTGAGTGTGTTTTGGTGTTTCTTTGGGGGATTAATTATCGTGCGTTATGATTGAGGGTATAAACAATTTAACATGATTTTGGACTATGAATTGTGGCAGCAGCAACCTTTCATCATGCAGCAGAAATGAACATTGGAGAGGGGCAGTAAGGTCATTTCACGTAGGGAAAAAAGAGATGTGGATATCATGGGGATATGCCCATGATCTTAGGATGATGAAACAATTGTCAATGTTGCTTTTGGTTTGAAGTTTCAAACGTTTTCGACAAAGTTTCTGAACTGTCAGGTCATTGGCGGTCAGACCGGCCTTGTCTTAAGTGAATTTCTGGTTTAGTCCTAGGGGCGGTCAGACTGGTCAGAATGGCGGTCTGACCGATTTTTGTGCTGATTGAAGATGTTAGTTGCGAACTGATTTTGAGATAGGTCATATCCTTGTTTGTTAATGCATATGTGTTGCATATTGCATGTTTTGGCTAACGTGGGTCAAGTTGTGAAGAACTTGTTCCGGATTCGTGTTTGCTTGTCTATTGTCAGCAGCGGTGGCTTGGAGGTCAACGACGGTCAATGGCGAGGAGGATCGGGACTAAGCTTGGAGAGCCGAGGTCCGTAACGATCATGGATGCTTGCGAGGTCGAGTGACTCAAGCATGGCGCAGAATGGATGAAGATGACCGAACGGACAGTTGGTCGATCGGTTGGATCAAGCGGTGCGGGGTCGGTGCAAGTGCCAAGGTGGTCGGTGGGAGCCGGATGGGAGAGACTTGCCGACACGATGAGAGCCACCGGATCAACCTACACGTGGCTAAGCATGGATGTGTTTAGCATTTGGACTCGGTCTTGGAAAAGACCGAGAAGGGGTATTTTGGTAATTTCACCAAATACGCCTTGGTGACCTAATGCCAACCACAAGCGCAAGACGGAGCGTCAAGAAGTGGATTAGGTCAAGAGAAGTGAAGACGGCGCTTTAAAATGCGTGTGTGTGTGACCCGTTTGTATTGGGCCTTAACGGGAGCCCATTAGGGTTAACTCTTCTAGAAGCTAAGCCTCTAGTATAAATAGAGAGGGGGCTGTTCACAACAGCCTTAAGCACTTCATTTGTAAACCCTAGTTTGTCTTAGGGCTTAGGGAGAAAGAGGAGAGGCTTAGGGATCTAGAGAGATGTCTTGAGTTGTGTGCTCATGGATTGAGCTCTTGTCCTCCTTAAGGGAGTGGCTGTAACTAGCAACCAATCTTGAATCAATCTATGGATGATTATTCAAGGATGAGTCTGCTTGTGTTCTTCCTTCTCTTTTGATGATTTTGAGTGCTTCCTTGATCCTGTGGTTTTTGCTTGGTTTCTTGCCGTGATCTAACTTGCTGTGACATGTGGGAACCCATTAGGATCATCTTGATCATCAACCACCCACGAGCAAGTCTCTAGATCATATTTTGCATTTGGCTCGGTTTTTGAACCACCTTCGTTCAATTTGAAAAAGATAGGAACTTTGGCATGGATCTCTGTGATATTTAATTAGAATAGGTTTCTAATATCTTTAGGAAGGTGTGGTTCAAATTTCGTGGAGTTTGGCCAAGTGGATCAAAAGTTGTGCCACTTTTAGTTTTCGTGGTCGGGCTGTTCGAGGGAAATCGGTTCAACCGCCCTTATAACTGTGGTTGAACCGATCATTGGTTGAACCGCTCGTTTGCCTGCGGTTGTACCAATCATTGGTTCAACCGCCCATATAACTGTGGTTGAACCGATTTTGGTTTCTTCAGCCTATCTTTGTGTCTGTTGATTGCTATGCTTGGGGTTTTTTATTAGGATTCAATACAAGACTTCTGCTATACTTGTAGATTGATCTTCATAGCTTTCATAGCTATCGGAGTGACATTGGTGTTGAATCCAAATCAAAGTAAAAAAGTGAGTGTGCTCCTATTCACCCCCCTCTAGTCGCTTTTCTGGTCCAACAAGTGGTATCAGAGCCCGATTAGCTCTTCTCATAGATCTTAACCGGTCTTTGGAGCCATGGCGACTGACAAGTATTCAACCAAACCACCTGTTTTTGATGGAGTTGATTTTGCTTACTGGAAGGCACGCATGCATGCCTACATCGAGGCTCAAGGGCACACTATTTGGCTTAAGGTCAAAAATCCATATGTCGTGCCAGCCAATGACGATGTGATCACTCCAGATGTTGAGGCTAATAGCAAGGCTCAGAACTTTCTGATTCAAGGTCTTAGTCGATCTGTGTTTGAGCGCGTGGCTCATTTGAGGTCTGCTCACGAGATCTGGAGGACTCTTTGTGACTATCACGAGGGCTCTACTGCGATCAAGGAAGTGAGACAGAACCAGCTCAAGAAAGAATACTCAAAGATTGAGTAAAGGCCTGGTGAGTCTTTAGATGAGCTATGGGGGAGGTTCTCCAATATTCTTTATGACCTACGTGCAGTAGATCTTGTTTTCATTGAGTCTGAGAATACACGTCAGCTTTTGGGTGCTCTTGATGTGAAGGTCTGGGGGATGAAGATCATATCCATCAATGACAACACTGTTATAAGTGAGCTTACTATGGATAAACTCTACTCGAGGTTGAAGACGCATGAGATTGACTTTATCTCGCGTCTCCCCAAGACAGAGTCGATGGCTTTAGTGGTTGACCCATCTAAGGGTAGTTCTGCTGATTCATTGGATTATGGCTCATCTGGTTTTTCCTTATCCGCTTTGTATTCTCTGAGTGATGAGCAGCTAGAGAAGCTACCTGAGGATGATTTAGCCCTCCTATCCACCAAATTCTCGAGAGTTTACAACAAAGTGAGGAATAGGAGGAGAGGTGGCCCTGTCACTTGTTTTGAGTGTGGTAAGCCGAACCATATTCGCTCCAAGTGCCCCAAGCTGAAGGGTAAGGTGGAGAAGGACTCTCGGAGGCGTCATCAAGCCAAAGACACGAAAGGCAAGAAGCCCAACTATCGCAAGTTCGTCAGCCAAGTCCTTGCCGCTCTTGAGAGTGTTGACATGAGTGATGTGGACTCGGAGACGGAGCACGGCGACGATGACTCTCATGGCAAGAAGAAGGCCCAGGAATTCACCGGTATGTGCTTCATGGCTAGGGACAGCCATGACGTCGACTCCTCCAACGACGATGATATTTTCAGCGATCCCGATGAGGTACGCCCTTCACTTGGTAAAATGAAACGTGCTTTAGTTCTTCTTTGAAAAAAACTGAATAAGCAAGAAAGAACGATTAGGAAGCAGATGCCATGATTGATGACTTGAACCTAGAAGTTGATAGGCTCAAATCCATAAATCCTGCCGATGATTGTGATTCTTGCTCTAGCTTGCTTAATGAACTAGTAAATCTGAAATCTGCTCATTCCTTTATTGCTAATCAACTGAAAGATGCTTTTGATGCACTAGAAACTCTCAAGTCTAGTCCTACTTGTATGAATACCATTGCTCTTGATGTGACTGCTGTAGATGCTATTCCTCTACCCTGTTCAAATTGTGCTTTACTTGAATTAAATATGAATAGCGCTATAGAAGAATTACAGAAATTTGATGCTAGTCACATGCGTTCTCATTGTGAGGATAGTAGGATTAAAATGAAGGAGATGACTGAAATAGTTCTTTATTCTAAAACTGCTTCATGTGAAAACTGTGTTAAACTCACAATTGAGAATGATGCTTTAAACAAGGCTCTTGAGGAGAAAGCTAAAATTAAACAATCCATGTCCATGACTGCTTCCAAGAAAGTTGTTGATTCTAATTCTTGTGATCTTTGCATTGAAATTGGGCATAATGTAGATAAGATACAAGAAGCTTTTAGAGTTAAGTTCAAAGAGCAGTTGGATAGGATTAGAGATGACTATTGTGTATCTTTTGAGGCTTTGAAAGCCGAGGTAGCTCACTATAAGGAAAAGTCTGATAGGGCTAGCAAGTCAAATAAGTGTGCCTCATGTAAGGAGCTAGCCAATCAAAATGACTACCTTAACAGCACTCTTGAGAGATTTACTGGTGGGAGGAAGAACCTCAACATGATTCTATACAAATCTAAGGTGAGTGTGAACAATAGTGGCCTAGGATTTAATTCTCTAGAGCATTCCAAGAATCATCCACCTAAGATTGTTAGAGCTGTTGAGAGTGGCCTGTTTGAGGTAGAACCCTCTAAGCCATCCAACATAGTCTTCAAATCTGCTAGTTTTGCCCAAACCACTTCTAGCAAGATAGGTGCTTCTACTTCATCAGGTCAAACCCCTCAAAAGGTCAAGTACCATTGCACCTTCTGCAAGAAGAATGGCCACATTGTTGAGTTCTGCTTCCGTAGAGCCAAGATTGAGAGGAAGGAGAGGATGAGCGCTTTGAGAACCATTAGAGGAGTTCCTTCACCTGCTGTAGTCCCTAGAGCTAGGCAGCTTGTCCTTCCTGCTAGACATAGGCCTAGGTTCGTAGAGGACTTCTTTGACTCTTTTGGTGGCTCTGGGCAGCGCTTTGGGTTAGGATATCGTGGGGAGAGACCACGGGTAGCATCTAGACAGGGGGAGTACCGACCTTTTGTAGGTCGATTCGGAGAGGTCTAGGTGGTTCTCGTGTGCATTCTTATGATTTTGCTCCTAACCATTTTATCGCCTTCTCTACCGCTTTGCCCAAGCATCGTGTGACTCAGTACTAGATTCCTAAGTCTTTTATCACTAATCCCAAAGATCGAGGCACGATGTTTCGATTCGTGCTTTGTAGGTCCGTCTGGCGAGGAAGGAGGACATATGACTTGTTGACTCCGGTGTTCTCGCCACATGACCTGGAGATTCTAGATGGTTCTCCTCCTCACACGTGCATCCCAATGAATTAATCACATTTGGGGATGCTTCTACTGGGACCGTGACAGCCAAGGGCACTGTCCGCGTCAATGTAGCGACCCAGCCCAGAGCTCACCCGAGAGGTCCTCAGACCTCTGGGAGGCTCAGAAGGACTTCCCAGACGCCCCGAGAGGACATCCCAGAGACCTCCAGACCTCCCGAGAGGTCCGATAGACCACCCGGAGGTCTAGGGTCCCGACCCTGAGGAGGTCGTTGGACCTCAGACCTCCCCAAGCTCCACGCGCTACTCGAGGGAGATCCGAGAGGAGCCAACCTGTGACGACCCAGCCCTAGGGCACCGAGAGATCCTCCAGGACCTCTGAAAAGTCCACCAGGACCTCCCAGGAGGTCCAGCATTGTAACATTCTGATTTTCTAAATCCTTTTTAAATGTGTAAAATAAATTAAAGCTATTTTATTTTAATGAGAATTGCAAGTTAGGTTCGGTTGGAGAGGTTTGAATTGCTGAGACCTCCTTTTGGTGTGCCCAGTAGACCTCCCCTTAGTATATCTTCTTTGGGTGTGTAGGTTTAGACCTCCTCTGTGGTCTAGACCTCCCAGTGGCATGTGAGGTTAAGCCTCCCGTGAGGATTAAACCTTCTCTGGCTTGGACGTATTCCTACGTCGGGCTTGTTCTTTTGAAAGTGGTCACTTGGACCTCTTTGTTGGTTTGGATCTCTTAGGGTTCAGACCTCTTTTCTGTTCAGACTTTTCTTAAGTCTAAACCTTTTGCTATCTGGGCGCCTCTCTATGCCCAGACCTCCTTTCATTGGGACATCCGTGTGTTCCAAAGGAGCTTCTTGTTCGCCTCTGCACCTCCCAATTCATGTAAATCCCTTTGATATCCTTTTCTTGGCCGAAAGGACCTCCCTTGTGCTGGATCTAGCGGTCCAGACCTCCTCCCTTTTCTAATCCAAGGGTCCAGACCTTCTATGCGTTGTGTCCCTTCGTGGACCTCCCCTTTGTTCTGAATCGAACGGTTCAGACCTCCCCTCACTTTGAATCCAACCGCCTGCACCTCCTTGCCAGACCACCCTTGGTGAGATCCCCGTCGGGACCTCCCTTGTCCGCACCTCCCCCGCCTGGACCTCCTCAATCTTTAGACCTTCCCGTCCTTGGGCTTAGGACCTCCTAAGCCGCTTCGGACTTCCTCGAGACCTCTATTGTGGGTCAAGACCTCCTATTTGACCCGATCGTTTCTAAATTGATCGCCCCACCGCCAGCCTTAACCATTCTCAATTCCTCCGCCACGTTATTATATTGAGCATTTAATACGGGTCTTGTCACATTAAATGCATCCATATACGTGGTGTTTTACTTTGAATTGGGTTACTTAACCGTACCCTGACATTTTTCTTTGTTCCTTCCCAAGCAACATACGTGTCCTTTTATTGTACCTTTCACCCAGGGTGGTAGTGACACCTGCCCTGACATTCATTAACTTTTGACTTACTTCTATGCTTATCCCTGGCACGTATGTATCTAGTTTTTATCACCCAGTATTGACTATAAGTAGTTCTGGGAGCCTTGCCATTTCACTTTCTTCTCATGTATCCTCTCGGCTCTGGACCAGTGGCCTTCCCGGGAAAGCCTGGCTCTCACGACCTTCCCTTTCACCCATTGCTGCTTATCCTTGGTAAGTTCTTTGATGATCTCCTCCACCTTTGTGTTTACCACTACCCCGAAATGGCCATGTCTTTCACAGACCTTCTCTGGTGGGTTTCTTTGGAATTCTGTGGTGCTCGTGTGAGGACCTTCTCTTCGACCTTGCGCAAGCATTTTGGCCTCGGACCTCTCTCCTGCCTAGGTCACACCTTCGACCTTTTTCCAAAGACCCTTTTTCCTTTGGTAAGCTAGACCTTCTCCAAAAGAACCTAATCTAAAAACAATACTCTTACGTTAATTGGGTTTTTGAGATTTCTCTGAGTTCTCCGGTTCTTTATTTGGATCTTTATTGGATCTCTGCTTGAATCTTCTTTGAATTTGCCTTCTATATATATGTAGATTGTGAAGATTCCGGGGAATCCGAAAGTTCTGAAGAAGAAGAATCTCTAAGTAGTGAGCAAGGCAAGTTACACTCTTGATCATATTGCACCCAGAAATTTAAACTAATTATGTTCTGTTTTAATGTGTACTGCATGCTTATTTTTATTAAGTTAGTTCAATACCAGTTTTAACTTTATAGTTATACCCATTTCCTTTGTATGACCTCTGTTGGTTTTGTACAGAACACATTGTCACCATTAGGTCAAACTTGGCTAATGCAGTAGTATGAGTCAAGACCATTTGAAAAACATATGCTCAGTTATGCTTAGACCAAAACTATTGATTTGGGGAAATCTTTACCAACATAACCAAATAATGTTTTAAATGTTTTCACCATGGCATTGGGTTGTCATGGAGGTATGAAAGTATTGTTGGGGAAGCAAAGTTATGAAAATGTATTTTTGACTAGGGCGAATTGGTTGACTTGGTTGGTGCAAGTTGATGCACGGGATCGTGCCTTATGGTAGATCGATGCCCTTGGGTTTGTGGAAGTCGCCCTAGTCATTGGAGGACCGGTCTTTGAGCGACCAATGCCATGCCTATAATGGGCTATGCCACAATCGTGCAACCACATGTCTCGAGAATGGGGTGTGGACTGGTCAATAATTTGCAAAACTCCACTACATGTCTTTGCTCCATTGGTGGTGTGGGAGGTCTTGTTGGCTAGAGGTCTTTGATGACCCATTGTTCCCACTGGTGCAAGAGGGGGCTTCCCGCCGGATGGCTATCCATAGGGGGGTGAAACCTTAGCAAGGAAAGGCTGTGGTGGAGTAATGCATTGTAAAGGCCTTGTCATGAGCTCTAGATCTCTTACCTTTGGAAGTGAGAGGTGGTATTGACGAATGCCGGACAAACTAGAGTACTCATGTCGTGTGGGTAAAGTGCACAACCTCTGCAGAGTTAAATCTATTGAATAGCCGTGTCCACGGTCAAGGCGTCTTGGCAAAGGCCACTTGAAGTTAGTTGTTGACTTTGGGAATTTCTGGAAATGATTTTCAAATCTGTTTTGGGACTGCCGTCCCATGGGTTTGGGCAGGGAGCCTAATGTGAGGAGGGTATCCTTCACCAAATAATGATGAATGCTATCCAACTGAAAAATTGCTTTGGTAAAAAATGAATTTTATCTATTGAAATACCTGCTTTGGAACTTAGTAATGGTATTTGAAAGAAAATTGGCTTTGTGCAAGATCACCCTATTATGCCATCCTTTGATTATCCATTTATGCATGTCATATTGTTAACCCACGGGTGTAACTTGCGAGCACAGTGGTAGTGCTCACTCTTGCTCATTATAATCTTTGCCAGGAGAAGATATTGGCAGTGATGAAGATCAAAGCAACTAGGTTGTGCCCTCCAGTCAGCTGCCTGTGGCGTGTTGATGGACTCTTTTGCCTTCTTTTGCTTTTATGTATTTATGCTTGGCCCAAGGCCACCTTGTAACCAACTTTGTTAACATGTGGTATAAATAAAAGATTGTTCTGGATATCACCACTATGTATTTTTGCTGTGAAGGGCTAGCCATGATCCTTGAGACTAGCTCAGGTTTCACAGAGGACCTTGGAGCAGGCTCGGTCCTCCATGATCTCACGTTGGGAAAAACATGTGGGGTTCAAGGGACCTAGGCTCTCACGACCTCCTCTGGAGGGTCGTGGGAGGTCTTGGTGCACCCTCGACCTCCTCATTTATTTCCACGTGGGGCTATGGCAGGTCGTGGGTGCTCCTGGTTCAAAGACCCTCTCTCTCGGGTCATGTTCTCTGGACTTCCAGAGGTCTTGCTGACCTCCCGGGAGGTCTTGGTGGATCGCCCGAGAGGTCCTCTTCAGACCTCCCGGGAGGTCCCGTGGACTTTCCAGAGGTCCCGAGGATCTCTCGGTGCCCTAGGGCTGGTCGTCACAAAAGTGGTATCGAGCACTCTGATCGTGAGGTCGTAACCTAGTAGAATGGTTGTAGAATTTCAAAATTTCTTTATGACAAAAGAAGAATAAAATGTTCTTTCTTACCTAGGTCATCTTTCCATTCTTACCTTTCTTCTGGTTCTTTTTCTTACCTCAATCTCATCTTAACTTGTTCTTTCTACACACCCATTTACTATGTTAAATGGAACTCCTTACCCTAGCAACATTCTGCTAGAACTCTTCTAGGGTAGGCTGATGTTCAAGATTTCCCTCAAAATGGTAAGTCACGAGTAGAACGAATTTTGAGTTATTATAAACTTTGAGAAAAATTTCTCGTTGTTGTTTCTTTTGCTTTGGATTTTTGTTGCTGAAGTGTTTGGTTGGGCTAGTTTTCCTTAGCCTCTACTCTTTTCTTTTCCAGCCTTGGTGCTTGGACACTATGGCCACCTCTAGAAATGGCAGTGGTAACTCAAGCCATCACAGCTGACAAGCTGAGGAAGAGGCTGAGAACCCTGCTGTTTGGACCAATCAGAACAGGGGAGTTGAGGGTGAGCAAGGACAACCAACATCACAACCACCCCCACCTCCAGCTGAAGGCCCTACTTGGACACAATTGTTGGCAAATCAAACTCGCTTGATAAACTTACTCTCACGATCTATTGCCAACACTCAATCTCGCAGCTGCAGCAGATTCTCAACCTCAAGCTCAAGCTCCACCTCCACCAAGGTCTAGCATTTCAGAATTTATGAGGTTGCGCCCTCCAACCTTTTCAAAGCGGTCTTGAGCCAATGGATGTTGATGGTCGGTTAAGGGCAAAGTGAGCAGAAATTAGATATGGTGCTATGTATGCACCATGAAAGGGTACTCTTTGCCTCTCACCAACTCGATGGACCACCTTTGAGTGGTGGGACAACTTTAATCAGTCCCATGCTGATCCTCAGACCATCACATGGGATGAGTTCAAGAAAGCTTTTCATCGTGCTCATCTCCCACCCGGCATGATGTCATTAAAGATGATAGAATTTCGTACCTTGAAGCAAGGCAGTCGTACTGTCAATGAGTATATGCATAAATTTAACCAACTAGCAAGATATGCTCACGGGATGTTGCTCTTGATGAAAGCAAGCAAGAACACTTTTGGAAGGGTTGAATGATGACATTTCATTCATCTTGTTTCCCAGAACACACCGACTTCCAAAGAGCTTTGTGAGCAAGGCCATCCGACAAGAGGATAAACTCCAAAAGATGGAGGGCCGAAAGAGAAAGAAAATCGCACAGAGGTTTAATCCAGAGGATTTCCTAAGTCTAGGACCTCTCGGTCCCCTGACATCTCAAAGACAAGTCCTCACGGACCTCCTCCTCAAGGGCATCTGGGTCGAGCAACGCTGGCAGGTCAAGCTATCGAAGGACCTCCTCTGGCAGCCAGCTTCAAAAGAAGCCAAGTATGACCTCCTCGGCTGGTGTTACCTGCTTCTTTTGTAATGAGATTGGGCACTATGCTAATAAGTGCCCAAAGAAGCAACAAATTGTTGCATCAGTCCGACCTGAACAAGGAGCATCGGCTCAAGGAAGTGCCTCAAGTGTGAAGCCTGCCGCTAAGGTTATCAAGGGCCGTGTCACACATGTCACGGCAAAAGAGGCACATGATGCACCTGATGTGGTTCTCGGTATGTTCCCTGTCAATTCCGTACCAGCTTCCGTTTTATTTGACTCGGGGGCTTCCCATTCTTTTGTTTCTAGCAAATTTGTGGGAAATTGTGGGTTGTCTACAATTCCTTTGATAAACCCCATGCTAATACATGTCCCGGGCATAGATATGAGGACTAATACCCTCTGCCCAAATCTCACCTTAGAGATCTCTGGAGTTTTATTTCATGCAGACTTGATAGTCTTGCCAACTCAAGGATCGGACGTGATCCTTGAAATGAATTGGTTGGCTAAGAATAAAGGGCGATTGATTGTGCTACTAAGTCCATAACACTCACCAATGAACAAGGAAGTCGGTAGAGTTCAAGCCAAAGACCTCCCTTAAGACAGACTTCTTCTAACTAATGTAAAGGAGGTAGTGAAGTGGAAGACCTCCCAAAGGGTCGAGAATATATGGATGTGTTCCCGAGGAACTCCCCGAATGCCACCCGATAGGGATATCTCTTTCCTAATTGACTGGTCCTCGACAAAGACCCATCTCAAAGAGACCTTACAGATGCCCGTGAATGAACTTGTAGAACTCAAGAAACAGATCCAAGAATTGAAGGAGAAAGGATTTATTAGACCAAGTTCTTCACCATGGGGAGCACTGTACTATTTGTCAAAAAGAAGGACAAGAGCTTGAGAATGTGTGTGGATTATAGATCACTCAATGAGGTCACTATTAAGAATAAATATCCATTACCAAGGATAGATGACCTCTTTGACCAACTTAAGGGGCAAGTGTGTTCTCCAAAATAGACCTAAGGTCCAGTTACCATCAACTTAAAATCGTGCCGAGGACATCCCCAAAACAAATTTTTACCACAAGGTATGGACTATATGAGTTCACTGTGATGTCATTTGACCGACAAATGCTCCAACTTATTTTATGAGCATGATGAACAAAGTATTCATGGACTTCCTTGACAAGTTTGTAGTGGTATTTATTGATGATATTCTCATCTATTCCAAAAATGAAGCGAGAACATGAGGAACACCTAAGAATGGTGTTGGGAAGACTTAGAGAGAAGCACCTCTATGCCAAATTTAGTAAATGTGAGTTTTGGCTAAGTCAAGTAGCCTTCTTAGGTCATATTATTTCAGCCAAAGGTGTAGTCAGAGATCCCTCAAAGGTTGAAGCAGATCTGAATCGAGACCTCCTAAGACAAAGGATCGAGGTAAGAAGCTTTCTTGGACTAGTGGTTATTATAGAAGATTTATTGAAGGTTTTTCCAAGATTGCAAGACCTCTTACTCAACTTTTGAAAAAGGAAAAGAGGTTTGAGTGGACTGAAACCTGTGAACAAAGTTTTCAGAGAGTGAAGGAAAAACTTACCACAGCTCCTGTGTTGATACTCCCAGACATCCAAAAAGACTTTGAAGTATTTTGTGATGCATCCCATCAAGATGTCAGGATGTGTGCTAATGCAAGATAGAAGGGTAGTGGCATATGCCTCTAGACAGCTTGAGACCTCATGAGGAGAACTACCCAACACATGATCTTGAGCTAGCAAATTTGTGCATGCCTTAAAGATATGGCGGCACTACCTCATTGGTAACCGATGTGAGGTATACACCCACCACAAAAGTTTGAAATATATTTTCACACAAACAGAGCTGAACTTAAGACAAAGGAGGTGGTTAGAATTAATTAAGGACTATGACCTTGGGATACACTATCACCCAGAAAAGCCAACACGATGGTCGATGCTTTAAGCGAAAAGGATATTGTAATACCTTGTCGGTCCAAAGAACAACAACCAAGACTATATGAGGAAATGAAGTACCTCAATCTGGAGATAGTAGAGCAAGGCTGTGTGAACACCTTGGAGGTACATCCAATTGTCCCGACCAAATCAAAGAACAAAGAAGAAAGAGATGAAGACATCCAAGACATCAAGAGAAATATGAGAAGAGGTAAAGCCCTGTGCTTTCTTCAAGATGAGCAAGGAGTAGTATGGTTCGGTAACCGAATTTGTGTGCCAAACAACCGGAGATTAAGCAACTCATTTTGGGGGAAGCACATGGATCACCATATTCTATTCATCCGGGCAGCACCAAAATGTACCAAGATCTCAAGGAGAGGTACTGGTGGACCAGTATGAAGCAAGATGTGGCTAAATATGTAGCCCAATGTGATGTGTGTATGAGAGTTAAGCTCTACACCAAAAACCAAAGAGGTTTATTACAACCCTTGCCCATACCCGAATGGAAATGGGAGCAAGTGGGCATGGATTTTATCACTGGATTGCCCAGGACTCAGTCTGGGTATGATTCCATATGGGTGGTGGTTGATAGACTAACTAAGGTAGCCCATTTCATACCAGTTAAGACCACCTATAGTAGCAATGTCTTGGTAGATCTATATATGGCGTAATTGTTTGTTTACATGGAGTGCCCAAAAGAATATTATCGACGAGAGGATCTCAATTTACCTCAAGGTTTTGGCAAAGTTTGCATGAAGCCTCGGGTACTAAACTCAACTTTAGTACGACTTATCATCCTCAAACAGATGGGCAAGCAGAGAGGTGAATCAAATATTGGAGGATATGCTTAGGGCATGTGCTGGATTTTGGGAAAAGTTGGGACAAAAACTTGCCCTATGCCGAATTTTCTTACAATAATAGTTATCAAGCTAGCCTACAAATGTCTCCATTTGAGGCTTTGTATGGTAGACCTTGTAGAACACCTCTCCTCGGGATGAAGTTGGAGAACATCAAGCTGTATGGGCCGGACTCGATCAAAGATCTTTGAAAGCAAAGTGAAATTGATTAAGGAACGATTGAGAGTGGCCCATCCAGACAAAAGAGCTACTGTGCCGACACCCGACGCAGAGATTTATCTTTTGAGGTTGGTGACTTTGTATACCTCGAGTAACACCAATTCGGGAGTTAGAAGATTTGGGATGAGAGGAAAGTTGGCACCAAGATTTGTAGGACCCTACAAGATTTTAGCAAGACAAGGTGAAGTAGCTACAAACCGAACTTCGAGTCCTTGTCGGCGAGACACAACATTTTTCATGTATCACAATTAAGAAAGTGCCTACGGTTTCCTGAAGACCATACTATGATAGAGGACTTCGACTTACAGGAAGACCTTACATATGTGGAGCGACCCATTAAAATTCTGGATGTTGCCGAACGAGTTACCAGGAGCAGAATTATCAAGTCATACAAGGTGCAGTGGAGCCATCATCCAGAAAGTGAAGCTACATGGGAAAAAGAAGAGGACCTCAAGATTAACTACCCCTATCTCTTTGTTGATTTCGCTTGAATCTCGAGGACGAGATTCCTTTAAGAGGGTAGGTTTGTAACATTCGATTTTCTAAATCCTTTTTAAATGTGTAAAATAAATTAAAGCTATTTTATTTTAATGAGAATTGCAAGTTAGGTTCGGTTGGAGAGGTTTGAATTGCTGAGACCTCCTTTTGGTGTGCCCAAGAGACCTCCCTTAGTATATCTTCTTTGGGTGTGTAGGTTTAGACCTCCTCGTGGTCTAGACCTCCCCATGGCATGTGAGGTTAAGCCTCCCGTGAGGCTTAAACCTTCTCAGCTTGGATGTATTCTCGTCGGGCTTGTTCTTTTGAAAGTGGTCACTTGGACCTCTTTGTTGGTTTGGATCTCTTAGGTTCAGACCTCTTTTGCTCTCAGACTTTTCTTAAGTCTAAACCTTTTCTTGTCTGGGCGCCTCTCTATGCCCGCACCTCCTTTCATTGGGACATCCGTGTGTTCAAAGGAGCTTCTCGTTCGCTGCGGACCTCCCAATTCATGTAAATCCTTTGATATCCTTTCTTGGCGAAAGGACCTCCCTTATCTTTGGATCTAGCGGTCCGCACCTCCTCCTTTTCTAATCCAAGGGTCCGCACCTTCTATCGTTGTGTCCTTCGTGGACCTCCCTTTGTTCTCGAATCGAACTGTTCGAGACCTCCCTCACTTTGAATCCAACCGCCTGACCCCCCCGCCAGACCACCCTTGGTGAGATCCTGACCATCAGGACCTCCCCTTGTCCAGACCTCCCCCTGTCTGGACCTCCTCAGTCTTTAGACCTTCCCGTCCTTGGGCTTAGGACCTCCTAAGCCGCTCGGACTTCCTCGAGGACCTCTATTGTGGGTCAAGACCTCCTTATTTGACCCGACTGTTTCTAAATTGACTGGCCCCACCTGCCAGTCTTAACCATTCTCAATTCCTCCGCCACGTTATTATATTGAGCATTTAATACGGGTCTTGTCACATTAAATGCATCCATATACGTGGTGTTTTACTTTGAATTGGGTTACTTAACCGTACCCTGACATTTTTCTTTGTTCCTTCCCAAGCAACATACGTGTCCTTTTATTGTACCTTTCACCCAGGGTGGTAGTGACACCTGCCCTGACATTCATTAACTTTTGACTTACTTCTATGCTTATCCCTGGCACGTATGTATCTAGTTTTTATCACCCAGTATTGACTATAAGCAGTTCTGGGAGCCTTGCCATTTCACTTTCTTCTCATGTATCCTCTCGGCTCTGGACCAGTGGCCTTCCCGGGAAAGCCTAGCTCTCACGACCTTCCCTTTCACCCATTGCTGCTTATCCTTGGTAAGTTCTTTGATGATCTCCTCCACCTTTGTGTTTACCACTACCCTGAGCTGGCCATGTCTTTCACAGACCTTCTCTGGTGGGTTTCTTTGGAATTCTGTGGTGCTCGTGTGAGGACCTTCTCTCCTGACCTTGCGCAAGCATTTTGGCCTCGGGACCTCTCTCTCCCTTGCCTAGGTCACACCTTGGGACCTTTTTCCAAAGACCCTTTTTCCTTTGGTAAGCTAGACCTTCTCCAAAAGAACCTAATCTAAAACAATACTCTTCGTTAATTGGGTTTTGAGATTTCTCTGGAGTTCTCTGGTTCTTTATTTGGATCTTTATTGGATCTCTGCTTGAATCTTCTTTGAATTTGCCTTCTATATATATGTAGATTGTGAAGATTCCGGAATCCAAAGTTACGAAGAAGAAGAATCTCTAAGTAGTGAGCAAGGCAAGTTACACTCTTGATCATATTGCACCCGAAATTTAAACTAATTATGTTCTGTTTTAATGTGTACTGCATGCTTATTTTTATTAAGTTAGTTCAATACCAGTTTTAACTTTATAGTTATACCCATTTCCTTTGTATGACCTCTGTTGGTTTTGTACGAACACATTGTCACCATTAGGTCAAACTTGGCTAATCAAGAGTATGAGTCAAGACCATTTGAAAAACATATGCTCGATTATGCTTAGACCAAAACTATTGATTTGGGGAAATCTTTACCAACATAACCAAATAATGTTTTAAATGTTTTCACCATGGCATTGGGTTGTCATGGAGGTATGAAAGTATTGTTGGGGAAGCAAAGTTATGAAAATGGATTTTTGGCTGGGGCGAATTGGTTGACTTGGTTGGTGCAAGTTGATGCACGGGATCGTGCCTTATGGTAGATCGATGCCCTTGGGTTTGTGGAAGTCGCCCTAGTCATTTGAGGACCGGTCTTTGAGCGACCAATGCCATGCCTATAATGGGCTATGCCACAATCGTGCAACCACATGTCTCCAGAATGGGGTGTGGGACCTGGTGAATAATTTGCAAAACCTCCACTACATGCTGCTCCATTGGTGGTGTGGGAGGTCTTGTTGGCTAGAGGTCTTTGATGACCCATTGTTCCCACTGGTGCAAGAGGGGGCTTCCCGCCGGATGGCTATCCATAGGGGGGTGAAACCTTAGCAAGGAAAGGCTGTGGTGGAGTAATGCATTGTAAAGGCCTTGTCATGAGCTCTAGATCTCTTACCTTTGGAAGTGAGAGGTGGTATTGACGAATCTTGACAAACTAGAGTACTCATGTCGTGTGGGTAAAGTGCACAACCTCTGCGAGTTAAATCTATTGAATAGCCGTGTCCACGGTCAAGGACGTGCTGGCAAAGGCCACTTGAAGTTAGTTGTTGACTTTGGGAATTTCTGGAAATGATTTTCAAATCTGTTTTGGGACTGCCGTCCCATGGGTTTGGGCAGGGAGCCTAATGTCAGGAGGGTATCCTTCACCAAATAATGATGAATGCTATCCAACTGAAAAATTGCTTTGGTAAAAATGAATTTTATCTATTGAAATACACGCTTTGGAACTTAGTAATGGTATTTGAAAGAAAATTGGCTTTGTGAAAGATCACCCTATTATGCTATCCTTGATTATCCATTTATGCATGTCATATTGTTAACCCACGGTGTAACTTGCGAACACAGTGGTAGTGCTCACTCTTGCTCATTATAATCTTTGCCAGAGAAGATATTGGCAAGTGATGAAGATCAAAGCAACTAGGTTGTGCCCTCCACTACCGCCTGTGGCGTGTTGATGGACCCTTTTGCCTTCTTTTTGCTTTTATGTATTTATGTTTGGCCCAAGGCCACCTTGTAACCAACTTTGTTAACATGTGGTATAAATAAAAGATTGTTCGGATATCACCACTGTATTTTTTCTTTGTGAAGGGCTAGCCATGATCCTTGGGACTAGCTCAGTTTCACAGAGGACCTTGGAGCGTGCTCGGTCCTCCATGATCTCACGTTGGGAAAAACATGTGGGGTTCTGAAGTGGACCTAGGCCTCCACGACCTCCTCTGGAGGGTCGTGGGAGGTCTTGGTGCACCCTCGGACCTCCTCATTTATTTCCACGTGGGGCTATGGCAGGTCGTGGGTGCTCCTCGGTTCAAAGACCCTCTCTCTCGGGTCATGTTCTCCTGGACTTCCAGGAGGTCTTGCTGGACCTCCTGGGAGGTCTTGGTGGACTGCCCGAGAGGTCCTTGCTGGACCTCCTGGGAGGTCCTGGTGGACTTTCCAGAGGTCCTGGAGGATCTCTCGGTGCCCTAGGGCTGGGTCGTCACACAACCCGAGGAGGTCGTGGGGCTTGAGGACGAGCCTAAAGTCCACTGCGATCCAAACTGGTCCCCAAGGATCATCGACCAGTTCTCACAGGAAACAAGTGACAGCAAAACATCCATAGAACTTTATTAACAACAAAAGGAGGTTTGATTACAAGGGGTTGCTTACAAGCTCCAGCAACCGAGAGCACACAAACGCAGCAGAAAACAAAAGCATTGTCCACCCATTACACCACAGGTGACTAGCTGGAGGGCGCGGCCTAATTGATTTGGTCATCTTCATCATCGTAGGAATCTTCACCTGCTTAATTTATGAATCAAGCAAGAGTGTGCACAACAACCGTGCTCGCAAGTTACACCCACAATTAATGTAATGACATTCATAGGGATATATCAAAGGAGAGCATATTAGGGTTGATTTGCATAAAGCCAATTTTATTTCAATTACAAGTATTAAGTTGCAAGGCAGGTTACAATAGATAAAATTCATTTTTGCAAACCCATTTTCAGTTGGATAACATTCCTCATCAAGATGGTGAAGGATACCCTGCTGTTACATGACTTCCCGCCCAAACCCAATTTGATTAAACCACTAAAACCAATTTCATATGTCTTTTGAAAACCAAAACCAAGAGCTAACTTTGAGTGACATTGCCAGCACGTCCATGACCGCGGATACGGCTATTCGAATAGATTTACACTCTGCAGAGGTTGTACACTTTACCCACATGACATGAATTCTCTAGTTTGCTTGGCATCCGTCGATACCACCTCACACTTCCTTTGGTGAGAGGTCTAGAGCACATGACAAGGCTTTTACAATGCATCGCTCCACCGCAGTCTACCCACATTAAGGTTTCGCAGATCCCACCCTTTGGATAGAAACCCGCCGGGTTAATGGGGTGCCCCCTCTTATGCCAGGTGGGACTACAACGGTCGTAACATGACTACCCACCACCTCAACCGGATCAACCACGATAGAGCTTTGCAAATTAGTTGGCCAGGTCCCACGCCCCATACTGGAGACATATGGTTGCACAATTTTGGCATAGCCCATTATAGGCTTAGCAAGTGGTGTCTCAAAGATCGGTCCTTAACCGACTTGGGTGACAAACCTCAACCCTGGGGCATCGGATCACACGACCCCCGTGCATAGACATGCACCAACCAAACAACCAGCTTCGCCCAAGTCCAAATCTATTTTCCATTTACCTTGCTTTTCAAACCTCCATGGCACACTGATGCCATGGCTATTTGTAAAACCTCAATGACACACCAATGCCATAGCCGAAACCTCCATGGCACACCAATGCCATGGCCCAAATCATTTGAATAAGAGATATTTTTGGCCAGAATTCCCAATTCAAGATTTTGGTCTAAGCAAGACTAAGCATTCCAATTTTCTTTAAAAGCTTCTGTCCTCACTATTGCAAGAACCAGGTTTATCTAAGGTGACAATGAGGTTGATTCAACATGGACAGTGGTCATACCAAGCAGTAGGCATAACTATGAATTGAAATATAGGCATTGAAATACTTAGTAAAATAAGCATGCATACATCTTTGAAATCGACACAAGTAATTTAAAGTATTGGGTGCAACATGATCAAGAGTGTAACTTGCCTTGCTCAAAGTCTTGAGCTTCTTCCTCTCCCTCACAGAACTCTGGTTCCACACGGTCTTGACAATCTACACGTGAAAACCAAATGACTCAAATAAAGTTCCAACAAGATCCAAAGAACTCCAAATAAACTTAGATACAAAACCAACAGAGAGGTTGGGAGGTCAAGAGGAGGTCCAATGAGCTTGATGGAGGAGGTCCAGAGAGTGCTCGGTTGAGCCAAGGAGTGGAAATGAGGAAACTGCCCAAGCTATATATAGCTGGAGCCAATGCACATGACCCAGATTATGGGTCCTCAGGAGTTGGTAAGGAGGACAACGGGAGTAGGCAAGGAATGTGACAATGGTATGACATGAGTACTGCAAAAGTGAGAGCATTCAATGTGATACAACATGCATTAAATCGGTGAAGACTTCTTGCACCAGACACACCAAAGGTAAAGAAAACTGAGTGTGACTGCCCAGTGGGGGCAGCCAAGACCCGCAGAGGAGGTCCTGCGAGGACAGGGAGGAGGTCTTGTAGTGAACAAAGGGAGATCCTCACCCACAGGGGAGGTCTTGATGGTTGGATCTCCAAAGAGGAGGTCCAAATGGCCAAGATTAAGTGCACCAGAGGAGGTCCGCAAGAGCTAGGAGGAGGTCCTCACCCACAAGGGAGGTCTAGATGGTTGGATCTCCGAAAGGGAGGTCCAACGGTCAAGATCAATTACGAACGGGGAGGTCTGCAAAGGTAAGAGGAGATCCTCACCCGCAAGGAAGGTCTAGACGGTTGGATCTTCGGAAGAGAGGTCCAACGGTCAAGATCAATTGCAAACGGGGAGGTCCGCAAAGGTAAGAGGAGATACTCACCCGCAAGGGAGGTCTAGACGGTTGGATCTCCAGAAGGGAGGTCCAACGGTCAAGATCAATTGCAAACGGGGAGGTCCTCAAAGGTAAGAGGAGATCCTCACCCACAAGGGAGGTCTAGAGTCGTAGGATCAAATCCAGGGGAGGTCTGAATAGTTAGGATTTCCAAGGGGAGGTCCTAATGATCGGATCTGCCAAAAAGGGGAGGTCTGGACGGCCAAGATCTCCAAAGGAGGAGGTCTTGACGGCCAGATCTTCAAGGGAGGAGGTCCGGACGGTTAAGATCTCCAAGGGAAGGTCTTAACGGTCCAGATTGACAAGGAGGAGGTCTGGACGGTTAAGATCTCCAAGGGGGGAGGTCTTAACGGTCCAGATTTACAAGGAGGAGGTCTGGACGGTTAAGATCTCCAAGGGGGAGGTCTTAACGGTCCAGATTTACAAGGAGGAGTTCTGGATGGTTAAGATCTCCAAGGGGGAGGTCTTAACAGTCCAGATCTTCAAGGAGGGAGGTCGGGGCCACTAGATTTCGATCGGACCGCCCAGAATGATCTAAGGCTCAGGGAGGGTGGGACGTTCGGACCATCCGGATGTCTCACCAAGATCAAACCGTCCAATGTAAATCGGACGACTCACGATCAATAGAGATACAAATAGACAAGGAGGAGATCCTGGAGGACCTGGGAAGGTCCTGAAGGACACGGGGAGGTCCTAGAGGACGTGGGGAGGTCCTGAAGGACACGGGGAGGTCCAATAAAGGTAAGGGGAGGTCTTGAAGGACACAGGGAGGTCCAAGTGAACAAAGAGGAGGTCCTAAGAAGCGGTAGCACCGCAAGGTGCGGGCGGTACTACCGGTTGGTGCCGAAGGGAACCTCTAGAGAAGGTTTCAAGGATACGAGCTTACAAGGAAAGTCCAAGTAAACATGAAAAGCTTCAACATGATTCCAAAGGAGCTCAAATGAACTTAAGGGTGGTGCAGGCTTGGGGAGGTTGCAAGCCAGAGAACACCAGAGAGGGAGATTTGGACCCAGGGAGGTCCAAGCGCTAGGGAGGTCTGGACCCAAGGAGGTCTGGACCAAAGGAGGACAACACAAGGGAGGTTCGGACCTTTGGATCTAAACGAAGGGGAGGTCTGACCATTAGATCTCGGACGAGGGAGGTCTGGTCCAGCGATAGGCAAAAGATGGACAGGGAAGGGAAGAGCCTCAAAACTCCAACAACTCAACAAATCTTCAAGGAAATTTTAGTTGAAGTTTGAGTTAGTCAACTTAAATCCATTATAAAATTTCAGGTTAAGCTTTGAATTCTCATCAAAACAAAATGGTTCTTTTTATTTTGAAAATTTCAAAAAGGCTCTGAAAATTAGGGTGTCACAGTCAACAGCAAGTTTATGCTCAAGGACATCGCTTTGGTAAGTAAGCTGAGGTATAATCTTTTATCTGTTTCCCAGCTTCTTGATGAGGGTCTAGAGGTGAGATTTAAGAGTGGTGAGCGTAGAGGGGTGAGCTTGTCTTTGAGATCTCTAGGTTTGAGAGGATCTTTTGCCGATTTCAATTATCTCTTCGCTTCTAGCCCTAGGTGTCTTGTAGCTTCGACTCCTATGATCTAGCATCGTGGCATCGTGAGGCTTGGTCACATAGGCCACCACTTGACTAGAGTCGATAGCAAGGATTTGATTAGAGGTTTGCCTAGGTCAAGGCTATTAGAGACCTTGTGTGCACACCACAGTAGACATGGTAAGATGGTTTCGCTTCTCATCCACCTCTTACCTTAGTGATGACAGATGGACTGGTCGACTCTTGCACTTAGACACCGTTAGTCCTTCTAGAGTTCAACGTGGGTGGGAAATGGTATGTGCTTGTGATTGTGGATGATTACTCCAGGTATTCATGGGTTTATTTTCTGGTTTATAAGGACGAGACTTTTGGCTTCTTTAGAGAGTTGGTCCTTAGACTTGCTGTTGAGCTTCCTAGAGCTTTGAGAGCCATTAGGAGTGATAATGGGACAGAATTCAAGAATTATCCCTTTATTAATTAGGTTTGAGTAATCTACAAGTTAATCAAAAGGTCTAATAACAATTGTATTCAGTTGACCTTACTGGTGGACCCTACTTCTCAGAGAAAGAGATGGACACAGAGGTGAAGAACATGGAGGCCAGCACAGGGGAGCTCAGGCATGGCACGTTGCCGGTGAAGGAGCAGCGGCGAGGTGCTCCAGCGACGTGGGGGTGACGCACTGGAGAGAAAAAGGATGGAAATTAGGGTGCGCATGGGCACTGGCCAGGTGTGGGGAACTCGCCTGTAGGCCATGAGGGCGGAGGGAGGCCGAGGTGCTCCGGCGATGTGGGCCTTCGACGGTGCGGCAAGAGCTTCGTGGTGGCGGTGCTACGGTGAGGGGAAGCTGAAGTGGGTATGAGGGGTTGTAGAGGGAGGTGAGGGGTTGCTTAACCTGAGAGTAATCGACCGGAGGCTTACCGGAGAAGAGGTATTGGTTGCGGTGGTAGCTTTGGCCGAGCTTGGGGAAGAAGGGCGGTGCGTGGTGCTCCGGTGAAAGAATGCTTAAATCTCTTGAGGGGATTTGCTTCTTGAGGTGGAAGGCGCGTCGTGACGCGGTCGGCCACGGTCGAAGCTCGTTGGAGTGGGCGGGACGGTGATGAGTGGCTCGGCGGGGTAGACATGGCCTTCGGTTTTTGGAGTTCGGTTTGAGCTAGAGAAGGGAGGGGGTGATGGGAGGTCAAGGGATGAGGTCAGGGCACGGAGGCGCCTTGAGTGGTGTTGGCGCGGAAGAGTGGCCGCGTGTCCCGTGCGGGCCGTGCAAGAGTGGTGAGTAGCTGTGTGGCATGCCAGCCGCATGGGCGTTCTTGTTGTGAGAAGAAGGGGCCGACGAAGGGGCCCCCAGATCAGTCTGCAAGTGAGGTGCGATCTGATCGACTTCAAATGCGTGTGATGGGGTTGGGTTGGACCAAGTCGGTGGCTTGAGTCATATAAAGGCATTGAGTTCAAGTTAGGTTATATTGTTGAGTGATTTTAATTCTAAATCTCTACTTTGACCAGAGGTTAAAATTAGCAAATAAATTTATAAAATCTCAAATGTTTCAAGGAGACTATCGGAATGATAAATAATCCATAAAAAATTTCTAATAGTACTATTCAAGGTTTAATTAATGATTTTAAAATCCTTTACGAGATGATGTTTATGAATTGAAACTAGGTTTTTATTCATGTCAAGTTGAACTCTAAAAATTTGACAAAAATATGTCTATTTATGATAATTATTCGGTATTTGAATAAATTATTTTCTAGGGTTCTTTACAAGCATTAACTTCAGCTTTTCTTTTGGAGTTCCTTTTGAGTTATAAGTTTGACTTGAATTTGAAATTTTCAAATGCAACAATTTGTGCATATGCTCCAAAAATAAAATGCATCCCCATGAGATGCATAATAATTTAGTTTAATAAAAATGGAAATTTGTGTGAGAGTGAAATTTGGATTTGTTGCAGTTGATAGTGTTAGGTAAACTTCGGTTTGGCATGGTCATAGTCGTTTGCAAATGTAATTTTTTAGTTTCAATTGTATTTAGTCTTTCCTTGTAACTTGTACATGCATTTGATACTAGCATTTGGAATTTTCATGCTCCTGTGTTAAAGGTGGACAATCTTGAGACTGCATCAAGGATGTTAAAAATTGCTTTTGAGATTTACTAGGATTTATAAAAGGCAACAAATGCATATACACATTTTACAATTATCCATGATATGCTTATGCAATTTTCTTTGTTGGATGCTGCTATCAATGCACTATCATTTGCAAATTATAGGAACCTTGGTTGTTTTTCTCAAGTATGATGATAAGCCTTGTATTAGCCTTAAATAAGAAATCTTGAATGAAGGACACTTTGCTTCCCTACCATTTTCCTCCGAATATGACATTAGTGTATTAGCTTGGTATTTCTTTGTTTAAGGTGCGGTGGAAAAATACTAATATTCATTGAAAATTTGTAGCTACATAGGTAGATACTTGTAGTGTACATTTTTGTCATGTACTTCTTTATTTTCGAGCACGTGAGAATTGGGGTGTTTAACACTTGCCGATGTTGGGCTTGGAAAGTGGAGGGGGCATGAATTATTCAAAGTTGTTACTATATTTATTTATGTAATAATTTTTTATTGTAATAACTGTTGTTAATTGCGGTTAATTGCGTTATTTGCGGTACTCATCGTTATTTGCAGTCAATTGCGCTAATTGTAGTTAATTTCGTTAGTGGTTGTTAATTATCGTCACTTGTCGTTAGTTATCGTCACTTGTCGTTAACTACCGTTAGTCATCGTTAATAATTGTCAATTGTCGTTAAACGGCATCAAACAAACCATTACTGTCTTTATGGGCATTTCAGACATTTATCATCTCGTGTTTCTACCAACCTACGTAAAAGCGAGATAAATTTAAATACCAAATCTCTTCAAATTTCAACCAAAAAAACTTGCAACACAGGTAAGAAACCACTTTTCAAAAAACCCCAGCCGTTCCAAACAAATCATGATTGGATGTCGAACTGTCGTCCTTTCTCTATGTGAACGCCATGTGACCGTCACGGATCTTGCGAATGACATGTAGGATGTCCAAATTATGAAGACGATGCGCTGTCTACATAGAAGAACAAGCATGGCAGATTTACGAGGCCAAAACTCAGCTCGTATACATTGCAATACATCGACCGAATCAAATCAGACTAAAGGGTGTTTGCAAGTTGCAACTTGGGGTGTGTGAATCTCCAAATCAAATCGAGGAAGATACAAACAGAAACATCATTTCGACGGAAACACACCATATTTATGTACACAAATTATTCAAAGGTTCAGTAGGGGTAAAACCACAGCTGGTGATAATAATTTAGCTACCTCCATATAGCGTGTAGCATGCATGGCTGAGCAAAGCAAATATAAGTTACGCAGCAAGCGTTCTGTTGCAGCTTCACATCATCGCTGCTTACACCAGTGTCATAACAGCACAGATGGAGCCTAACTACTACGTATTAAAGTTCTAGCATATACAGAAATCACGAGTGATGTCAGGAGGACTACTGATCAGTCTACTCCTTTGAGGTATGGATGGCGGTCACCGTGGAGACCATGGAATCAACACCGCATTTGTTGCGGACGTTCGAGCCCCTGCAGATCTTGTAGTACCCTTCTCTCCCCAGTTTTCACCCCAGGAGTTCTTGATGATCCAGTAGGGCTTCTCCTTCAGGCGGATGGGGCAAAACCAGCCGACCCGTAGCCAACAAGAAGAACACCGTGATCAAGGTTCCTGCCGCAGATGTATGGGCATGACACACCACCGATGTATGTCTGCATGTACGCGGCATCGATACCAACTGCATGAAAGAGAACAAGCATCAGGGATTTCATTTCCAATATTGGTTGTTCCATGTATTTAGAAACACTGGTCAGTCCTATAAACAGGGGAGACAGTTTTACTTACTTGCCAATGGCCCATGTTTCACAAGGTTAGCAGCAATTTGATCTTCATCAACAGAGACAACACTGAAGTTTTGGACTGAAGCAACAACCTTGGACTTGTCAAATTTGCAGGTACCATCCCTCCCAGTGTAAGGGTAATCCTTCTCACTCTCAAGGCCACCAGATTTCAAAAGATAGCTGAAGGCTGTAGTCATCAACCCACCATTGCATCCAGAATCGCATGAATCAGGTTCTGATGCATCACACTGCAAAATTTATAACAAAAATGTAGCACAATAAGTTGAGGCACCCATTGAGGTAAAGCAACATGTAGCCAGCAACAATATAGATCCTACTGACAGCGAGGCACTAGTACTAGGAACGGTAAAATAAGTCTACAAACAAAAGGGTGAATTACATGTGTACAATGGTGAGATGCACTATTAAAACCACTTGTCACTTGTCAGAAAATTTGTTCCTGGTGCCACTTGGAAATATCACTGTACTGAACGATTATTGAAACAACTATTGGTAAGCTAAAATTGTTTTTGCTGGATGAATTACATTTGCTAATGAACAAATTATTTTAATGAAAAGGAGGAAACAACACATCTAACTTGCTACTTTTCTACACCATCGTTTCATCACTTCATGTACCAATGATTCCGTAACCTCACTTCAGAGTTTAGACAAATCAGAAAAAAAATCCAGAAGTCCAAATTGATTTCATAGAGGCATGGAGGGTATACCTGCCTTACTAGTTACTACCAAACAGATCCTACACAGCATTTTGCATTTTAAAAAAGAAAGAACAGTTTATTCATCCTACAAGCAGAAACGAAACAACATTGCAGCTGCATCCTCTGGAAGGAAAATAGCAAACTTCGTTGTTTCAAAGTGGATGGTGATTTTCATTTCTTAAGTTGTACTGACCAAACCAAAAGTACAGTAGTAATTCAGGAAGAAATGCTAACCACCGATATTAGAAAAACTGGTCACCAACAATTTATGCACACAATGATTTCATTGCAACATAGCAGTCGAAGCAAGCTCTTGCCCCACAGTTTTCCTTAATTTTTTTTTTATTTCAATGAATTGTTCGGTTGAGATTTGAGAAATTCAATTTTCATCTCCCCATATTAGCTTCACTAGTGATTTCCCCTTAGCACCTGACATGACATTATCAGTTTATTGGACCTAACATTCTTATCTTCCTCTTTGTTTTACTGACCTACTCCACCATCATCAACTGGTTCTCTAAGCTATCCTTGACTACTAACCAAAAACTATTTCTCTTACCCTTGCTTACTAGTTACTAGGTAGATCACTTTGGTTTGACTCAAGTACTGATATCTCAAAGTTGCCACTCATTTTCCAACCAATTTCCCTTTCAAAGTTTCTCATGGAATCTTGCAACTTTCCCCTCCCAATTTCACTCTCAAAATTTCCCTTTTCCCCTTTATTTGGTGCGATACCCAATCAGAAACCAAGAAAATAGGAAAAGGACACTACCACCAGCTGACAAAACATGGGCAAAAAGTCAGAAAGATCCAACCTTTCTTGAAGCGACCACAAACCAATCGCAAAAGAAAGAAAGATAATAAAGTGATAATAAGGCTAGTATTGCAAGGGAAAAAAGGAAAGGAAGAACCTCACCTCATGGTCGCAGTCGACGAACTGCTGCTCTGAGAGCACCTCCATCTTGCCCGTCGCCAGGTAGTGCGCCCCCTCCAGCGCCCCCGACGCGCTGAACGACCAGCACGACCCGCACGAACCCTACACATCAACAAACCAAAACGAATCAACAAAAAAAACCCAAGAAATCAAGGATCGATACTTGATTGGCAAATCCATGGGAGCCGGACGGACCTGGTTCTTGACGGGCCCGACGGCGCCATGGTCCCTCCAGTCGAAGTCGTCGGGGAGGCCGTCGGTGGGCAGCGCCGGCGCTTCATGGGCCGACCCGGCGATCTCCCTCAGGAACGCGCGCCGCGACCTGCGGAGGCCGAGGAAGGTCCGGCGGAACTCGGCGGGGGTGAGGTCGGAGAACTTGGTGACGCCGTGCTCGGCGGAGGGGTCCAGCAGCTGGTGCCTGCGAGCGCGGCGCAGGTTCGCCTTGAACACGGACAGCCGGTACGCGTGCTCGTCGGTATCCTTGTACGCCTTCCCGAACCTCTGCACGAAGCTGGCAAAGTGGGACTCCGCGTTCAGCTCCAGGTCGTTGTCGCCGGCATCGGCGCCGCCGACGACCTGCCGGATCAGGGGATCCTCGTCGGCCACGGCCGCCGCCGGAGAGAGGAGGAGGCCGAGGAGCAGGAGGGGAAGGAGGCGATGATCCATCGGGAATTTCTTGCTTTCCCCTTCGCTTGTTTGGAATGGTTGCTTCGGTTTCTTGGCTCTCTCCACCGCTAGTTGCTTTATAGGGAGTTGTTTAAGGAGATATTTTCTATTTAGACCTCTAGGTGCTGTCGTATTTGCAAACGGACCCTCGAAAGATTGGCATATAAAAAGATTATCGAAAGATATTTTTCTCTTCGGTGTTATGGCAGTTGCTAAATGGCACTTTGAACCAGAACCATGGAGGTTGCCTGTACGTACTTTCTTTGTTTAAGAATATATTATATTTTGATATCGAGATATTATCCAATATACAACTTCGATTATTATTTTTTATATAAATATATTCATAAAATAATATAAAATTACTATATTATAAAATTATTATTTTTGACTAATCTAATGATGTCATTTTCATATGATCAATACAAATAGTTTTTTTATGTATTGGTGGTCAAAGTTAAGGAAGTTTAACTGTATGTTTTCTGAAACATCATATATTTCTAAACAGTTAGAGTATCGTTGTTATGATTTTGTGTATTTTTTTTATCGCTATGGTAAATAGGTCAATAATAGGAATATAGGAGGATGCCCATGATATGTAGAGATGCTGAACCAATGTTTTTGCGAATTTTTGGCCGATACGGCCAGTTTTCAAACTCAGATGCGGCTTTTGACAAGGTCAAGACGATTTACAAAATGGCAACATCAAGACGGCCACCAGTAGCGCCATCGCCGCTGGTCTCGACACGCCAATCATGGGCGTTGCACCGTGGCGCCAAAGAGTTCGCCTCGCCACCTCAAAGACTTCAAATGGCTGGCGATGGTGGCTAATTAGGTAGGTTAGTTTAATTAGAGTTAGGTTAGTTTTAGGCTGAGATTTAGAGAAATTTTAAAATATAGCAAATGAGTTCAAAAAATTATGAAATTTTTTGTGGAGCATCCTGACACTGTGTACTTGCTTGTGTAAATTTTTTATAATTTTATTTGTACATAATTGTTATCGCTATTTCGTATAAGTGTCATGTTCGTATGAATCAATAAATGTAGAAAATGAGCTCAAAAAATTATGAATTTTATTTTGTAGGGTCCTCACGTAGTGGACTTGATTTTGTAATGTTTTGGCAAATTTATATGTGTTCTCATCGATCTGCTCAAAAAATTAGGATTTAGGTCGCGAAAATTTCGATTTTAGGTTTTAAATTAGGGTTTTATGATTTCATGTGTCTTGGAATGATTAGAAAAACAACGCTACCATGTCACGCGTGTCGAGATTTGAAGATTAGCGAAGACGGTGCCGTATTGCCGCCCGTATTTTTGCAAATACATCTTGACCTTGTCAAAATCAGAATATCGGTTTGAAAATCGGCAGACGGCCAAAAATTCATGTTTTTGCTACTAAACAATCAGCTCCAAAATCTACACAACAATCAGCTCTAGCTTCTGTAAATGTTTGAGTGTACCTGTTTGGCCTGGCGGCTTTAGCTTCTTGTGAGAAGCCCGGAACCGAGCCAAACCGGGGCCCTGATAATCAGAACAATACTCAACAAAGGATGAGAATGTAAGAAAGTTCAATTGTTGGCCGACACGGCGCTTATTCTGGTATATTCTGATTTGGACCGTGATCCGACGGGTATTAGCAGAAATAGCAACGCTGGCGGTGAAGTATCCAACGGTATTAGCGAAATAGCAACGCTGTCAAGACGGTCACCAGGTGCCGTCATGCTGTCACTGACACTCTCGCCCGCTGGGCGTGGCAATGATCGGCTGGCAAGACGGCAGCGGCGCCCACGCCATATCCGACCCACCAATTATTAAGCGCCATGCCATGGTAGCTGTGGCCATCTGGCCAATGGTATACACTCCCTGCACCACCAATTATGTTAGCCGCTAATTGCTAATTAGGTTAGTTAGTTAGTTAGGTTAGGTTAATTAGATAAATAGGTTAGGTTAATTAGATAAATAGTTGCGGCCCTAAATTTGAATTTGAAGGAATTTTATAATATAGCAAATGAGTTCAAAAAATTATGAAATTTTTTGTGGAGCCTCTCAACACTGTGTACTTGCTTGTGTACATTTTCCATAATTTTATTCGTTCAGAATTGTTATCGTTATTTCGTATAAGTGTCCTGTTTGTATGAATCAATAAATGTAGAAAATGAGCTCAAAAAATTATGAATTTTATTTTGTTCAACTCCTCACGCAAAGGGACTTAATTGTGTAATGTTTCGCAATTTTATATGTGTTCTAGTATTGTCTCTAAAAATTTAGGATTTAGGTCGCTAAAATTTCGATTTTAGGTTTCATGATTTCATGTGAAGAATGTATAAAAAAAACTACATTTCAACTCCATTGGAGATGTCGATATACAATATGGCGCTGGAGGACACATGTAACAACCAAAATACGCGTACAAATATAGCAAAACAAAATATGAATACAAATATACTTAATAAAATATGATACTCTTTGTTAATTTAGTTTAGTGTCCGTTGACGCATGGCCACCATGCGCCAACCAAAACAGTGGGGTTAATTCATGCTGACCATCTTTTCCACCGTCCCTCCTTCCTCCACCGCACATCTGTCGCCTCGTCCAGAAATTCTGACGCCAATGCTTACGGAATTCCCAGCACCAACGCCACTACTCCTTCTCCGCTCAGCTATAAATACCGAACTCTGGCACTCGCTCTTTGCTCAACTCAATTATGTTTCGATTCTCGTTCTTGCGCTCGTCACTGAGAACTCAGAGAACGTAACATAACTAATTTTATTGGGTGGTTAACTATTTTGTTGCTTCTCGTCGCTCGCCGCGGCTTGATTGATTACTTCCCGGAAGGTTGATTGATTATCCTCGGCGGCGTAATTTGTGTTATGCTTTTGCCGTTATTACCATAGTCGTAATTAGTCAGTCTTAGTCAGCTAATTGTAATTAGATAGTTTAGGGGTAATTAATTAGTGGTAATTAGTTAGTTGACTAGTAATGAATTAGTTTAGTGGTAATTAATTAGTTGTAATTAGTAATGTAATGTTTTTCCACCTTGTTTGTTATGTACAACGCAAAATTCTATAATACCCAGCTATAGACTCTTCGGCAAACACTACAAGAAATCTGCTGAACGGTGACAATCAGAATTCGTCATGGATCTGTGTTTTTTTGTCACAGTATGGGATCTGTGACGCTCCCATGACGAAAAAAACGATCGTCACCTATAGTGCGTCGCTAATTGGTTTCTGTGATGAAAGTAGCGAATTAAATCACGACTTAGTGATTTAAACCATTGTCATCACGAATTTTATGACGACGCCACGTCGATTCTTATTGTCATTGGTAGTTCGGTCTCGCCACACCGGATCCGGCGTGGTCGTTGGTTTGTGACGATGTCTCACAGTCATAATGTGAGTTAGGCCCATGTAAATTTTTGTCATAATTTCTACAAGGCCCATTTTGATTCCATCATCCGCTAAGTCAATTTGTGGTCGAGGCCATTTTGTAGGCCCAACTTATTTTAGGTTAGCCCAAATTTTTTTGGTGTAGCCCATTTTGACGCTTTTGAAAGGCGCAATATATTGTTGGGCTAAAACCATTTTGGCCCAGTTTTATTCGAGCCAAGCCCTTTGACAATTCACAAATCAATTTTCCAATTTCACACCTACAGACCAAACCATTGTGTTTGGCCCAGCACATCCATATAGACAAAATAGTACAAGCATACAAAATAAGTTCATGTCATGTCATAATAGCAACATCCAAAGACATTATTCCCGTGTTACATGCATCCAAAGACAGATTCACAAAATAACATTATCCCAGATCGTAGTGCCATCAAACCACAAACTACATCAGTTTAGGGAGTAGGGTTCACTTGACCCTGATTGCAGTTCAGCAAACAATGAAGGAGGGCATCAGTATCTGCAATCTTATCCTTCAAAAAGCCAATCTCTTCTAAGCTCTTCTTCCTAGCTGCTTCGGATTCTTTTGCCTTCTTCTTCAAGGCATCCAAGTCTTGCTGCTGAGCTTCAAGTTGGTCTCAAAGTTGGGATGCTCCTTGCTTCTCAATGTGAAGTTCAGCTTCAAGCTCTTCCACACGCGAAGAAACGCCTCGTCTCGAGCTTTTCTGTGAGGGTGTTTCAAGGCCCACACATTCAAGGAATTTGGTTGACTCACCGAGCACTTCAGAAACAGCTGTAGTGGGAGACTTTGATTCTTGTCCATCTTCCACTTGTTGAGCCACAATGGCTTCCATATCAGCCTAGCAATAGATGGACTACACGTAAGTGTTATTATTTACAGTATACTTATGTACAAAAGAAATGAACAAGTGGTGACTAACAATTGCTTTCTTCACTGGCTCACTAAAGCCAAGTTTCTTGCTATTAGGGCACTCTTTGAAGAGGTCAATTGCAGTGGGCTCTACATCTTTATATTTCTATTGCTTCTGAAATGTTCAAATAATTGTAAACTGTAAACTTCCAACATGGTATGGAAGTGTTTCATAACAAATGTATAAGAACATCATTTCTTTAAGTACTTACAACAGCATGACAGTGTGCAATGTAGGAACGAGAGCCGGTCCGCTGCTGAAATTGGAGTTTCTCACGGTTCAGTTTTTTTTTCTCACAACGGTCCTACAGAAAGACAGATTAGTGTAAAACACACCAAGTAGCAGATAACTAAGCAAATGAACCAATTACTTTCATACCAGTGCTTTAGGTTGACCACATCCGCACTGGCGCTTCCATTGCTCATCACCATTTGCTTCAATGGGCTAGTGGTTCTCATTTGATTTGTTGGTACACCATCAAAGTAGCGCTTTTAAGCTTCAGACCTCATCTGTCGTTGTCCACACTTGAGCAAATCAAGACATGCAGATGTGACTGCCTTTGAGTTGGTGTCCATGGTAAATTGACCCTAACAAAGAGCATACACATTACACAAGAGACATGTGAATATAACGAGAAACAACAGAACAAGGAAAACAGAAAGGGATTTCACTTTTGGCCAAGAGTTGATATACTTACTGCAACTTTTTCAATGTAGTCTGTAAGGTGAGACTGATCATTCTTGTACTCTTTCCAATGTGGAAGGACTGGTATATGCTGTCTTAGTATGATCCCACCCTCTGATGCAAGCTTTGCAGCTTGCATAGGTGCCTCGGGCCGTTTCTTCCATTAGGAAATTTGGATTGGAATCTTTACAGCTTAATGCTCTTGATATCCTATCAAGATCTCTGCCCTTGTTTCTTCTCCTCTTATTTGATTGTTGACTGACATCTGGTGCATCTGAAAATATGAATTTCATAAAGTTAGTGTAAAGCATATCTGCATTTCTTAAAGGGTTGTGCACAATCACTTGCCTTCATCAGAGTACATTTGAATGTGCTCCTCAGATTGGGTAGGTACCAAAGAATCATGTGTGGTAGTAGGAGGGCTTTGAGAGGCCTGTTATTTTGGATCCAACTCGCACTAAGGAAACTTCTTGAGTTAATGCGGACTCTCTTGTCTTTTTTCCTAGTGCATCTAGCGAGTTGAATTGATCATCAGTGCCAAAGACCTCTTTGGTGGTACAGTCCTTCCTGGAGGCATCCTAGCAGAATTGTTTTCCCTCTGTGTAGATCTCTTCTTAGAAACCTACTAGGCCTCGTTGGCAAAATACAAGAAGAATTAGTAGCTCATCCTCGTTCTCTTGAGGGTCATACTCGGATCCAGAGTCTTCACGACTACTACCCTTGCTGTCTACACTTGTATTTGTAAGAATTGATGCTAATGCAGTGACGCCAAGTCCTTGCAACACTTGATTGTTCCTCATCAGATTTTGAGCCCTCTTTTTGTCATATTCGGTAAGTGGTGCTTCTTTATGTGAGTAAGAAAATAAGCGTAAGATTGCAATTTTGATACTACAAAGTTACTAGTATGCAACTAATTAAATTGCGGCAAGATTACTATGGAACTCTAGCATGCAACACCCAATGGAAGTAACAAATTTACAAGAACTTTAGCATGCGAGGCGGTGGGCTCGCCGCCGCCTCGCCGCCCCTAATGTCGGCTCCCTAATGTGCCTCTCTGGGGTCGTGGGCGTGCTCCCAAGGCATCACCCACCTCATGGTCCCATTTATCGACGAACCCCTCACCGACCGGATGAAGGAGATGGAACTTACTGGCCAACTTTTTTGTCGCTAGCACCTTCCGCCTCGGCATGGATGAAGGGGGATGGATGTCACTGTCGCCCTTCCCCTTGTCGTTGCTATTGCCTAGCCCTTGTCGCCGCGCCCCGACCGTCTTTGCCGTCTTCTTGGAGGATTTGGGGTGGGGATGGATCGGCTAGGGTTTGGGGAAAGGGGATTTGGGGGAGAGGATTTGAGAAGGGATTGAGGCAGAATATGAAGGGTTCACATGCAAGGCGTGATGTTTAAGAAAATACCCTCCACCTGGTTAGGGAGGTCCAGTGGCCTGTTTGGACAAAATAGACATTTCACAAAAATTGGGTGGTCAAGGGGTAGGTTGTGGCGCTGCAATTTTTCTTTTTGCGGATTGTGGAGTGCGATTAGATAGCTTTTGCCCCGAGTGCCCAATATATTTCACTAAAAAATTAAGTTAGTGAATTATGAAACTCGTGAATAATATTTTTCAAAGTAATTTAATATGATATGCGATGCTAAAATTGTGATAAATTTATGAATGAATTCATTTTAATATACGTAAAAAGTTAATGACCTAAATGTCATATAGCACTCATCCTAATTTAATTATTTGGCCAAAATTTGTAGAAATGTGGTGGAAAAAGGATTACATAGATAAATAGAGAATAATTTTATAAGACCAAAATAACTGAGTTTATCACATTTGGAGTTTTATGAATTAGTTATGAATTTTCAAAGTTAATAGTCTTTTTCGAGTTCAAAATAACTCAGCTTTTGGATCACTCTCCACAAAATATATTTTCTATGACAGTGAGTAGTTTGAAACCTATTTTAAAATAAAGTTAATTTAAAACAAAAATTATCAAAACTGGTTTCACTGTTCAAGTTTTATTTGCTTAAATTAAATTCAAACTTGAAAAAAGGTTAAAGAAAAGAGTTAGAATTTTCGGAGGGTTGAAAAGAGTTCCAAAAATTTTGGAAAAATTATATTAATTCAAGATAATATAGATCGTGCCTTGTCCTCTCCTTGCCTTTGGATCTCGTTTCAACGCGCGAGATCTGTGGGCCGTTCGGACCATACTTTCTAAGCCGTTAGATTTAGATCGTGCGGTCTCTGTTGAGTGGGCCGTTCGGACCACTCCTGTGAGCCCTTAGATCTAAATCTAAGGGCCAGGACCTCCTTTGCGCTACGCGCAAGACTCAGGACCTCCCTCACTTGATCAGCACCATTGGATGCAAATCCAACGGTCCTAACCTCCTCTGCGCTTTGCGCAGCGCCTAGGACCTCCCCTTTGGTTGTGTGCCCTTGGATTTAAATCCAAAGGCCATGACCTCCCCCTCACTTCTCAAAGTCGTGTGCGGTTAAGTCCTCCCATCAGGTCCGCACCGTTGGATTTAGATCCAACGCCTTGGACCTCTTGTCCCCTTTCCTTTGTGCATCAACGCGGTGGTGATCTAACGGTCACGACCTCCCCGGTCCAAATCTGAGGGCTGTGACCTCCTCTCAGTCACTTAAAACGTACCGTTTCAAACTCAAATCGGAGGGCCAGGACCTCCCTATCTTTTTCATCCAGCGGTGGAGGCCTCGCCCTGTTCTTCTCCTAGCTTGGGCGCGTCGGCGCCATGGCGATGAGGGCAAGGTCAGCGCCTTGTCTTGTCCAACTCTGAGCCTCCAAGCATTTAATGCATGTCAGCACCTTTCCGCCCTAGGCCATGCTCTAACCTACCTCTCTGTCACCTCCATTATCTTGTCCTGGCCATGGACCGCACCATGGGCTAAGCTCACCATGAGCTTAACCCTTGGCTCACGACCTCTTTTGCCCTAGGTATAAGACCTCCCCACTGTTTCCTTGGCTTCCTTTACACACCATTGCGACCATTGCTTGCGCTACTGTGCTTGTGAACTCAAACCACCCAAAGCTCTCCTTGGTCAGCCATTGTTGGAGCTTGGAGCTCCTCGGTGGCACAAGGGTCCCTGGAGTTTTTCCTCTCCCATCCTTTCTTAATTTTGAGCCATTCACCTCTGTGACAAGAGCCCTAACTTCTTTTGGTTGGGGACATTTTTCAAAGGTGGCCGGGTGGAGATTGGAGCTTTTGGTAGTGGAGCTCCTCATCTTCTCCAAATACGGCCCTCGCCCACGACCTCCTCGGCTCCTCGGGACCTCGGGTAACCTCCTCGATAGTCCTTAGAGCTGAGCACCTCATTGTATGAATCGTCACGAGCTTTTCTTCAAATGTTGCATTTCGGCCGTGCTTGTCACCTTTGTCACCTCCGGCTCGCCGGCGTTCAAGGCAGTCGCCGCCGTCGAGAGTGGGTCCATTGTGTGCGCAACACTATTGTGCACACGTTGGTACCCTTGGTGGTCGCCGGCAAGGTCGGCATCGCCGGCTTTGACCACATCTTTGCGTTGAAGTTCTTGTCGGGACGGGACGTCCAGCGCGTGCCGTTAAGACAAACATTTGGGGGCAGTAAATGCTCCATCATTGGGAGCATTTACTACTGTCTTAACGCGCCTAGACCTCCTCGTTGTCCCGCGCGCCTTAACTCCTTGCCCCTTGCCTCGCGCTGTCTTGCGGAAGGCCGGTGGCTCTCGGATGCAGGCTGTTCAAGACCTCCCCCGGGAGATCTTGAGCGTCCAGACCTCTCCGGTGAGATCTTAGCCGTCCAGACCTCCCCTGGAGGTCTGAGCCGTTAAGACCTCCGCGTAGGACCTCCTCGAGGTCATCTCTGCCGTTTAGGACCTCCCTCGCTAGATCTGGACCGTTCCGGTCCTCCCTCTATCGTTGTGGTCCGTTGGATGCAGCATCAACGGCCATGACCTCCCCTCTCGCTCGCGCGTGCGCGTTGCTGGGAGGACATGGACCGTTGGATCTAAGATCAACGGCCCGTGACCTCTGGACCTTCGCGAGCGCACGTGTGTGTTGTTCTCTGGGAGGTCTTGAGCCGTTAGATTCAAGATCTATGGCTCATGTCCTCCCCTGTCTTAGTGGTTTTTAGGAAATTCCAGAGAGCTGTTATTTTATGAACTGAAAAAGGTATGAACTTTGAAAATGCATAACTAATTCATTCTAAATCCAAATAAGGTGATTCAAATTTTTGTAGCTCTGGTTTAGACCAGGCTCTAATCTAAAAATGGTTATGAGCCCAGTTCAGCTCCAGAAAATGGTTTTGTAAATAAATTTTAAAACTAACTTTAAATGTTGCATTAAAAATTCAAATTAACTTGTAAAATGCATAAGTAAATCTCCGTAGATTATTTTTGAGTGAATCCAACTTTGTTGGCTTCCTATGTTAGTGCACTAAATGTTAGAATTGGATTTAGGCATGTCACTATCTTCGAAAGCTTTGTGGGTGCAAATTAGTTGTGCTCATTATCTTATCTTTGAAAAATCATAAAACATGCATAATAGCTCCAAATGAGATGAACTCAATTGTGTTATTCATCTCATGAGGCGCTGGTTTTACAGTAAAAATCTCAATAACACCACCTCTCTAGAAAATGTTGCCAAATAATTAAATTAGGGAATAGTAGCAGATTGCAATTTTTAGGGCTGAGCAGATTTGTTTTGCTCATATCTTTTGCATTGAGAATCCAAATCAATTGGTTCTTGTTGCTGTTTTACCTAAAAATCATCCTCTTGCTGCTGTAGAAATTTCAGAGCATTTGGAGTGTGTTTGCTGTGCTGTCTTTGTGGTTTTCATCGTTCTTATTGATTCTTTTCGCCTTTTCGTTAGGTGCCGATGAGTGCTTTGAACCCGTGAGTGATCCTCAGCAACATATTGAGCAAAACCAGCAAGGCAAGCAGTTTGATCATATCCATTATTGTCCCATTACTTTAAAGCTTAATACTTTGTTTCACTTATATGTATGCATGCTACTTTGTGTTAAAATGTCGATTAGTAATCCTATAGATGCATATTCTGTAGGTAAATGTTCATTCTCTACTACTAAGCCTAGGACTATCTTGCTGTGATTTAGAGTTCGATGGATGGACTCTTATCACTTAGTAGTTTACGTTGATAATGCTTAGCAATGCTTAGATAACGGAGAAATGGGCGGTTGTCGACATTATGTCGATAACCTTGATCACACAAAACTATTATTCCATTATGTCCATCTTGTGCTTGTTACTTTGTAAATAAACAAAATGAAAACAAAATTGTTATTGACTTGGGCACAATGGATGTTGGTGTGAATTGTTGGGTGTGAACGGAATGGTGCCTAAGTCCCCAAGGACCGAGTTACTTGCGCCATTGATCCAAACACTTTTACGTGCTAACCACACGAGGGGGATATGGGACCTCTCTTGACTAAGTACTTTGGGAGGTGTTAATTATGAGCTGGTCGGTGGGTGTGTTAAAAAAATAAAATGTGTGTGTGTGGTATGGGGAGGGAGCATTAGCAGACCGGTTAGGTTGTCTAATGTGTCCTTACCCCCGTGGGTTGCGGCTCTTAATTAGCATCATCCATTGGAAATGTCTCATAGGACTTAGCCGTGCCGGCATACCAAAGGAAGTGTGCTAAATCATGTGGCGAAAAGGCGGTCTGGCGTGTGGGTACATTGGTACACCCCTGCAGGGTTAAAACTATTCGAATAGCCTCGTCCTAGGTTATGGACACGCTTGGTGATTTTCCGCAAGAACTAGACTAAACAATTAATTAAAACTTGATGGGTGGTATGAATTGGGTAATTCATGCTATTGTTGTGGTGACTTGGGTGAGTCACTTCCAAGTTGTTCTTGTTGTTGTTATTATTATTGTATCGTTGTATTTCTACAATTAAAAATGCTTTGTCAAATTGCTTTCAATCTATTACATTATTGCAAATGAAAGCTTGCTTTATGCTAAAATGAGTCCAAAGACTTAAATAAAGCTTGCATGTAGCTATCTATAGTTCTGTTATACTACACGTCAGTCTTGCGAGTACATTTTCGTACTCATTTGCTTTGCTTAATAACTTTGTTGAAGAGGAGGTAGAGCCCAAAGGGCTTTACTTTTTATGAGATGTCTTTGCGGTTGGGAATCGAGCTAGGTGTCTTGGTTGGTTGCCTTGTGGGCTAAAGGCAAACCTTGTGGCTCTCTTTTGTTTATCGCCATCTTATGGCTTTTGCTTTCGCTGTGTTTACCTTTCTAAGTTGTATTTGGCCGGTCGGCCCCTTTTGTAATAACTCTATTATATGTATGTCTTTTATTCTAGTTGTGCTTTGGTTCTATGTCTTGAATGGAATTGATGCATGATTTTATAAAGGGGTGTGTATCGCATTCAGGAAGTATACATATCTCAAGACACAGTTATTATGTTTGTGATGCTAGGGTCAATGGATGACTAAGTATTACAAGCCTAATAAACCAGGGTCCTCACAAAGTTGGTATCAGAGCCATACTGACCATAGAAACCCTAGCTTGGTCGTCTTTAGGATATTTTGGAAAACTTATTTTCAAAGTATCAAAGAGTTTATGAAAGCTTAAGTAATTCTCAGATTTTACTCCTTACCTATCTTAGCTTTCTTCTCTCATCTTACTCTAATTTGAGTTTTAAAGGTTGTTTTCCTCTCCTCCTCTCAAAAGATAAACCCAATTAAACGATAACACTGGTTTTGGGAATCAATGAGTTTGGCAAATTGAAGTGTTAGCTGCCCATTTACAAGGTTTTGAAGCTTCGGGAATGGCCAATTTCGACTGGAAGCTTGGATGCAAAATCTGGACAGCAAGCGTCAATTTCCGGACAGCAAGCTCAAAGGTTCTAATTAGGATAGATAATGAGAGGATAATTCAACTAAAACTTGTGGGAATGAAAGGGTAAGATGTGATACTAGTTAGCTAAGTATCTAACAATTATTTCGCTGGTTTAACCTTGCTTTTGAGTAGAATTAGACCCAAAATAGCTTGTTGAAATTTTATCTTCTCAACCAATTACTCGTTCGTTCAATACGGGATAATTGCATAGAGAAGTTGACCTCATTTCTTAAGTTTTCCTTGCTGTTTTTAGAGTCTTTTGGGAGCTTTTAAAGTTTATTTACTTGCTGTTTTGGCCTTCGATTAGGGTGATATTCCATTCCCTAGTCGTTAGCTTTTTCGCTTCTTCTGGCTTTGTTTTTTTTTTTTGGGTATTAGTTGCTAACCTCTTTCCCTCTCAACAGGATGGCGGGCGTGCTCAGTGCGGCCAAGGCTAGGCAATGTGGTCGACGAGGAGCTTCCTCCTCCTCCGACCATGGCGAGGTTCTTCTTCGAGATAGAGCGAAACCGCAGGATGACAGAGAGTGTCTTTGTTGGATGTCATCGCAAGCAACACCTCGGCCCTTCACGGTGTTTGAGGATCCGCAAGGGAGTGGTCATCAGCCTTGTGGGGGCCTTGCTAAGTTTCTTCGTACCCAGCCCCCACCTTTCCAGTCCGAGGACCCGCTCGTCTGAGCAATCGGATTAAATGCGGTGGAGCGAAGCTCAAATCATCGATGCAGCGGGAGCATGAGAAGGCGCTGTTTGCATCGCACCAGCTAGAGGGTGCAGCTTTGTCATGGTTGGAGAGCTTTCTCGCCATGCAGCCCGCAGACCACACTGTCACCTGGGACCTTCCGTCGATCTCATATCCCTACCGGCTTGATGAACATCAAGAAGCAGGAGTTTCTCACCCTCAAACAAGGGCGTAGCTCAGTCGTGGAGTATGTGTACGAGTTCAACCATCTAGCTCGTTATGCTCCCGAGGATGTGGCCACTGACATGGCCAAGCAAGCAAAGTTCAGGGGTGGCTTGTCTGACGAGCTTAAGGACAAGCTATCCATCATCGACTTCCCTGATTTCCAGACCTTGGTCGACAAGGCCATCGTCGCGGAGCATTCTGGTAGGGAGCTTGTGGATTCCCGCAAGCGCAAGTGGGAGTCCTACAAGTCGTCCAGGGCCGGTTCTTCCCGTTCTCACTTCGGGCACTCTCAGGGGTCCCGTGCTCAGGTTTCAGCACCCCACGAGGTTGTCAAGACTGCCTCATTCTTTGCGTGCGGCCTCCCGATCCGTGCACTGCGAGTCGACTGAGGCCCTCGCAACCCAAATTGCCGGGTCACTTGCTTCGCCTACAACCAAAAAGGGTATTATGCAAATCAATGCCCTAAGAAGACTAGAGCAGCCCCTCGTCCTAATGGACGACGCGGGCAGGGTGGTGGATCTTCTTAGGATCAGAAGATTGTCCCCGTAGCCCAAGGCGTGGGCGGCGGTCGCGTCAACGCCATCTCTGCTGAGGAGGCACAGGAGGCACCTGAAGTCGTGTTGGGTACGTTTCTTGTAAACTCTTATCCTGCTCTTTGTTTTGTTCGATTCAGAGCATCTCATTCTTTTGTATCTCGATCTTTTCTTCTTTGTTAGTGATCTTCTTTTTGCTCCTCTGTTGGTCCGTTGTATTTCGCTCTCCGGTTCGGAGTTGAGAGTCAATTGGAGTGTAAGGATGTTCCTATCGAGATCGAGGAGTAAGGTTTGTGGCAAATCTTATTCTCCTCAATGCAGCGAGTTTAGATGTGATTCTTGGTATGGATTGGTTGTCTCGGCAGATATGGGACAAATCGATTGCTACCGAAGCTCATCTATCTTACCAACCCCTCCGTGAAAGCGGGTTCGCTTTTCGCCAAAGCTGTCAGGCCCTCATCTCTTCGCACTTGAAGCAAAGCCAGCTCCGGATATTCGTGAAGTCCCAACGGTATGTGACTTCATGGATGTCTTTTCCGAGAATCTTCTAGGGATGCCACCAGTTCGGGATCTCGAGTTCAAGTATCGGTGGCTTCTCTGCATCCCCGATTTCAAGAGGCCTTATCGGATGCCACCAAATGAGTTGGTGGAGTTGAAGAAGCAACTTAATGAGTTTCAAGAGAAGGGTTTCATCCGCCCTAGCTCATCTCCGTGGGGTTGTCCGGCTATCTTTGTTAAGAAGAAGGACGATTACTACGCATGTGCGTCGATTACCGTTAAGCTTAATGAAGTGACTCAGAAAGAACAAGTATCCTTTGCCCCGCATCGATGATCTCTTTGATCAATTATCTGGAGCTCAGGTTTTCTCCAAGATTGATTTGAGAGTGGGATATCATCAAGTTCGTATCCGACCTGAGAATATTCCCAAGACGGCTTTCTCTACTCGCTATGGTTTGTATGAGTATACCGTCATGTCGCTTAAACTTGACCAATGCTCTGCTTTGTTCATGAACCTCATAAATTCAGTGTTCATGGAGTATTTGGATAAGTTTGTCGTGGTCTTCATCGATGATATTCTTATCTACTCCAAGAACGATGAGGAACACGCCGAGCATCTGAAGCTTGTGTTGGGCAAGTTCTTGCGAGCACCATTTGTATCGCGAGTTCAAAGAAGTCTTGCTTCGGGTTGAAGGAAGTGGCTTTCTTGGGCCATGTGCTTTCGAGATGGAGGTGTAGCCGTTGATCCTAGTAAGGTCGGCGATGTGCTATCTTGGAGCCACCTCATTCGATAAATCGATGTGCGGAGTTTTCTCGGTTTAAGTGGGATATTATCGCCGCTTCATCGAGAACTTCTCCAAGATCGCGAAGCCGATGACGGAGTTGCTCAAGAAGGACAAGAAGTTCGTGTGGTCCGCTGAGTGTGAGGAAAGTTTCCAAGTGCTCAAGAAGCGTTTGACCACCACTCCCATTCTCGTTCTTCCAGATATTCATCGAAGCTTCGATATCTATTGCGATGCTTCTCGTCGAGGCCTCGGTTGTGTCCTTATGCAAGAAGACAAGGTAGTGGCCTATGCATCAAGGCAATTGAGACCTCATGAGCTCAACTATCCTACCCATGACTTGGAGCTAGTCTGCTTGTGATTCATGCACTTAAGATTTGGCGACATTACCTTATCGTGTCGTTGTGAAGTGTATTCGGATCACAAAAGCCTGAAATGCTTGTTCACCCAAACAGATCTGAACCTCGGGCAAAGGAGATGGTTGGAATTGATCAAGGACTATGACGTGGGTATTCACTACCATCCTGCAAGGCTAATGTCGTTGCTTGAGCGCGCTTAGTCGTAAAAGTGCATTGTAATGCCTTGTCGCTCAAGGAGCTTCACCACCCTTCTTAAGGAGTTTCACGTCTCAACTTGGGTTTGGTTGAGCATGGTTCCCTCACTACCTTGGTTGTGCAACCAACCTTGGTGGATCGTGTCAAGGCCGCTCAGCAATCGGATCCTAGAGTGAACAAAATCAAGGAAAATGTCAAGAATGGAACAGCCAAGTGTTTCTCTGAGGATGAGCATGGTGTTGTGAGGTTCGAACAACGCCTTGTGGTTCCAAAGGACATGGAGTTGCAATTTGATCCTCCATGAAGCCCATGATTCGCCTTTTGTCCATTCATCCGGGGCCACAAAGATGTATCAAGATCTCCGTCGAGATTTTGGTGGACCCGAATGAAAAGGAGATTGCGAAGTTCGTTCTTGAATCGACGTGTGTTATCGATGTGAAGGCCGAGATCATCGCCAATTGGTCGCTTACCCTGCCTTTTCACTGAATGGAAGTGGGATTCGATCGGGATGGATTTTATTACGGTCTACCCAGTCACGAAGGGTAATGATGCCATTTGGGTTGTCATCGATCGGTTGAATAAAGTGGCACACTTTCTTCCGCCAAGACCAAGATTCGTACGAGTCGCCTAAATGAGCTCTATGTATCCGGATAGTGAGTTTGCATGGTGTGTCGAAGACGATCGTTTCGATCGTGGTTCCATTTTCACTTCGATTACGGCATAGCTGCGAGAGGCTATGGGAACTCGCCTTTCTTTCAAAGACGGCGATCATCCCCAAACCGATGGGCGGATCGAGAGGTCAACCAAGTTTTGGAAGACATGCTCCGTGCTTGTGTTCTTTCTTATAGGAAGCATTGGGAGAAATGCTTACCATTCGCCCAGTTTTCTTACAACAACAGCTTTCAGGCCAGTCTCGGCATGGCACCATTCGAGGCCTTATACGGAAAAAAATGCAGAACCCTGTTAAATTGGTCTAAGACCGGCGAAAGACCTTTCTTTGGCCCGGACTCGATCAATGAGGCCGAGAGTCAAGTCCAGCTTATTCGTGAGCGTCTTCGCGCAGCTCAATCCAGGCAAAAGAGCTATGCGGATCGCCATCGCCGTGAGTTGAGTTTTGTGCCTAATGACTTTGTTTATCTCAAAGTCTCTCCTTTGAAGGGCCATCAGCGTTTCGGCGTCAAGGGTAAGTTAGCTCCTCGGTATGTCGGTCCCTACCGCATTATCGAGAAGAAAGGAGCTGTTGCATATAAGTTGGAGTTGCCTGCTGCCCTTGATGGGGTACATGATGTGTTCCATGTGTCCCAGTTGAAGAAGTGCCTCCGTGTTCCAACTGAGGAAGCTCCGTTGGAAACTCTCGATGTCCAACCAGATTTGACCTATCGCGAGCACCCTGTTCGCATACTCGAAGAGGCTGAACGAAGAACTAGGAATCGTTCCATCAAGTTCCTTAAAGTTCAGTGGTCGAACCATTCCGAGGATGAAGCTACTTGGAAAAGGGAAGATCGTCTGCGTGCGGACTACCCTTCTTTCTTTTCTGAGTGAGCCAAAATCTCGGGACGAGATTTCTGTAAGGGGGGAGATTTTGTAACATCCCAACTGTATAAACAGGTGTGTGTTTCAAATGTAAGAAAATGTGTAGAAATAAAAACTTTTTCTCACATCTTGAAACTCTTGAACTCCTCTAAAATTCTTATCAAAAGTTGTGGAGTTCAAAAACCTAAACCTCTTGTGGACTAAAGTCCAACCCTTATTCAACTTGTCTCAAATCTTGTGCCTAACCCTTTGGAAATATTTTTCCTTGGTCCTTGAGATGTTGTGGGACCCCTCTGAAAAATATCATAAGTTGTAAAACTTGTTTGGTAAATTTTGGAGGTAAAACAAACCATTGAACAGCCTTAATGAATTTCCTGAGAAAAATGCGTTGCATAAAAACCTCTGAAATTTTTATGTAAGGTTAATCCTTATGTCAGCAAGCTCCAGTTAAAATTTCATGAATTTTGGAGTTCATTTGCTATCTCAAATAAATCCTCAAAAGTCTCAGCTTGCTATTTTCCAATTTAAATGGATGGTTTGGCTTGGGCTTGAGCCACTTTCCAAAGTGGGCTAAACCCAACCAATCGCAACTCGGCCTGGACCTCCTTTCCACCTTGTGGAGGTCAGAACGATTGGATTCAAATCCAAAGATCACGACCTCCTCCTCGTGAATCTTGACTCTAGTCCTCCCACCTCATTGAGGTCATGGCCGTTGGATCAAATCCATGACCATGACCTCCTTCGTTATCAAACGCCCAGGTCCTCCACCCCATCGAGGTCCTGTGACGTTGGATCAAAGATCCATAGCCATGACCTCCCTTGTTATCAAACCACTCGAGACCTCCCCCACCTTGTGTTGTGCGCCAGTTGGATTTAAAATCTCTGACCCACGACCTCCCTACTTAACCGTCAGCGATCGGACCTCCTACCCAAGTGAGGTCGTGGCCGTTAGATGTAAATCTCACGGCCATGACCTCCTGTCCTCTCCTTGCCTTTGGATCTCGTTTCAACTTGCGAGATCTCGTGGGCCGTTCGGACCATACTTTCTAAGCCGTTAGATTTAGATCGTGCGGTCTCGTTGAGTGGGCGTTCGGACCACTCTGTGAGCCCTTAGATCTAAATCTAAGGGCGAGACCTCCTCACTGATCGGCACCATTGGATGCAAATCCAGCAGTCTCGACCTCCTCTGCGCTTTCTTGCAACGCCTAGAGACCTCCCCTTTGGTTGTGTGCCTTGGATTTAAATCCAAAGGCCATGACCTCCCCTCACTTCTCAAAGTCGTGCGCGGTTAAGTCCTCCATCAGTCCGCACTGGTTGGATTTAGATCCAACGCCTTGGACCTCTGTCCCTTTTCCTTTGTGCATCGGTAGCGGTGGTGATCTAGCGGTCCACGACCTCCCGGTCCAAATCGAGGGCGTGACCTCCTCTCGATCATTAAAGCGTGCGTTTCAAACTCAAATCGGAGGGCCACGACCTCCCTATCTTTTCATCCGTGGTGGAGGCCTCATGCTGTTCTTCTCCTAGCTTGGCGCGTGCGTCTTGCGCATGGCGATAAACAGGTCAGCGCCTTGTCTTGTCCAACGGCTCTGAGCCTCCAAGCATTTAATGCATGTCAGCACCTTTCCGCCCTAGGCCATGCCCTAACCTACCTCTCTGACACCTCCATTGTCTTGTCACGGCCATGGACGCGCCCGCAGGCTAAGCTCACCATGAGCTTAACCCTTGGCTCACGACCTCTTTTGCCCTAGGTATAAGACCTCCCTACTGTTTCCTTGGCTTCCTTTACACACCATTGCGGCCATTGCTTGCGCCAGTGTGCTTGTGAACTCAAACCATCCAAAGCTCTCCTTGGCCGCCATTGTTGGAGCTTGGAGCTCCTCGGTGGCACAAGGGTCCTGGAGTTTTTCCTCTCCCATCCTTTCTTAATTTTGAGCCATTCACCTTTGTGACAAGAGCCCTAACTTCTTTTGGTTGGGGACATTTTTGAGAGGTGGCGAATTGGAGATTGGAGCTTTTGGCCAGTGGGCTCCTCATCTTCTCAGTAGCAGTCCTCCTGCCCACGACCTCCTCGGCTCCTCGGGACCTCCGGTAACCTCGATAGTCCTTAGAGTGGGCACCTCGTCATATGAATCATTGCAGAGCTTTTCTTCAAATGTTGCATTTTGTAGTGCTTGTCACCTTTGTCACCTCTGGCTCGCCGGCGTTCAAGGTAATCGCCGTGCCGAGAGGTCCATTGTGCGCAAACACTATTGCGCTGCGTTGGCCTGCTGGTGGTGGTCGCCGCAAGGTCGCATCGCCGGCTTTGACCACATCTTTGCGTTGAAGTTCTTGTCGGGGCGGGGCGTCCGTAGCGTCTGCGTTAAGACAAAGATTTGGGGCGATAAATGCTCCATCATTGGGAGCATTCTTCTTGTCTTAACGCTTTGGACCTCCTCGTTGTCCGCGCACCTTAACTCCTTGCCCCTGGCGCCTTAACTATTTTCCCCATGCAGCAGCGTCTTGAGGCGCTATGGTTCGGATCTGGGCGTTCAAGACATCCCCTGGGAGATCTTGAGCGTCCGGGACCTCCGATGAGATCTTAGCCGTCAAACCTCCTGGAAGTGCGGCCGATTAAGACCTCGCGTGGGACCTCCTCGAGGTCATCTCGCCATTTAGGACCTCCTCGCTAGATCTGGACCGTTCGGTCCTCCCTCTATCGTTGTGGTCCGTTGGATGCAAGATCAATGGCCACGACCTCCCCTCTCGCTCGTGCGTGCGCGTTGCTGGGAGGACATGGACCGTTGGATCTAAGATCAACGGCCCATGACCTCTGGACCTTCGCGAGCGTGCGTGTGCGTTGTTCTCTGGGAGGTCTTGAGCCGTTAAATTCAAGATCTATGGCTCATGTCCTCCCCTGTCTTAGTGGTTTTAGGAAATTCAGAGAGCTGTTATTTTATAAATAAAAAAGTATGAACTTTGAAAATGCATAACTAATTCATTCTAAATCCAAATAAGGTGATTCAAATTTCTGTAGCTCTGGTTTGGACCAGGCTCTAATCTAAAAATGGTTATGAGCCCAGTTCAGCTCCAGAAAATGGTTTTGTAAATAAATTTCAAAACTAACTTTAAATGTTGCATTAAAAATTCAAATTAACTTGTAAAATGCATAAGTAAATCTCCGTAGATTATTTTTGAGTGAATCTAACTTTGTTGGCTTCCTCTGTTAGTGCACTAAATGTTAGAATTGGATTTAGGCATGTCACTATCTTCAAAAGCTTTGTGGGTGCAAATTAGTTGTGCTCATTATCTTATCTTTGAAAAATCATAAAACATGCATAATAGCTCCAAATGAGATGAACTCAATTGTGTTATTCATCTCATGAGGCGCTGGTTTTACAGTAAAAATCTCAGTAACACCACCTCTCTAGAAAATGTTGCCAAATAATTAAATTAGGGAATAGTAGCAGATTGCAATTTTTAGGGCTGAGCAGATTTGTTTTGCTCATATCTTTTGCATTGAGAATCCAAATCAATTGGTTCTTGTTGCTATTTTACCTAAAAATCATCCTCTTACTGCTGTAGAAATTTCAGAGCATTTGGAGTGTGTTTGTTGTGCTGTCTTTGTGGTTTTCGTCGTTCTTATCGATTCTTTTCGCCTTTTCGTTAGGTGCCGATGAGTGCTTTGAACCCGTGAGTGATCCTCAGCAACATATTGAGCAAAACCAGCAAGGCAAGCAGTTTGATCATATCCCATTATTGTCCCATTACTTTAAAGCTTAATACTTTGTTTCACTTATATGTATGCATGCTACTTTGTGTTAAAATGTCGTTAGTAATCCTATAGATGCATATTCTGTAGGTAAATGTTCATTCTCTACTACTAAGTCTAGGACTATCTTGCTGTGATTTAGAGTTCGATGGATGGACTCTTATCACTTAGTAGTTTACGTTGATAATGCTTAGCATTGCTTAGATAACGGTAGAAATGGGCGGTTGTCGACATTATGTCGATAACCTTGATCACACAAAGACTATTATTCCATTATGTCCATCTTGTGCTTGTTACTTTGTAAATAAACAAAAATGAAAACAAAATTGTTATTGACTTGGGCACAATGGATGTTGGTGTGAATTGTTGGGTGTGAACGGAATGGTGCCTAAGTCCCCAAGGACCGAGTTACTTGCGCCATTGATCCAAACACTTTTGCGTACTAACCACACGAGGGGGATATGGGACCTCTCTTGACTAAGTACTTTGGGAGGTGTTAATTATAAGCTGGTCGGTGGGTGTGTTAAAAATAAAATGTGTGTGTGTGGTGTGGGAGGGAGCATTAGCGGATCGGTTAGGGTTCATCTAATGTGTCCTTACCCCGTGGAGTTCTGACTCTTAATTAGCATCATCCATTGGAAATGTCTCGTAGGACTTAGCCGTGCGGCATACCAAAGGAAGTGTGCTAAATCATGTGGCGAAAAAATGCTGGCGTGTGGGTATATTGGTACACCCTGCGGGGTTAAAACTATTGAATAGCCTCGTCCTAGGTTATGGACACGCTTGGTGATTTCATAAGAACTAGACTAAACAATTAATTAAAACTTGATGGGTGGTATGAATTGGGTAATTCATGCTATTGTTGTGGTGACTTGGGTGAGTCACTTCGAGTTGTTCTTGTTGTTATTATTATTATTGTATTGTTGTATTTCAACAATTAAAAATGCTTTGTCAAGTTGCTTTCAATCTATTATATTATTGCAAATGAAAGCTTGCTTTATGCTAAAATGAGTCCAAAGACTTAAATAAAGCTTGCATGTAGCTATCTATAGTTCTGTTATACTACACGTCAGTCTTGCGAGTACATTTTCGTACTCATTTGCTTTGCTTAATAACTTTGTTGAAGAGGAGGTAGAGCCCAAAGGGCTTTACTTTTGTGAGATGTGTTGTGGTTGGGAATCGAGCTAGGCGTATTGGTTGGTTGCCTTGTGGGCTAAAGGCAAACCTTGTGGCTCTCTTTTGTTTATCGCCATCTTATGGCTTTTGCTTCATTGTGTTTACCTTTCTAAGTTGTATTTGGCGGTCGGCCCCTTTTATAATAACTCTATTATATGTATGTCTTTTATTCTAGTCGTGCTTTGGTTCTATGTCTTGAATGGAATTGATGCATGATTTTGTAAAG
>JAYEVD010000470.1:0-102587 GCA_036346405.1 Phyllostachys edulis | reverse complement strand
TAAACTTCGTCGAAAGTGGGAGATCACCGGGAAGACCACGGCGGAGGAGGATGTCAAGGCGAAAGATGACCATCACTTGCTCCGGCAAATTCTCGGCCGGCGTAAGGTGAAGACCTTTGTTGAAGCAGTGTTTTCATGACAGTTCAACGTCACGATGAAGAGGTGCTTTCGTATAGTGCGGCGAGGTAGGCCATCAATGCGGCGACAAGGAGAAGAAGCATCCATTTACGTTTTTTATAAGTATGTAGTGGGGATGATCATCTTGATGGCGGATGATCTTTTTATAAAACAAGGTATAAATTACGGAGCGTGAGGCGAAGAGATGCATCGGGGGAGCGAAGCGGATCGATGCGATGAAGAAAGCGCGTCGGGGCAGGCGGATGGTGACGAAGAAAAGCGTATTGAAATTTATGGCGATATTATCCGCGAGCGGTTATAACAAAAAACCATCGCTGTGATATGTGGTAATATCCGCGAGCGGTTATTGTTAGGCTGCGTACATGATATGTGGAAATATCCTGAGCGGTTATTAACAAGCTGTTTGTGATACTTCTAAGCAGTTTTCAACATGAACCGTCACATGATATTACACCTCTTCCAGAGCGGTTTTTAGCGCGGCCGATAACATAGGCGGTCTCTAAGCCAAAACCATTCTGTGATTGCATGTATCTGAGACGGTTTTTGGTCAGCACGTCTGTGATGAAGCGTCGATATTAGCCTTTTGTGGTAGTGATCACGAGATGGTTTGTGGTTGCAATAAATGCGTGATAAGTATATATCCTGAGGCGGTTTGTATTTGGAAAGCGTCTGTGATGACTTCTCTATAAAAAGCCCTAAGTAGTGGCTACTTGTGCCATTAAAAGCGGCATCATATATTATATATATATATATATATATATATTGTTAATAGTCTCTCGACCACTTTGGGGAGATCGTCCCTTGCATGACATAGAGAAGGATGAAGCCATTAGCCACGAGGCGACCTTATTGAGCCCTGCAAGTTTAAAAAGTATGGATATAAGGAGATCGTCGGGGACATCCACCTGGATGTTGTCCATAGGTAATTGGACGTCGCTATGTTCAGAAAGTGACGTGGATCTTGGAATATTCCATTGGGAAGTGGCATCATGTATAAGCAACTAACCATTCTTGAGCATATAACCATCTTTAAACCCAACAAGAACACCAAGCAACCATTCTCACATTTCAAGAATTCTCCAACTTGTGCAGTGTTCTTGGTGGGTTTAAAATTATGCTCAAGAATTGTTGGTTCGTCAGATACCCTGAAACTCTGAACAATAGATAATATATTCATTTAATATATATATATATATATATATATATATATATATATATATATATATATATATATATATATATATATATATATATATATATATATATATATATATATATATATATATATATATATATATATATATAATATATGATGCCGGTTTAATGGCACAAGAAGCCACTACTTGGAGACTTTATAGAGAAGAGATTATGAATGGAATGGTAGGGACTGTTAATATGAACTAATCATCAATTCAATTTGACATAAGACTATTAACATCATTACATCACAGAGCAAGGGGACTATTAATATGAACTAATTATCAATTCAATTTGAGCATAAGACTATTAACATCATTACATCACCAGAGCAAGGGACTATTAATATGAACTAATTATCAATTCAATTTCAGCATAAGACTATTAACATCATTGAGCAGGTTCAACAGCAAGACCAAGAGTGTCTAAACCCACTACACATTAGTAGCCCTCGGCATCCATCGCGAGCACTAGCTATTTTCATCATAGAGCAAGGGGGTAGAGATAGAGAGGGACTAAGGTAGGGTGATACCTCGATCTTCTTGCAACCTGGCGGCGACCCACACCACCGGCACAACCTCCATCTCCTTCACTTTGCATAAATCACACAAACATTAGGACACAACAAGGCTCAAGCATAAAATCAAACTCAACAACAGACATTAAACTAACAGATCTAGTGGAGAATAGAGGAGGATAGGAAAGCAAAGCCGCAGGCGGGGTCTTAGAACGACGAGACAAGCGGAGAACCAAGCCTTGGCGGAGGGCGACACGCGGGGCCAAGCCTAGTGGCTTGGTGGCGGCGCACCGTGGTTGTGGCCGCGACCACTGAGCTGCCAAGAACACTACTATCGTCATTTAGTGTCTTATGCGGTGTAAAATGGTGTCTACAAATGGCTGCGGTGGCGGCAATGTGGCCGGCGGTGTTGAGGAGGGGAGAGCAGGGCGAGAGTAAGTGCGCTAATGAGTGATGAGTTAGGCGGGCACAAACCCTAGCGGTTGGGCTCTGAGGCAAAGTAAGTCGCATTGTTGAGTATGAGTTAAGCGAGGCAAACCCTAGCGGGGCTCCTACTAATAAAGAGACTTATCATAAAGCCGGTTCTATTATGGAACAACGACATAGACTCGTTCTATTATGGAACCGTTAGTGATAATTATCTCGAGCAGTTCCATAATAGAACCGTCGTGATATAAGTCCCATATCACGGGCGTTTCCAATATGGAACCGTCTGCAGAAATAATTTTTCTCAAGTATATTTATCTTGTATATACACTTACATGACATGAAGAAATTACATGTTTATATATCAATTTTGTCATTTAAATATATATATATATATAGGAGCGTATCTAGTGCTAATGGCTATTTGGTGATAAGGTGCTAATGCCAATATTGAGCGTTGGATCCTGGATTGAATGCCCAAGATTCTAACCTAACCCCACCTCAATCCACTTAAACTTTTTTCACAAAACCCCCTGCATTCCACTTCTTTCACATAACTGGTCCACGACCCATCGTCTCCTTGCTAAGGGTCTTTGCTCAGCGCCCACCCCTCTGGCCTTCACCCTCCTCCCTACAATTCCGCTGCCCTCCTCCTTCCAGTTGTGGCGTGCAAGCCTCCCCTCCATCGGGGCGCCACTGCCACCTCGACTCGGGCCCCTCAAATGGCGCCACTGCATCAGCGTACTGTGGACCCATTTCGCTTGGATTCTGCGCCGGCTAGAATAGAGAGGAGGAGGTCGACTCTGATACTTATTAGATGGTATGCCCTCCTTTTATTTACCCCAGTTGTAATCCTCTTGATAGACTAAACATTATTACATAGCGATGATGTTCTACTTTAATTAGGAGCATATCGGTGAAAATGGGCACTTTAATTAAGTGTAGATGTGTCTAATTCAGGAGTTGAGTGAGAAGAAGCGATGTGTATGCGTTTGGGGTAGTACTTCTTGAGCTTACATTGGGAAGGAAGCGGGTGGGAAGATGGCACCATCTCAATGCGAATCAATTGTTACATGGGTACACAATACTCGATATTTGACATTACGAATCATTAGAATCATTTCGGTTATACAATGGAACAAGCAATTCATTACGTCAATGTGCATAGAATACTTTTGATTTTCACTCAATGAATCGAGCTGCTAAGTTGCATTTGGCTAACCCATTGACATCGACATATTTGTAATCAAATCACGGGCCATGCCTTATCTAACTGATAGATCAAAGCTCCCAACCATAATTGACCCGTGATCAAGAACACAATGGATCCGAAGCACTTATACCAAGTACTTTTTTAGATGTCGGGATAACCCCTCGGGTCACATTAAAGAAGAAAGCAACCCCCTCTGCGAGACAACAGTGCCCCGGCAACGGTGCTCCTCATGAACACAGTGAGCAAAGCTCGAACTTAGTGGGAAGGACCTTGCCAGCGAGAACTTCTTGAGCCACTTTTCGATTCTCTATACAAGTACTTATCATCAAAATTGTTTCTTTCATTTACATCTGTCTTTTCAACTAATTAGATTGGCTCATTTAGCTACTTTGCGAGTTCTTTGTAGTCAATGTGCTCTGTGGTGCGGCTTGAACCGAGGAGTTCTGAGCCACTAATCACAGATGTACTCCACCCATGATGCCACTTCAAATGTCAAATGAAATCGGTTTATGAGTCTATCTATAATTTTGGAAACCTAATGTGTGTGTAACAAAACAATGGATGTTACTAGTAAGGTGTTTACGCTAAATTGAATGGCAAACTTGTTCTATTGTCCACTAGCGTCGAGAAGAGTTTTGAGATCTAATTGAGGGATCAAGGCTCATTCCGATTATGTTGATGCATGTTCCATAAAGGAAATTTTGTCAAAGTTTTATTTGAAATTCGGATGTTCGACATGTACTTGTATAAAAGGCTCACTAGATGGCATGTTAAGTTGCTAATATGGTTTGTTATGTTTGAGTCCATGAGTGTACCTTTACTAATCTTTGTTGTTGTTGTGTGCTCTTAGAATGTACCTCTGATTTTTGTGTGTTTGAGGCTTTGGGTTATGCATTTGAGTTAGGCGATTTGCGTGCATATCGATTATAGCGATTAGTGGGAAAATGTTATGTAATGGCGACATCTTTGCTTAGTGGATAGATGTCGGACTATTAACAACGACAAATCACGTACTACTGAAGAAAAGCAAAATCACGAGGACATGATCTTTGAGTAGCAAAGGAAAAATTATGCCTTCATAATATTACGGTTCTTCTAAATGCCTTACGGCATAAAACAATGCATCTGCAATTATGCACCTCGGTGTTGAATTATACACCTCATACGGCTCTATAATTATGCACCTTGCTTCAATAATTATGCACCTCGATGTACATAAAAATCATATAATTTATTTGCACGACAGTGCACAAAACATTCATAATAAGCGTACATTCATCACTGAATTTCCTGTCCCTAATTAACTATACATTCATCAATGAACACATACACAGTGGAAACCTAGTACATTGAGTTGATCACAATGAAAAAGGACACTGGTCCACTACAACCTCATATACATTTACAACATTTCACTTTGTATGATACATCACACCAATTAAGTTTCCCTAAATATTGTATTGACTTGGGCTAGCTCTTCAAATGTTAGCTGAAGCATGGCCTGCATTTGATTACAAATATGTCGGATGTCAATGGGTTAGCCAAATGCAACTTAGTGCTGGATTGAGCGGGTGAAAATCAAAGTATTCTATGCACATTGGCGTAATGAATTGCTTGCTCCATTGTTTAAGCTGAAATGATTCTAATGATTCAAAATGTCAAATATCAGTATTGTGTACCCATGTAACAATTGATTCGCATTGAGATGGTGCCATCTTCTCAACTAGCTTCCTTCAATGAAGCTCAAGAAGTACTACCCCAAGCATACACATCACTCTTCTCGATCAACTTCCACTGAATTAGACACATCTACGGTTAATTAAAGTGCCCATTTCACGATATGCTCCCAATTAAAGTAGAACATCATCGTTGAGAATGATGTTTAGTCTATCAAGAGGATTACAACTGGGGTAAAAAGAAAAAGAGGGCATACCATCTAATAAGTACTCAAGAGCCGAGCCTCCTCCCCCACTGTTCTTTGTAGTCGTTGTGATCGGCGTGGTGGTCATGACTACTCGACAGTGTGGCGACCCGCAGAACTGGTCTGTCTTGGCGACTTCGGTGGCACCAACCGGGAGGAGGAGGCTTCTTGGCCTGGTGGGAGGAGGTGCTTGGCACAGAGAGGGAGGAGGCGGCCCCATAGCCGGATGGTATTTGAATCTTGGCAAGCACAGGGTGATGAAGCAGCGCCTTTAGCGAGGAGGCGATGGGTCGAGGGACCCGGCGTGAAAAGAAGTGGAATGCGAGGGGTTTTGAAAAAAAGTTTAAGTGGATTGGAGGTGGGATTAGGTTCGAATCTTGGTTTGTTCAATCGGATCTAACGTCCAATATTGGTGCTAGTATCTTATCACTCAAATAGCCATTAGCACTAGATATATATATATATATATATATATATATATATATATATATATATATATATATATATATATATATAGAGAGAGAGAGAGAGAGAGAGTAATAATTCAACATATAATTAATATTGTAACTTCACCTCCAAACTAGATTTTTTTTTTACATTTTGGAATTTTCAACATATAACAAAGTTTTTCTAGTGGTGGAGGTAGGCTGCTATCTCCGTCTTCAATACTTCGTAGGCGACGGCGTCGGGGGCGGACGGTTCGTGATCGAACAAAGCCTGAAATGCGTCCACTCGCTGACACGCTCGTTCGAGTGTCTCCCGAAGACCCTCGGACTGTTGAACCAAGAAGAATTGAGCCCATAGGCTCTCTTCCCTTGATTGAGGGGTCTCGGCCTAGTCGACTCGGTCGTCTGCCGTCTCGATTAAGTATTCCAAGTAACGGCAAGCCTCCTGGAGACGTGCAACGTCGTTTTGGAGGACCACGTCAATAGCGTGGTAAGCTTCGCCGAAGTGGGGAGGTCACCGGAAGACACGGCGGAGGAGGATGTGAAGGCGGCGGAAGGTGGCCGTCACCGCTCCGGCAAATTCTCCAGACGGAGAGAGTGAAGACCTTTGTTGAAGCAGTGTTCTTCCTGACATAGGTTCAACGTCTGAAGAGAGGTGCTCGTATAGTGCGGCTAGGTAGGCCATCAATGCTTGGCGACAAGGAAGCGAAGAGGCATCCATTTCTTTTTTTATATAAGTACTAGATCATCTATATGTGGGGATGATCATCTTCGATGGTGGATGATCCTTTTACTAGTTCATCTACATGACATAGCGGTCCGTACAAGCGGACAATACAATAAATTACGACCTTTGAATGATGACTAGAGCGAGCCGATGCATTGGTGCAATCATTCATGGAGTGCCCAAGAGTCTTGAATATCCTGCATTTCATCGTGTGGCTCAGGCCCCCATGCTGGATGTCATCCAGATCGTTCCGGAAGTGTTGTGTCTGCCGTCGTCCCTTCCCAGTTGACTTCAAGACCTTATTCGGCCCCCATTGCACCATGTCCGGCCATAGATCCCTATAGTGCATATCCAAGCCATAGGAGTGAAACTCTGCGCTCCATGTACCAAAAAGGTGTTGCATGTTGTAGTACTCAGAGATATACGACGTAGACATCTGCCTCATTTGCGCACACGCCTTGTACACATATGAGCATAGCTTGTGTAGGAGCTTCGGCTTATTGCAGGTGCATGTAGCCACATCACCCAGGGTGCATGCATGTTTCCTTTCCTCCCTGGCATGATTGTTAACATATTTCTGCTGCAGCTTGATCTCGTACTTCCTCCTAAGGCCATTGATCATCCGTATGTTGTGCATTTGGGCCTTCTGCATCTTCTGGTCCATATACATCTGCATGTTCTCGGACCACTACTTCCCTTCTTGCAGCTGTCGCTTGGCTATGGTAGCTCTATTGACAAAGTAACCAACCGTGTGAGTCCATGTATCCTCAACGATCGCGGTGATAGGGAGGCACCGCACACCTTTGAGCGCTCTGTTGTACACCTCATACATGTTGGTCATGATAATTCCGTACCATGCACTGTCTATGTCATAGAGTACGGTCTATTTCTCCAACTGAGAAGCGTGGAGATTAATCCACTACGAAACTTATGCTATTCCTGGATTGCCGCTCATGCCTTTCATTCCTCCTCTGTGCCTCGAGGGGTTCCTTATATGCCTCATAGTCCAATGTTCGAGATCTGTTCAGATGTACTCAAACTTCCGCCTCTAGTTCTGCAGGCATAATGCCTTGAACGTCTTTATAAGTTCCTAACTGCGGAACCGCGTGAATAAGTTCGATGCAAGATGCCTCATGCACCGCCGAGTTTCCACATTGTTACACTGGTAAGGGGGTTCTGTCCCATTATTTATGGTGTTCAGAGCCGACAACAACCCAGCATTGTGGTCTATGATAGGCATACATTGGGCCGGTCTCCCATAACCACCTGCTTCACATTTGCCAGGAACCACAACTAACTGGTTGTGTTCTCATTCTCTACAATGGCGAAAGCAATCGAGAGAAGTTGGTCATTCGCGTCGGCCACCACCGCTGTGAGAATGGTGCCATTATACCTCCCCCTGAGGAAAGTGTCATCCACCGTGAGCATAGGACGACAGAACTTGAAGCCCTCTATGGTTTGGGCAAAAGCGCAGAACACCCGATCCAGTATGAAGCAGTTGGGGCCTCCATCAGCATTTTCACTTTCAAGCTTGTTTATGTACGTGCTGGGGTTTGATTCGGAAATATGGTGAAACATTCTTGGCACAAGGTTGTACACCTCTTCGTATGCCCCGTACATGGACTCGATAACCTTCTACTTGGCTCATCGGACCTTGCTATAACTGACTAGATAACTAACCAGATTGGGGACTTTCGACATCAGCATCTTGGGGGAGATGGACACGTTCTCTGCAACTAGGTGGCTGATGAGGCATGCCACATATACGGAAGTTACATTTCGATGCTGCTGCTGTGGCTCACTAAGCTCGCAAGTATGTTCAGTCACCGCATTGACTACGAAGACTGAGCCGACAAACTTTGCTCGGTGAGCGCTGACCTTGCCAGGGCAGCCTTCCACTACGCACTTCACTGCGTAATGTCTCGGGTTAGATCAATGCACCGGTACACAAGACTGGTGGACAAAGGCGTACCGTGCTATAGCTTGTTGCACGACCGCTTTGCTAGGGAAGTGCTATCCAACTAAGAGGGTGTCGATATCAAACCCCCACTGGGACCCTTCTTCTTGCAGCAGTACGAGCGAACGCACCACTATATCATTAAGTCTTGTTGCCACATAAGGCACCTCTGATGACACAATTCCGCCGGTTGGACCACCAGCCTGGTGTGCGTCCTCCTTGCTACCATTCGAGCACGGGTCGGTGTCCTCGTCGGACTCCAACCCGAGAGGCTAGTCCGGTAGATACTCATGGCAGTCAATGCGGGCCGACCACCACAGTTCCGCCCCCTCATTTTTGCACAAAATTATGCACACATCTTCTATCGTGGACTTCGTCCAAAACAACACATTCCCCAGCATCATCAAGGTTTCCCGACGCCCTGCATACGAAATTCACATACACCATCGGCTTCCCGTATATCGCCGCCTCAGGCTGAGAAGCAATCTGCATATACTGGCCCCGTGCTACACTTCCATTCACCTTGACTAGCTCACATACCCCCTGCCCTCCCCTATTCGTACATGTGATCCCCTCGATGACAAGTTTCTTCGTCATTGGCTCCGTGTCGAACTCCCTCCGAATGCAGCTCCTAAGTTTGTGAATATTCATCGCGTCAAGCCTCTCAGCCCGGACCACCTTGTACTAGCATCTCGACAAGTCCAACCCATCGGGTCCGGCCCGTACGTGACCATCGCCATAAAGCACTACCAAGTCTTGCATGTTCGAAATTATCTAAAGCCACAACAACCCGATCTGCGGTACGCGATATAACAAACATGTTATGTAGTTACCACAAATTTGACATGACTGAACTAATTAATTACAAGTAATTTATTCGTTAGTAATTACCCACGATACAAATAATTACAACATATTACATGCAAGTAATCAATTAAATACAGTAATGAAATATGAATAATTAATTAATTAGGAACAAATTGATTACTTGCCAAAAAATATTTATGAGTACATCATTACTAGAGTAATTACCACTAATAAATTATGACTCAAACAAATATGATTTATCAATTACCACTAATTAATTACGACTAAATTAATTACGACTATTTTATTTCCACTAAATTAATTTTGCCTAACTAATTGCCACTAAACTAATTACAAGCGATTAATTACCACTAAATTAATTATGACTAATTAATTACCACTAACATAATTATGCCTAACTAATTACCACTAAGCTAATTTATTGATTAATTACCACTAATTTTTAACCACTAACTAATTCATACTCAAATAATAAAGCCTAATTAATTGTGAGTAATTAATTACCACTAATTATTAAGCACTAATTAATTATCGATATATTAGTTACGACTAACTCATTACCTCTTAATAATATGCGATAATAAACTAGGACTAAATTATTAACAACCATTTAATTACGACTACAAGCTACATTAATTAGGACTAGCTGAGTAAGATTAATTAACTACGAGTACAGAAATAACGACAAGTGTAGTGCACAAAAAATTTCCCGCCCTTTTGGGGGACAGTTCAATCTTGCTACGGTCCTAAGAACTGCTCCAAACTTTAATCTCCAAAAAAAAATTATACTATGTTCTATGTGTTCTTAGCGACGAGCGCAAGAACGAGAACGAAAATGACAACTCAATTGAGAACGACCGAGAGCGAGAGTCCTGTATTTATAGCCACACGAAGGCAATGCTGCACTGGTGGCAGAAAATCCGGAGGCATTGTCGGGCCGTGGCACTCCGGGCTAGGGGGGCCAGCACACACCGGGTGACACTTATGCGGAGGAGGCTTGTCTGGGCGGGGCACGTGGATGCATGTGGTCTGGGCCGTGGGCGTGCGGGCATAGTTACATCCGAGCAGTGGGTGTGCGGAGACACGTACGTGTCGGCAGACTGCTTGTCTAGGCTATGGACGTGTAGCTGAGGTGCCATTTCTACCAATACGGCGCGAGAGACACTACTTCCGTAAAAGACGCACACAACAGTTCTATTTAGGCAAAAACTCGGTGGCTTGCTATATCAGTATGTACGTACATAGCACAATAAGAGTACTAGCAAAAATAAATTCTATGGAAGAGGGCCTCCTTCGCGAGGCTCCTCTCCCACACCGTTGGATCACGGATTAATTTCTGAGCATTGGCACTTGTGGGATCTAGAAGTAATCAAGAAGCGATCGATCGTGAAATTTATGTCGGGCACGTATACTAGGTAGGTAGGTAGCTAGCTATATAATGACATGCACTCGCCCGACCGCTTCTAGCACACAACACAAGCGATGAATAGCGAGTACATCGCACACCACCGGCGACTTCTTTGCTGTATCACTATATGCGTGCTTGGCACGATGAAACAGCGGCACTAGTGGCCATGTTGGCCTTTTGCCGTGTCGGCTCATGAGCAGATGGGCATGATCCCAACCAGAGTTTTGGTAACCGGTTTTGTTTTTTTACCGGGTATCGATTTTCGGATTTTTTGATTGATTTCGGCTGAAAATTTTAAGCTGAATTTTGAATCCCCCCACCCCCCAAAAAAAATAGGCTGAAAATGAGCCGAAATTGGTCGAAAATCTTCACCAATCTCTAAATAGACGTCCCACTTCAACAATTATCGCAAGCAAGCACTCAAAGTAAGCAACAGTAAGATCAAATTCGAATCAATCAACCACACACACAATAATTAGGGGATGATAACAATCCACGGAGATATGCTCCAGGAGAGGATGGGAATGGAGGAGGAAGAGAGTACCAGTGCCACCCTTGCCGCCGCTCCCCTCTGCGCGCTTCTGCCGCACTCCATGCATCGCAGGTGCCGAAGAACCTAGGGATGGGTCGCCGACTCGCCGTCGTCGCCGCTAGCCAGGGAAGAAGATTGGAGGAGCTCTCATGCGCCATCGAAGAAGAACGGAGAGGATTTGGGAACCAGCCGCTACTACCGCCACCGGGGAAGAAGATTGGGGGAAGAGGATATGGCTGCGTGCTCCTGGGATTGACGGCCGGGCTGACCTAGGACCGACTTAAGGAACGGGGGAGGCCGGGCTGACTGTGTGCTCCTTAGTTGGGTTGGACTCATTCTATTGGACCAAAATTTCGGCCGATCCAGAAACTTCAGGGGTCGAAAAACCCGATCTGATCGATTTTCGGCGAAAATCGTAACCCTAACCCCACTCGCGCACCGCTTGATGGTGTGGCCGATGACCAGATCTTTATGGCGTCGGTGCGAGCTAGTCAGCGGCGGCCTGCAAACCCCGGCTACATCCCGGTGGTGGGCGCCGTCCACGTCCATCGTCTTGCGCTCGACCTTGACGAATCTTCTTTGCCGCAATAGCCTGATGTGCGGAGCCAAGGGCTTCTACGTCGCAGCGCCTTCATCGCCGTCGCCAACTCGTTCAATGGCCCGGCACCACGGGTGACACGGACACGAAGCGGAGATCGCCACCTTCCTCACGCAGAGCGTCCCACGAGACCATGGCGGGTGGGCCATGGCACCGAACGGCCCCTACTCGTGGGGCTCTTGCTTCAGCAGAGAAGGCAGGCGCCACCGCAACTCTTGCGGCGGTAAGCGATGGTCGTGCGCCCGAAAGAAGTTGTAACATCCCAATTTTACGAGCTTTAAAAATCTTTTGTATAGTTAGTAGGAAGAAAATTCACCATTTGATTTTATTTGAATTTAATTCAATAGCTTAAACATGGACTTTGTACATAAAAACTATTTAACATGACTAAAGTCAATATGAACAGTGGCCAAAACTATTTTATTTGGGTTCTTTGTGCTTGGATATATTTTCTAGATTTTTTCCAAGTTCATTTGCTATTTTCTATTGCTTATTTGAATTTCTGCTATTTTCTAAAATAAAAAACCTAATTAAAATCTCAGATAATAGCTTGGGCCTAAACCCTTACTCTTTCCCAATCCGGTCCAACTCACCGTGCGGCCCACCCCAGCGCCCGCCTCCTGACAGCAGGTAGGCCCTTTGTCGGCCCTTACTTTCTCTCTCAAGCATAGCCACTCGAATCTGTTCTCCACCGTCAGATCAAGTTTTAACGGTTGGATGAAGAGTCTTGTTAGACGGTCGAAACGTCACTTGTGATATGGACCATTCGATCAAAAAGGAAGGGTCAGATGAAGTTGGGCGTTCAAGCGGTCCGAACGTCACCGACGTTTTAAACCGTCCGATCAAATCTTGACGGTCAGGGCTTGAGGTCCAATCGAGCGTGTGGGTTAGCTTTCTCTATCATGTGGGGCCCGCACCTTCGTCGTCCCCGAGCCGGCTTCTTCCTTGCGAAGTCCTTCTCACGCTCGCCATTGAAGACCTTCTCAAAGCTTTATCCGACAAAACAATCTCCAACTAAATCGCCCCAGATTTGTTAACCAAATCTTATCTCCTATCTTTCGCATCCATATCCCACAAAATCAAATCCCAGAACAGACTCTATCTCTGTAGCGACCCAACCCTAGGGCACCCGAGAGGTCCTCTAAGAGCTCTGGAAAGTCCATCGGGACCTCCCGGGAGGTCCTAAGAACCTCTCGGTCGATCCTAAGACCTCCCGGGAGGTCGGCGGGACCTCTGGAAGTCGAGAGAACAAGCTGAGGAGGTCGTGGAGCCATGGAGCACCCTCAAAGATCTCCCACGGCGGACTAGGGAAGGCGTGGAGGTTTGTGGTCATCCCAAGACCACCCGACCCACCGGAGGAGATCGTGGAGGGCTGAGACCACCACAGAACCACACACGCCCAACCCTGAGGGTGGTCGGGGAGGACTGAGCTTACTCCGTGGTTCCCTGTGCATACTGAGCTAGTCCCAAGGATCATGGCTAGCTCTTCACAGCAACAATGGTGATAGCATTGCAACACAGCCAGCTTTATTAATATCAAGGAAGTTGTTTACAAGAAGGCTTACAATTCAACAGCAAAATATAATGAAAGATAAACACAAGGGCCACCCGATACACCACAGGCAATCGGCTGGAGGGCGCATCCTAGTCGATCCAGGACCACTTGGTCCACAGCAAGGTTATCACAAAGCTTCCAATTCCTGCTAAAGACAGCAGCAAGCAAGAGTGAGCACAACAACCGTGCTTTCAAAGTTACACCTTAGATAACAAAATGACATGCATAAATGGATATCACAATGGAAGGCTTATTATGGTTAATTTGCGTAAAGCCAAGTTGCTTTCAAATATGAATACTAAGTTCCAAAGCAGGTACTTAATAGATAAAATTCATTTTATCAATGCAGTTTTCAGTTGGATAACTTTCATCATCAAGATGGTGAAGGATACCCTCCTGTCACAAGGCTCCCTGCCCAAACCCATGGGATAGCAATCCCAAAAGCAGTTTAATAAACATTTCGAACCCAAAACCAATATCTAACTCGAGTGGCACGCCCGACATGTCCATGACCGTGGACACGGCTATTCGAATAGATTTAACTCTGCAGAGGTTGTGCACTTTACCCACACGACATGATTCCTCTAGTTTGTTTGGCATGCGCGAGTGCCACCTCTCACTACCAAAGGTAAGAGGTCTAGAGTTCATGACAAGGCCTTTACAATGCATTGCTCCACCACAGCCTTTCCTTGCTAAGGTTTCACCCCCCTATGGATAGCAATCCGTGAAAGCCCCTCTTGCACCAGTGGGAATAGTGGTTATAAAGACCATTGGCCAAACAAGACCTCCCACACCTCCAATGGAGCGACATATGGTAGAGTTTTGCAGATTAATCGGCCAGTCCCACGCCCCATCTTTGAGCGATGTGGTTGCACGTTTTGGCAATGGCCCATTATAGGCCTAGCATTGGCGGCTCAAAGACCGGTCCTCAAGCGACTTGGGCGACAAACACATACCCTGGACCTCCACCTTTGCGGGATAGAGTCAGGTGCATAGACATTGCACCAACCAAGCAAACCAAGTCGCCCAAGTCCAAATCCATTTTCATTCCCACAATATTTTCATACCCCATGACATCCCCATGCTATGGTCAAACATTTTAAACAATAGTTGGTCATGAAGGTAAAGATTTCCCCAAATCAAGTGCTTTTGGTCTAAGCAGGACTAAGCATATGGTTTCACAATTGCTCCTGGTTCACACTAATGTATAATCCAGGTTTTGTCTATGGTGACAACAGATTGGGTTCAATGTCAAGTTGGCCATATGAAGGAATTAGGCATAACTATGTGTTTAAAGACAGTATTGAAATAACTTGGTAGAAATAAGCATGCATTACACTTTGAAATTGAACATAAATAATTTGAGAAGCTGGGTGCAATATGATCAAGAGTGTAACTTGCCTCTTGCTTGACAAATCTACTTTCACACACACTCGGCTCTCTGGGCGCCAAGATCTACACGATACAAAGCAAAGCAAATAAAGATCCCAATGAAATCCGAATGAAATGAGCAAGAAGTAAATAGCAGAGGATGATACTAAAAGGAAATAAGCAGAGAAGATTCTTGGAGGAGGTCGAAGGTGAAGGGCTCGGGCTCGAGGGGTCCGAACCCGAGGCTTGGAGAGCTCCTGGCAGTGAGGCGAGGCGAAAAATGAAGAACAGGAGGCGGTGGGTGCCCGATGCTCTATTTAAAAGAGGAGAAAGAATGGAAGCATAATAAAAAGAAGGTGACCGAATTCGGTGTATTGGTACAAAGGCAAACTACCCCAAGGTACTAGAAAGGATAAAAGAAAGCAAGGGATGTGACGAGAAAGTAGAAAAGAGGACAAGGGTAGATGGCGACATTTAATGTGACTCATCCCACATCCAATGCACTTAAGAGCCAAGGAGACCACCAAAAGGGTGAGCAGCTTGGTCAAGGGGACGGTCCAAGGAGGAGGTCTGCGAGGAGATCCTGAGAGGAGGTCCACGGAGGAGGTCCCGATGATAGACAGGGGAGGTCTTTGAGGACAAAAGGTCCTAAAGGCCACAAGGAGGTCTAAGGACATGAGGTGCAAAAGACAATAAGGGTCTAAACCACAAAGTCTAAACACAAAGGGAGGTCAGGACCATAAGTGTCTGAACACCCTAGGAAGTTTGAACCTAAAGGAGGTCCAAAACTCAGCAGGAGGTCCTGACATGGGAGGTCTGTTGTTGAGATCTCTACAAGGGAGATGCAGACGGTTGGGATCGAGACAAGGAAGTCTGGACCCTTAGATTCAAATGAAAGGAGAGTGCAGGCCGTCGAGATCGAGACAAAGGGAGATCAAAGGATTTGGAGGTCTTAAAGACTTCAAGGAGGTCCTAGGCAGGAGGTCCAGAAGACACACAATGGGGAGGTCCTATAGGCAGGAGGTCCAAAAGACACACCCACGAGATGGTCCCGAGGGCAGGACCCACAAAGGTAGTCTGACGGTCGGATCTCACAAGGAGGAGGTCGGCGGTCAAGATCAAAAAGCAGGAGAGGTCTGACGATCAAGAAAATAAGCAAGGGAGATCTGGCGGCTCGAGATGATGATCAAAGGAGGTCGGGCGGTTAGGATGAGGTCAAAGGACAGGGAGGTCTAACAGACACAACCAGAGGAGGTCCTTTGGGCAGAAGTCAACGACCTACTCACGGGAGGTCCAAGGTCAAGCTCAAATAGAAAGGTGGAGATCGATGGCTAGGACCTCACAGGGAGATCCTAACGGTCACGATCGGCAAGGAAAGGAGGTCGCGTAAGCAAGGATACTCGAGAGGAATTAGAGCCCTCGGATCTATTAAGGACAAGATCAAAGCCGTTGGATTTGACAAGCATGAGTCTGGGCCTGGGATCTATCACGGAAGAGGTCGAACCATGAGATCCACCAGGTGAGGTGCGAATCCAGCGAGAGGTCCATGAACATAAGGGAGGTCCCGAGAGAACACCAAGAGGTCTGAAGGACAAAAAGGGTTCAAAGGGGTGAGGTGAAATCGGCGATAAGCGGTAGCACGGACTTCACAAAGCAGTATGACCGGCGGTGGTCTGACGGCTAAGACCCCAAAGGAAGATCTTTAACGGTCAAGATTGGTCTAGGAGGTTCTCGGCAAGTGAGATCAACTCATGAGAGGTCTCAGCGGTGGGATGAAATCAAGGAGCTTTAACGATTAAGATCAAAGGCGAAGGGAGGTCTGAGGATTAAGATTAGGACAAAGAGTTCCCGAATGGTTCGAGATCCACGCATGGGAGGTGCGAGCGGAGGAGATCAAAAGGAATACAAGGAGGTCTCAAGCGATAAGAGGTGCGGGCATAAGAGAGTGCCCGAGGCAACAAGAGGTCTAGACTAAGAAGAGGTCTAGAGCAGGGAAAGGAGGTCTGAATCAAAGAGATTCAAACCAACAAAGAGATCTAAAGTGATCCAAACCAAAGGGAAGGTGCAGCTAGATCAACCTGAGGAGAATGCAGGCATAAGAATATGCCCAATCGAAGAATGTGGTCTAGGATCAAAAGAGATCCAGGACATCAAAGAGGTCAAGACAAGGAAGAGGTCCGAACCACAGGAGGGGTCCCAGTGGTAAGGAAGTCTGGGCACACAAAGGGGCTAGAACACAAGGAAAGTCTAGACCTAGGGGGGGTGCCCAAACACAAGAGAAATGTCAAATCCGCAAGGATTGTCTAGTCCTCAAAGGAGGTCTAGATACAAGGAAAAATCTAAACCTCAGAGGAGGTTTAAACTACAAAAAGAGATTAAGAGAGGTCCGGCCCAAAGGTGAGTGCGGACCCAAGAGGTATGAACTAGAAAAGGGTCTCAATAGAGATTTCGGGAGAGGAAAGACCGAAAAGACAAGGAGGATGACCACAGCGGAGGTCAAACAAGAGGGACGATCTGGACATATAAGAATGTCCAAATATAGGATAGAGGAAAGGGAAAGACGAGAGATAGCTCTAGAGAGCTAGAGCAACACCAAAAGAACTAAGCTTTGGATTTAGTTGAAGTTTAGTTTAGTCATTTTAAACTCTTCAAATTCTGAAATTCTCAGGTTAAGCTTTGAATTCTCATCAAAACCAAATGGTTCTTTTTATTTTGAAAATTTTCAAAAAGGCTCTGAAAATCAGGGTGTTACAATCTCCTTCCAATCCCGAACCCTCTTTCGTGTTCAACACGGACTCGTTTTTGGATCTGTCTAATCCGTAGACCCCGGACCCTATAAAAGGCATCCTCGGGATCGCGTGAACGCCCGCACCTCAAACCCTCAAACCACCGCCCCTTTGGAGCCCTAGCGCCGCCTCAATCGATCTTTTAGGGTTTTTGGCCGAGTTCCTTCTTTTGCCAATTGCGCCGCCACTAGTGTCGCCGCGTTGTGATTGAGCATATCACCGTGTTCGCCGTCACCGTAGCAACCTCTTGAACCCCTTCACGCCGCCAGAGCATCACTGGAGGCCTCATCCGACAATACCAGATCTGCTCCACCGCTTGAGCCTCACCTCCAGCCACCACCGTCGTCCTCAACCACCCAGAGCTACCTCAACAGGTTCGCAATAGCGAGAGCTTCACGCTGGTGCCACTCATTGCCGGAGTAGAGCCACCGTTCGCTGGAGCCTTTGGTTCCTGAGCCGTCATCGCTGTCGGTCTGACATGGCAGCCTGTGTCAGCATCCATGTCAGCGCCAGCTCTACCTTTATGCTTGCGTGTGGGTAATGCGTGGCGCCATGTCGACCGCATGCGCATGGCGACCAAGCCACCACGGATCAATGGTTGGGAGAACTAAGTTTCTTGTGAACCATCTCCTTTGTCATGTGGGTCCCACATGTTAGTATTTCTTTTAATTCTTTTATTCCGAAGCGGCGTCATCGTTATGCAATAATCGATTTTTCTTGGGAGAAATAATTAGGGTTAATTTTGAAAATCCTATTTTAGGGTTTTTCTTCTATTTCAAACTTCCCAAGCTCATATCTTTTGCATCCGAACTCCGTTTGTGCCCATTCAAATTTCTAAATTCATCTAAATCCGAGACCTATTTCAAGGCAAGTTATACCTTTGATCATATTGAACCCAGTTTTCAAAATATTTTGATTCAAATTATTGCATTTACTTTAATTATTTATTTCAATGTTTTTGGGATTAGTTAATATCAAGTTTGTTATGACCTCCTTGTCTAATTGTATGCTATAATCTTTTGTCGCCCTAGTTTGGTTTATTTAGTTGGTGCTATTGTATTACCAACATGGGTTGGTTAGATATGATTAGTTTGCTTAGCCATGCTACAGTCATCATTTCATGTAAATCGCAATTATAAACTTGACTAAGTGACTATGGAACCATTTGATAAAATGCGTGTACTATGTGTCATTATTCGTTGATGGCATGTGTTGCACTTAACCAACAGGGTGGGAAAAGGTTTTGCACGGGGGCAAGTGGTCCTGTGTGCTTTTATGGTAGATCTGTGTTGGCGGGAATGATAGGTTAGAATTTGGAAGTCTTGCCTCGGTCAATTAAAGACTTAACCTTGTGCGCTATTGAACTGGGCCTTTCGTACAACCACATGCCTGGTATGGGATGGGCCTAACTTAGTAAGTTATGGATTCTTGACATTGATTACTCGGGTTGTAGGTTAGCTGTGTCGGATTGGGTGGAGGTGTGTACTACCAAGTAGTCGCATCGCGGGACGGTTCGCCATTTCCCTGTCCAACGGTGTGCGTCTATGGCGGCTAAGCATACCGGGAGTGTCAATGTCAAGATGAAGTTTCTAAATTGTTTTGTTACGGCTAGTGCTAGCTACACTAGTTGTATCTTGTGGGTAAAGTGTATAACCTCTGCAGAGTGTTAATCAATCTATTTGAATAGCCGCGTCCGCGGTCATGGGCATGCTCGGGGATTTCACACGAGGGGTAGATTTTCATGAAAACCTTGGGAAGGGAGCTGTGAGACTTAAGTTATATGGCTATGTGAATAACTTGTTTAGGCTATGTGTCTTTGTGAAATAAAACCGTCAAATCATTATTGTCTATTTGTTTTGAATTATGCTTTCAATTTATTACTTGTATTCAAACTGCAAATGCTGTATTTCTGCAAAAGAGCCACAGAAGATATTCCTTTGGAATAAGCCATCATGTATAATTGCATTTCTGTGATATGACTTGCGAGTACGGTTGTGTACTCTTGCTTGTTGTAAAACATGCAACAGAAGAGGAGGAGTCATCGCCTGCTTTCGAGGAGGAGTTCATCGAAGGTGCTTGATCGTAGGGCCTTGATCCCAGTCAGTTGCCTGTGGTGAATTGATGGGATTCTGCTGAAGTTTCTTTGTTCCGCTGCTATTTTATTTCTTTGTTAGCCCTACATGGCTTAATAATTGTAAACTCGACCATAAGGTCAAAACAATTATTTGTTATCAAATTACTCGTTTATGTTATTAATCGTTTGTGTGGATCGATATTCATCTGTGTTGACACTGTGTGCACTAGTTTGATCCTGGACTAGTGCATTATACACAGAGGATCTAGAATTGGATATTTTGGGTCTCGACAGAAGTACTACGGCCGTGGACCCATCCAAATCTCCTAGTGCGTCATCGATCATGCATTCTTATATGTTCATCATTCATTTAAAACTAAACTTTAGACTTGAATCAATTCGTATCTAAATTCATATAGTATCTAATTAATTAATTCAACATGCATGCATGGCAAAGAACTTCTAACTACGGTCCAGTGAGGCGAGGCCATCGGCGAATCTACTCAACAACCCGGACTGGTGGTAGCGGACCCGTCGTCGCGTTCAAAACAACCATCTGTTACGGGCGGCAGCACGATCGCCCAAGCCATCGTGCCACACGGAGATCACCGGCGGTGGAGCTCCTCGGGCCGACCGAGGTTCTAATTTAAATCAAAATTTCGCGAAATATCCGAAATTCGTGCATTTCGTTTCCATCCGAAAAGGAATTGATTTCGTTCAAATGTTTTCGTTTATTTGAATTTTGAGGGAATTTGGAGGGTTAAAGAGAGTAAAAGCAGTATATAACCATGAACATGTAGCTAACCCGATGGCGACGAGCCTTGTCTTTGCTTAAAGCACACAGGTTCAATTCCGCTTGAGCTAGATTTTTTTTTATTTTTTGGAATTTTAAAATTCAAATTTGTTCAAACCATTTGGCCAAAACTTCATCTGAAATCACCGAAATCTCGCCTATTGTGCCCACAAACAAAAAAAATCAAACCGAAATTGTTTTCCTGGCACGACGGTGGATCGCTCAACAACCCGGACACGTGGCGGCGGACACGGGCGTCGCGATCAAGACGGCCATCTCAGTTACGGGCGACAGCCGCAGCCGCCAAGCCGTCGTGCCACACGGAGATCACTGGGTAGTGGAGCTCTTCAGGCCCAACCAGGCTGTTGGCCTAGCTCCCGAAGAGAATACACTCATATTTCAAAGAAAGAAGATAAACAGGAACAAATCAAACACAAGAACTTTTCGACGCTAGAGCCGCTTGAAGTCTTTTTCTCTTTTTTATGTTACTCCATCTCTTCTCAGATACACTACTTACTAAGCACATATAAAGGAGATACATTAGTGACGGTGAGTGCTCAACTAACTAACTCCATACTGCCATGCACCTAAGCGTGCGGCACAAATACCCATTTGCCGGCCCTCGACTAATTCCTTACATGCATGCACGAGCACACGCAACAACTAACTTTCGATCTGGGCTATTGTGTTCCACTCGCTAATCCAACAAACATCAAAGAGGGTGGAGAGGACTAAGAACCACCAACTCCCACTTAAATTGTATGATGATACCCTTTTATCAATTTGAGCATACTCTAATAATGGTTATGAGACACCCCAAAGTGAGTTTCATGAAAAAATTCATTAAAATCCACTTTTTATTGCAAAATTTGTGTATATACTTCTTTTATATATGAAAAAAGGTATATAGAAAAAAAAATGGCTCAAATGTAAAATTTTCAATTAAGTCGCATGGGAGTATCTTATAAGTATTTAAGTATACTGAAAGTGATAAAGAAGTATAATATATTCATTTAAGTAGTATATTTGAAGTGGGAGCATGTACTCCCAGGAGTACAAAACGAGCGTCCTATATATGAAAATAGTATGACACTCCTGGGAGTACATACTCCCACTTCTTATATACCACTTAAATTGTATAATGATACCTTTTTATCAATTTGAGCATACTCTAATAATGGTTATAATACACCCCAAAGTTAGTTCCATGAAAAAAATTCATTAAAATCCACTTTTTATTGCAAAATTTGTGTATATACTTCTTTTATATATGAAAAAGGGTATATAGAAAAAAAATAAATGGCTCTAATGTAAAATTTTCAGTTAAGTCGCATGGGAGTATCACTACCAGAAATCATTAAATTCCCGAGTGCCTATATATTTCCCGAGTGTTTGGACGAAAACACTCGGGCAAATCCCGAGTGTTTCGTAAGACACTCGGGACTATAAGCTAACACTCGGTAGAATTAACTTTCCCGAGTGTTTTCCATAACACTCGGGGAAAAAAAATATAATCCCGAGTGCATCGAAACGGAAACACTCGGGAACTATTTTTTTTCCATCGCGCCCATTTTTTCTGTCCCTGCTTTTTCGTCCCGCCCATTTTTTTCCCGTCCCCGCCTTTTTTTTCGCTTCTAAGTTCCGCCGCCTCTTCATAATCCCCTCTTCCTCACTCCTTCTCTAACCCTACCGCCGCTGCCTCTTCTAATCCCCTCTTCCTCGCTTCTTCTTCACAGGAGCTCTCACTGCTTGCCGCCTCTGCCTCTCACCTTTCCTTGCCGCCTCTGCCTCTCGGCCGGCCTCCCGTCCCGCTCCCGCTCCGGCTCCTGCGCCATCACCACCGGCCACTGGCTCCTGCTCACCCGTCGCCTCGGTCCGACTTCATTGCTCCCTTCGATTAAATCGCCGCCGCCTCCTCCTGCGCCCACCTCGGCTCTGATCTCCCGGCCTTGGCCAGGCAGCCCACGCCTTGGCTCTCCTCTAGCTCGCCTACTCCTCCTACTCCCTCCTTCCTGTTCGATCCCCATGGCGCCGATTAGCTTGCGCGCGTCTTGATTTAGCCTGCTAAATCCTTGGCCGGCCGCCCATGGCTCGCTTGGTTCAACGCATCCCTTAACCCTCACTCTCTCCTCTCTCGGCATCTTGGTTTGCATGAGTTTGATTAATTGTGTCTTGATGGTGATGCTTAGAGTTCATGTTTGGATTTTAGTATCTTGATATGTGGCACAAATGAAGTGTAGATGCAGTGGAGGTAGGAGATGATTTGCTTCTTTGCAATTGGGTTTGCCTTGCTCTTGAGGTATCCTACCCCCTTAATCCCTCCCTCCCTCTCCCCCGGCCCCCTAATGCTTTGTGATGAATCCTAGATGCTCTGAGAGCTATGATCTTCTTTGCTATTGTGATGTGTATGATGTTCTTTGCTATTGTGTGGTACAAGTTATTACTTTCATCTCTAGTTGGTAAAGTATGTCCTTTGAGGCACATGACTTGCCAGTTGTAATTCATAGCATAAGGCTTCCAAAAATAGCACCATCGTGATGTGACTCTTGACTTGAAAACCAAGGTAATCAATCCTCTATCTTTTCAGTTTATTAAATTTGGTATTTCTTTTATCTTGAGAACTGGCCGAATTTGGATATACTGATTGGGAGGCAAATCTGCCCACTAGGTTGTACCTATTGAGCGGCATAATCCCTTTATGTTTAAAATGCTCTATTTTGATCGAAGCATGTCTACAATCTTTATATTAATCCTTATCGGGTTGAACTATCTAATCTGACGGCTGAGCTCCGTTTGCTTGAAGTCTTTTACCACAAGATTTATAAGGTTTGTGCATGCTAATTTGTAGATTTAGAATGGTTTATATGAGTATTTTCCCAATGAAGATCCTGTCTACTCTATTTGATGCTCTTGATTTTCGATCTTCCTTTGAAATTAGCGTTACTGTTTTCCTTACTCTATTTGGCGATAATTTAACTTCATATGTAGATCTTCCCACTTCATGAGAAGATAGAGAACATAAATGATCGATTACTAGACACTACGTCTTTGAGGAGGTTCGTAATATTCATTATCGATTTAATTGATGATGTTTACCCTTGATCTGTTGACATTTAATAAGTTCTTGCATAAAATATATTTTTTAATGTCACATTTTAACATCATCAAACATGACATTGTTTCTACCAATTGAAAAAGCAGATCCCGAGAGGAAGAAAGAATCTCGGCCCACATGATCGGTTGATTCATGTTTACCATTTCGTGAAAGACCCTAATCGAAATTAGGTATTGCACTTACCATTTAATTGTCTTGTTAATTACTAGTCTAACGTGAGTTGCATAAGAAAGTAATCGCAATATTGCTCATCAATATCGGTTGACAACTTGACATTAGTGTTACGACCAACAACGGCAGAATCTGAAATTTTGGAGATCCTTTTTGCTTGTTATCCGTGAAGGTGAGGCTGCGGCGAGATGTCATGGGCGCATTGAGAGAGCTCAGGAGTTCTGATGAGGAATTTTCTAAGGTAATCCATATTTCTGTCTCCTAACTATTTTTTTAGAATGGATTTGTTGCTGCATATCTTGCTTTGTTATAGAGACGGGAATGGAGGTGGTTGGATCTAATCCATCTGTTGCTCTAATTCAACAATATTCAAATCCTCCAAACATTATCCATGTCCGATGAGGAAATGGGTGTGGAATCAAAATGTCAAAATCCATACCCCCAAGGTTTAATATCGAACCCAAAAGGACACATAGAATATTCTAGCTATTGTCGGGCAACTAATCTGAGCTGAGAACATCTGAGAGGCTTTGTTTGAAGCAATTTCATACGAAGTTTGCTGTACTTCTCATGGATATCATTTGTTTAAACTAGAATGGACTATATGTTACATTATGCCTTACCGGCCTCGTTCACTACAATCTCTTGCTGCTTCCATGTGGTGTGCATTAATTATCTGGATACAATCTCTTGCTGCTTCCATGTGGTGTGCATTAATTATTTGGAATATATATTGTCGAAGGCCCTTTCAATTTTTTTTTCATTCATGGTATGCACACTTTCAGTTTGTAGCACAAATGCAGATTGATGACTTCCAAAGAAAAGTCCAAATGCTTTACGCAGATATTTCCATCACGTTGTTGAAAATTTTACTTTGATGGGTTTAATAGGATGTCCTGTATCGATGAGGATGATAAATCTATGCTTTAATGTATAGTATTTGACACGCATTTCGATTCGGAATATGTGTCTGCATTGTTCTATTTCAACAAGTTGTTATTTTAATTTTCAACTAATGGTTTAGTCGAGAGATATATTTTTCGTCAGCGAGCAGGGTATTTATTAACATAGTTCCATTTATTTTATTACCATCACATGCGAAAACCTGCTACATTCATGTGTATTTTAAATTGATTTGTAGCCTATCTCTATGGTTTCTGATCACGCTAACTTTTTCACTATTTATGCTCAGAACTCCTATGTCGGTAACATTTACATTTTCCATGATATCGAAGAAGATCCGGCGAGTTAATTAAATCTAACCTTCATTGTATTTCTGTTTTTTATGAGCTGTTAATCACTAGCTTCTTTGAGCAAGCTGCCTCTTTAATGTTCAAGTAAATGCAAACCATCATGATCTTTTCGAAATAAAAGGCTAACACAAACCATTGTTGTGTATTGATAACCCGAAACCAACTACATATCGGTATTTGTACACACTTGGAGTGCTAGTCGCTAGCCCAACAAGATGCAATTTAAATCCTTTGCTAGCTCTTGTACACAAAAACAGTTTCTCCTGTAACTAGCTAGAATCATATCTTTGCTATGACCACCTCAGGCACACATTTACTACAATTGCAATGGTCCTGTACATTGTTGTCAAGAACCACCTTTTGCTTCTAGATGGCAAAAATGACATTTAGTGTTGGTCCCTATTTGTTTTTTTTTCTAGCTAATCCTGTCACTCTCCATCTTTTTCTCTTAATTTGTTCTTGAACATCCGTTCCTCTCATCGATCTCTTGTTATTCACATTGTCTATGTTGAGTATTAAACTGGATTGTTCTCTTCATGACAATCAAAGGCTTTGAGTTGGTGATGAAATTCAATTGACCTATATACCAACCAGTTCAACTAAAGGAAGTAGCTTATGGGCTTAAAGTCGCTAGGGACTTGAGGCGAGAAGAAGCAATTCCGCATTCTGTTGATGCTTGAATCGTTATATGTATCATATTGCATCTTATGCTTAGATTTTTAATTTGAACTAGAATGTTGTGGATGTCAAATGATTTTTTTATATATATTGTGAGCTTGGGAATTATGTCAATATTGTTGAATCTATGTATGTAATGATTTGTGATATTTTTCAAGCTGTCGAATGTATGGTTTATTTGATTCTTTGCGTTTAAAATTAAATCTGAAATTGGTGCACCTGCTTGACATTCACTCCCGAGTGCATTGTTTGGCGTACACTCGGGAATTTTTGTCTCTCACCAGTGAAACTTTCCGAGTGTAAATTTCCATAGTTTCAGTGTTTACACTCGGGCAATTGTCCTTCACCGGTGGAAACTTTCCGAGTGTAGCTATTTGCGGTACACTCGGGAAAATGTCCCGAGTGTAAATTTTCATAGTTTCGAGTGTCCGCTTTTCGATGCGATGTCCGTTCTGAGGCTTAAGCCGTTCGGACAACTATTTTCCCGAGTGTCGTTTGTTTCCGAGTGTAAATATTTGCACTCGGTAAAATTGTGTTTCAGTGTAACACTCGAAGCGAATTATATCCCACCAAAATCTCGAGTGGGTTTTCCTAGTGTTGGCCTTGAAGCAGTTTCCGAGTGTTTTGTGCTTTTCCAGTGTTTGAGCACTTTCGGGAAAAGGAGGATTCTGTAGTGTATCTTATCGATATTTAAGTATCTTTGAAAGTGATAAAGAAGTATAATATATTCGTTTAAGTAGTATATTCGAAGTGAGAGCATGTACTCACAGGAGTACGAAACAGGTGACCTATATATAAAAATGGTATGGCACTCCTAGGAGTACGTACTCCCACTTCTTATATACCACTTAAATTGTATGATGATACCTTTTTATCAATTTGAGCATACTCTAATAATGGTTATAAGACACCCCAAAGTGAGTTCCATGAAAAAATTCATTAAAATCCACTTTTTATTGCAAAATTTGTGTATATACTTCTTTTATATATGAAAAAGGGTATATAGAAAAAAAATAAATGGCTCCAATGTAAATTTTTCAATTAAGTCGTATGGGAGTATCTTATAAGTATTTAAGTATACTGAAAGTGATACAGAAGTATAATATATTCGTTTAAGTTGTATGTTCGAAGTGGGAGCATGTACTCCCAGGAGTACAAAACGGACATCCTATATATATTACCTATACTTCAAATCTGCTATTAGTTTATGATGCTGTGATAGCGACAATAGCCTCAACATACATAACTTCCGAAAGGCTGATGAACATGAACTGGTCTTCAAGATAACTGTGATCTATGCAACAATGACCTCCTTGTCATATGATTTATCATTTTGAAGTAGTTGATTTTTTCTTATTCCTTTCTTGCAGTGGAAAACCAGAAGGTGATGATGCTCGGGACATTCACTCTACACATATGGAACTTTTTTTTTATTATTTAACCTTTTTTTAGTTTTTATTTTAAAGTTAACCCCCGGTGCACTTTATTTCCAAATCTGACCTCTTTGGTCACGCCACCACCCGTGGCGTGACAAAACAATGCTATCACGCCACGGGATAAGTCCCCAAAATAGCACTTTTGGTCACGCCACTAGCCTTGGCGTGACCAAACAACACTGTCATGCCACGAGTGGTGGCGTGACAAGAGCTTGCCCCAGATACGGGCTGGCGTGACAGCATTGTTTTTTCACGCCACCACCCGTGGCGTGACCAAAGGGGTTAGAATTGGAAATAAAGTGCGCTGGGGGTTAACTTTAAAAATAAAATTAAAAAAGGATTAATTAATAAAAAAAAATTCACACATATGAGGGTGAAGAAGAGACCACCTCTGCTGGTATTTTGCAACAGGTTCATATTCTGCTAAATTAAAAGGTATATATATACTTATCAAGTTCAACTACGATGATTTAAGCCAATTACTCTACTAATCACTATACTTATCCCGAACATCGGTGTCTACCTGTCTGATCCGGTGTTCTCTCATGGACAGCTATACATCGTGATGTCTAGAGCCACCGCTAGAAGTAACACCAAGATTCTCGCCGTCGCGCAAGCCTAGGAGGACTCGCGGGACCTTCACGAAAAAACATCATCCACAGAGAAGTACTCATATTATAGACGAGGTATTGATCATTCGATTGTATTTCTCTGAATGTATTTTCCTTGCATTTGACTAAATTTCATATGGTGTAGTGTTGTTTGGATCTTCACCACTGAGAAGGAGAAGGAAAACGCTATCTGGGAGGTCATTATATTTTTTGCATGGATTTGTTTCTTATATGTACAGTGGAGTTGTCTTTAGTATACAACATATATTAAAACATTGCTTAATGGATAAGCATATACCATTTTTGGCTCTCATATGTACTACTGGTAGTGTTCGTTTGTGTCTAAATTTGCTTGATTCCTTTCTACAATGCAATTGCTTTGGTGATGGCTATAATCGATCAATCATGTATGTTATTTTGTTGAGAAAGAAACCTATGACATAGACAAACCTCTGCATTGATTAATGTTAAATAAATTAATGTATTTCATCAGATGAATTAACACGAAAAATTTGATTGGTGAACGTGTTAGTCTTGGTTTTATCTAACCGATATACATCTCACATTGCAATGTATATAACTGTTCATATGAGTTCATCAGTAGACCTCAATACACACATGACATATATGTTGTGTAGCAACGCACGGGTCACTAGTTCCTAGAGAAAAAAATATCGACTTAGACATGACATAATATCATGTTGTAGCTTACAAATAGCAAAACAGATTTATTTTTAAATTTCATTGCCTCCGGCTGGAATGATAACAAACAGATGGAGATAGATGCATGTGTGTAAAGTCATTTCACTACTTTGTCCGTTGCGTGAGTATCTTTATATATAAAAGGAGACGCTCTTTGAGCTCAGCCTGGTGGCCACATCACCGCATTTTTCGTAGTCGTCGGGTTTTCTAAAGAGCTCGTCCTAGCCGTTCGATCGGGAGTAGCGATTCCTCGCAGCGCTCGGCTCGCCACACAGCCAGGCACCAGGCACGTGCTCTTCTCTGGGACCTTCCGGATTGCTCCATCCGTTTCCTCCGCCGCTTCCTCCTTTCCCTCCTGGCCCCCGCCGCTTCATCCCCGTACCGGCTAGCTCGGCTCCCTGCTCCCCTCTCCTTCTTCGCCGCCCACCTTCCCCTCCCCTCCCCCCCGCCCCTTGCCCCCTCTCCTTCCTGGCCCCCGCCGCTTCATCCCCGTCCCGGCTGGCTCGGCTCCCTGCTCCCCCCTCCTTCTTCGCCGCCCACCTTCCCCCCATTCCCGCCTCCTTCCTCTTCACCACGAGGAAGGATCGCTCCAGTGAAGTTCGCCGTTCGTTTCCACCGCCGCTTCCCCCTCTCCCTCCCACCTTCGCCTACGCTGCTCCCGGTCGGATCCTCCCCTTCGCCTGCGCCGCCCCCACTGCCCGCCGCCGCCTCCCACCACCCTCCTCCTTGCGCGTGGCCCGCCGTGCCACCGCAACCCTTCCACCCAGCGTCGTCGCCCTCGCGCAACGTCACTCTCCTTCGACCGCGCCGCCCCCAGTCGGCTCCTCCCCTTCGCCCGCGCCACCCCCACTGGCTGACGCCGCCTCCCACTGCTCTCCTCCTTGCGTGTGACCCGCCGCGCGACCGCAGCCCTCTAGAGGCAACCCAGGTGAACCCGGAAACCTAAATCGGTGAAGATGGTGACCTCAACGGAGACGACAAACACGCTACCTGGAGTACATTGAAACAATGATCTACAGGGCGCCTACCAACATCATAAGATCAGAGCTGCACAGGAAATTACAATATCAGCGCAGGTGGGTTCGATTTTTTTTTTGCATTGCAGAGTTCTATGGTAGCAGATTAATGATTATTTTTTTTGGGATCTCAAGCATGCAATTGCAGGGAATTCTCTCATATGTTGTGCGAGCTGAGGATGATCTCGACAAGCTCAAGGATGCTGTAATGGAAGAGATGGCAAGCCTGCATGCCTTAGCAACCTGAGGGAAGAAAAGAAGAAGGAAATCGCCAACTAAGTTGTGTTCCCCTGTGTTCTCAAGATTATGCCGAACTAGGTCTTCAACAAAAAGGATCCAATTGTTTTGGATGTCGATCTCCTTGAAGGAATAGCTAACGTATTTTGGTTGGTCACTGACGTTTGGTGTTTTCTCGAACACTATGTCTTAGCATGCTGTTTTAGTCAGTAGTTATGAGTTAAGACATACCCTCTGCAGTCACAACAATGAAATCGTTTTTGTCTTTTCATAGTCAAGAAGATATATAATATCTCTGGTTAGAATTGATACGGTTTGATTGTAAACGTTCTAGGGCGGCTTCCTTTCATCGCTGGAGGGGTAACTGGCAGATTCTATATGAGCAAATACCAACAGGCTCATGGAAACTATCATATACAGCATTAAATATTCAAGGTCTTGAATGCTATGTCTCATTTCCTCCTATATTATGTAATGATTTTTTGCATCTTTTATAAGATATGTTTGCCGATTCCCCATTTTCCCTTGTCATCTACTTGTCATCTGGGTTGGAACACCTGTGGATCTCATATAAGATATCCAATTTATCTTCCAAGGAAACAAATTGATTATCATTTTACTCAATCATTCTAGAAATACTGAACTGCTGAAATTAATGGAACTAATGCTTTTTCTCTAGAAGTTCTTGGACCTTTTTTAAGGAATAACTTTTTTGCCTTTGTTGGTTTTTCATAGATGCTGTAGTTGCTGCTGATACTTCTCAAGGTATGGTACTGCTCCATAGTTCAGGCAGACTAGACGCAATTACTTACCTAGCTTTGTTTATTAGTGATGGTGCTATGTTTCTTTGCTTACCTAGCTCTGTGTTTATGATGTAGCCAGAAAAAAATGCAATACTATGTTATCTTTGCTTTATTACTTAGAAGCAATATGCTAGGGAAGTAAAGTTATTAGTGTATCAGGCCCATGATGTTCTTTTATTAGAAGAAAATATTATGTCATTTCCAATGTTTCATAATGGACTGCCTATTGCAACTTGGTACATGTCTTCTAATGATACTATATATTGCCTGCTCTTGTCTCTTGAAACTTTGAAAGAAGATTTTGGCTGCTGAAAAGAAAAAAAGGTCCCATGACTTGACCCTCTAGGCCTTTACACTTAGCCTTATTTCGATGCATTAAATTATTTTGCCAGTGAAAACTGGAACGATAGCTTTTGTTCTCACATCATAGCTAGAGAACACTGTGTTAGTTTTGGACTCACATTTGCTCCTTCTTCAGACTATATATGTTTTTGTCTTTGGTGTTCTTTTGTTCATTGATGTTGACCAAGGAACTAGTGGGAAATGGTGCCTATTGGTTCTCCACAAGTTGGTGCTTACTGGAGTCTATGGCCTGATTGTGTTCATGCATCACTCAAGGTGGAGAGACAGGCTACCTGGTAATTGGTTACAACTTCCCAAAGATAATTGTGTATGTTTCAAGTTACGTGTTTGTTGTTTCATGACCATCATGTTGTAATTGTTTTGTTGCAAAAAACCGGCATATTACAACTATGTGTGTGCAATGTTGCTCTTGAATGGCATATCCTTTGTTTGGTTGTTTCCTTGTTGCAAGTGGAGCCGGATTTGGTCTATGGTACATTAAGAATACTGCATCTAATGTTATGCTAACTTATTCTGCATTTGAGAGCAATCTTTGAGTATCTTTCATTTTGTAGGCTGTACAACACGACTGTCTGTTATCATTCTCTTTACCTTCCACTTCTGTACGTGACTTTTCTAGCAAACTTTTTCCAGCTACCTTCTTTCCTATCAACTTAATACCACTTTGCTTTTTGTAGAGTTGCCTTCTTGAGCTTATGCACTGGAATATTAGTGGATTAGTAGTTTCGAATTTTGAACATGCTATGTTCTGATGGTGATCTCTGTCAATTTTAGTTTTTTGGTATAGCACTTGGATTCAGCCTGCTATTTCAATACGATGATCTCATCACAGGGATAGGTTTTGCAACTGTTGTTCCTAATCTGCTACCGTATGGTATCTCCCATCTGGTAAACTTTTCTAATCGACCTTCCACAAACTTCACATTTTTTGTTTGGATTTGGAGCTTGCTGTGTCATTGGTGAATGCTTTAGTGCTGACGTGGCCATGCATGCATATGTGGGGGGACAATCTTCTATCCTACTAAAGAAGAGTGAGATTGCATGAAGAAGAACCGGTGCTATTTTGATTCTCTGTAGCTTCTCAACATCTATTGGAGGATTTATTGACTTATCTTCACCACAAGTATGCAAAGAAGAAAACCCAAACACACAAAAACACCATCAATTAATATAGTATTTATAAGCGGGGCTGATCTTGACAGGTTTACTGTTGCTCTACACACACAACCATGCATATAGATAAGATTAATGAGGTAAAATAACGAGAACTTATGGATTCAGTAGTTAGTGAAATACACGATGTGAACTAGCTCAGCGAATTTAGAACTTGAGTTTTTTTTTGCCACCAGTATTCTAAATCTGTTGTGTATGGGTGGCTTTTGCTGCAATTTTCTCTTGAAATTTGTTCGTTAATTGACCTGCCTCATCGATAATCTTGAGAATGACTTTAATAGATCTCTCCGTTAGTCTCCGTAAACGTCGGTAATGGAGAGTGTCATTGTGAAACACGTGGTGGCATCCACGAAGCTGATGTGATGAAAAACTATTAATAAATAAATAAAATACAAAAAAAATGAGAGAATGTAAAAGTTTTTATTCTCTTTGCTTATTGTATATATACATGTCACTATCTATACTAACCATATATGAGCCTCCTTAATCCTGATGATACCCTATAGCTAGCTAGGGGGTTCAAGGAGCGTAGTTTAATCTTTAAACCTTGGCTCAAAACGCATAAGACGATGCGTCATTTATGGCATCTGTTGAAATACATATCTTGGCGGTTCTCGAAGCTATTGAATCTACACAAATCCCAGGGGGGCTTGTTCAAATGATCATACAGCCAGCTAGCTAGCTTATATTTTCACATATACCGTTATATGTTCCCTTGCTAACCTCTACATTCTCTTTTCCGATTAGGTTAGCTGATCATTGTCCAATTAGTTAGGGGGCCTCCAATCTATTACTACTGATTAGCACGCAGATCACTGCAATACTCATTAAGACAATCCAAATTCAGACATACTACATCTAGCTGGTACTAAGGGTGTGTTTGTTATGTACCATGTGGCTCCATTGTTTTAGATAAATGAGATGGCGCTTCTTGGTGGGCACAAATAAAAACATTGCTATGATCATTGTAAGCATTGCTGAACTGAAGATGCTGATTCTCGCTATATACAACATGGTAATTCTGATTTTGAGGAAATCCCTGTTAATTCGTTAGTCTTAAAGTAAATGATGTGTCTTGCATGTTTCTTTTACATCTGGTATAAGTCATAACTACATGTATAATATCGTACAATATGCTCTAATGTTTCGCCAACAACTACATGTAATATATGCACGGTAGATGTGCCCTACGCTCTTTTGTAATGATAGTACCTGTTAATGCGCACTATCATCTATGTTTGATCTTTGCTTATTTCTTCCTGCTACATGCTGCAGAGTTCAACTACCTACACAGCTTCCTTTTTTTAGAGTGTTGTTGTTACAGTATTTACTTTTTATTCTGAGAGCAAAAAAGAATCATAATCAATGGACTATTTACCTAACTGTAAATGATTATGCTTCAATACCTACCTGTTACAGCTGATGTCAATATGAACAATAAAAGCTTGCTGAAGAGTCCTACATTGGAGTTCGGAAATGATATACTGTCGGCAAGGTATACCACCATCTATACTTTGCATAGTTCACCTCTACATTTCATATACTACCGTGTTCATTTCAATGATACATCTTCTTTCTGTACTTCATGCTTTCCGGTAGCACCAGCAGCATTTTGAAGAGTTGAGGGCCATAGTTATTCCTGATGACAGGTGTTCATCTGTGCTATTATTATGGCCAGCACAGAACTGGAGACGACTTCATGTGCATATACAGGTACTTTAAACCCATCTACATAGTTTCCGCAATAGATTTCCAGATCAATCCAGTTTTAATCACAGTTTCAGCTGTCAGATTATATTATGTTGAGCATAAAAGAGAAACAATATGAGAGCGTCATCGCTCATGGTTTGTTTTGGCTATGTCTACGTTTCAGAAAAGATGAGATAGTGTAATCATTCTGCTTTGTTTTGCTTATGTTTACGTTTCTAGCCGATTCTTGATGCCCGCCATCAACAATAATTCAACTTTCTAATCTCCCTTCTTTACTACAGAACGAGTTGCGTTATACATTTCTATACATCTTCTCGCGTCGAAGACATTCCTTGCCAGAGTTCTGTGCTACATCAGATCCTCTTTTTTTTTCTCCCTTTTGCTTATTAAAGTAACATATTTTTAACTGATTACGAAGTTCATAGCTTCCTATATAAGTCATATGCATTGCCTGTAGCCAAAACATATATGCTGTACAAACACCGCAATTTGTGCTTGAGATATGGAGTTAGATCGAGTTGATGGAGGATGATATATTGCTACAAATAAAAACAGTTGCTATGATCATTACGAACATTGTTTGGATCTAACATCTGATTATCCTTTGATACTGACATGGTAGTTATTATTTTGACAGAATACCTATTACTTTGTTTGCCTGAAAATAAATTACATGTCTTACATGCTTCTTCTACATCTGGTATAGGTCAGAACTTCCACACGGATGATCTTTCATTTTTTTTCTCACAGGTGCTTATTCATAAAAATGTTCTAAAGTACCGGCCAACACAAGTTCTAGATTCGAAAGGAAATGCGTGATTCTGGAATCCCTTACCTCCAAACTTTTTATACTACTCTAAATGCTTTAGCTGCTTATTAATGTCTCATCTACTATGTTTGTACCTTTTCCTACTCTACCATGTTTTGCTTCCTCACGACCTAGATGTATGATCTCTAAATTTAGTATATCGAAAGCAGATCAAGTTTTGCTGCATTTTGGCCGCATATCTGTTTTGCTGCATTTTGACCGCACAGATATGTATCGTACCATTTCCTATGTATTTTTGTTACGTACTTTGTGTACATAGTGCTATTGCAATATACATGTATATATACACACACATACACAGACAAAGCTTCTAGATCGTCGTTATACATCGCGTTTCCTTTTTTGCCCGCGGCAAAGCGCGGGTTCACCGCTAGTATATATAATATAGAGGAATGCTAGTCACTTGGAGCTAATTAAGATCGATGTACGATATACGCATGGGCATGTCTGCCCTGGTTGGCACGATTGACGTCGCTAGCGATCGAAGAGGAATTGGAAACGGAATTCCACGCTCGAAAACGACGTCCATCCAAGAAATTCCAGACGCCGCCAAGTTTGATCGCACCGTCAACGCTTACCTAATGGTATGTATGTCTATATGCATGGAAGCGTACGTACTACGTACATGCAAAGCCTTAATTGCCAGATCGACCGGGAGCGCGCCACGCACGTCATTGACCAGCCTCAACTGACTTTGACTTGGCCACCTTATTTACCCCCGAGAATGTATAGGAGCCGAGACCAAAAAAAAAAAAATTGAGCCAAATAATAACGGATGAATCATCGATCGGTTTTGCTAAACAAACGTTCGGCTTTTTATTTTGTCAAAACAGTCGAATTTATATCCGTTCGATATGCTTTGAGATTTGTATTTCTTCTCATATGATGAATTGTGTCCGAATTTATTATAATTTTTTCTTCGGAACATAACGTATTCATCACATTGCGTATTTTGTTGGTATAGAATTATATTTTTTTGTCTTTGTTTTTACTCAATCTCTAAAAGTATATGTTAGATTTTGAATCATGTGATGGAAATATGAGTTATTAAGACTCTTCAGAATAATTACAGTGGCCAAGAACACAAATTACATAAACAAATTACTGTGATTTATATATAATGAAGTTGTAATTGAACTAAAATTTGACCGTTTTGGGCTGAGAAAACAATTAATCGAATCTTGGATAGCCGGGCCCTTGAATAATTGAGTGGACCAATTAAAAAATTAACGCTACATTACACGGTGAAATTTTATGTAGTAATGGAGGTCTACAAAGCATGCATGGGGTGCCAGCCACCCCCTCCCTCCGCCACGGATAGGGATCCTCAGAGATCTACAGCACCACGAACTGAAGCCCTGATCAAGCGTTAGTGTTTCTGCCGGAGAAGATAGTAGATGAATTGCGCGCGTGATTGGGCTGTCGTGTGCATAATCAGCCTTAGCTTCCAGCGGTGATCACTAGCTAGCAAGGCCTCCAGATTTGCAGTAACCGAGGTGCACTATCGATCGCATGATCTTTTTTTAGAAGGAAAGAGGCAGGAGAGCTGCCCAAAATAAGATTAAAGAAAGATACACTCTAACAGGAAAAATATCCCTGGCAGAAGGACAAACGCAAATAAGACGTGCCTTGCAACACTCTATCAGCATCACTAGAGCTATAGACACCAGTTAGCCAACTCTAACCACGCCCTAACACCATCCAGCTCTATCGTACACACATCAGAGCTAAGGAAATAACAACACCTCCTATCCAACCCACAGGAGTTTCGGACTGGTTGAACCGGACAGTGAAGAGGATCTCTTTAACATCGGCTTGAAAGAGAAGAATAGAAGCAGATGCAGATTGGTCAACACGCTGCCAGAGCCACCAGTGAAAAGCTTCATATGTAATTGGTGAGGATGCGTAGTTCCTCTCGGCAGTAACAGTGAACGATCGCACGATCTGATTCTAGCTATAATCTAGATCGACATAGGAGTAATCAAGAAGCGACCGATCGTGACATTTAAGTCGGACACGTATACTAGGTAGCTAGCTAGCTATATAAAGACATGCACTCGTCCCACCGCTTCTTGCACACACAACACAAGCAGTAGACAGCAAGTACACTGCACACCACCAGCGACCTGCTGCCTGTATCACTATGGACGTGCTTGGCACGATGAGAGCACTGGCACTAGTGGCCATGCTGGCCTTTGCCGTGTGCGCGCGCGCCGAGCAGTGCGGCTCGCAGGCCGGCGGGGCGGCCTGCCCCAACTGCCTCTGCTGCAGCCGCTTCGGCTGGTGCGGCTCCACCGACGCATACTGCGGCGCCGGCTGCCAGAGCCAGTGCAGCGGCTGCAGCGGACCCCCAGCTCCGTCCGGCGGCGGCGGCAGCAGCGGCGGCGCCGTCGCGTCCATCGTGTCGCGCTCGACCTTCGACCAGATGCTGCTGCACCGCAACGACGCGGCGTGCCAGGCCAAGGGCTTCTACACGTACGATGCCTTCATCGCCGCCGCCAACTCGTTCAGCGGCTTCGGCACCACGGGCGACACGGACACCAGGAAGCGGGAGATCGCCGCCTTCCTCGCGCAGACGTCCCACGAGACCACCGGCGGCTGGGCCACGGCGCCGGACGGCCCCTACTCGTGGGGCTACTGCTTCAAGCAGGAGAACGGCGCCACCGCCGACTACTGCCAGCAGAGCGCGCAGTGGCCGTGCGCCCCGGGCAAGAAGTACTACGGCCGCGGACCCATCCAAATCTCCTAGTGCGTCATCGATCATGCATTCTTATATGTTCATCATTCATTTAAAACTAAGCTTTCGACTTGAATCAATTCGTATCTAAATTCATATAGTATCTAATTAGTTGATTCAACATGCATGCATGAGCAGCAACTACAACTACGGTCCGGCGGGGCAGGCCATCGGCGCGGATCTGCTCAACAACCCGGACCTGGTGGCGACGGACCCGACCGTCTCGTTCAAGACGGCCATCTGGTTCTGGATGACGGCGCAGTCGCCCAAGCCGTCGTGCCACGCGGTGATCACCGGGCAGTGGAGCCCCTCGGGCGCCGACCAGGCGGCGGGGAGGGTGCCCGGGTACGGCGTCATCACCAACATCATCAACGGCGGGCTCGAGTGCGGCCGCGGGCCGGACAACCGCGTCGCCGACCGGATCGGCTTCTACAAGCGCTACTGCGACATCCTCGGTGTCAGCTACGGCGCCAACCTCGACTGCTACAACCAGAGGCCCTTCGCTTAAATTTTTCGTCACAGATCGTGCGCACAATAAGAAGAGCTCTCCCTATAGATATAATGGATGAATAACGGATGGGATCGGGAAAATGTAATGCGAGACCCATGCAAAAATGTACTGTGTTATCGAATGCAATAACAGATGGATATTGCATACATATACACCAATGCCTGCTAGCTTCTTGTGAACAGTGGCGAAGCCAGAATTTTAGTGTTGGGGGTGCACACACAAAGCAACGTCGGGTACGATTAGTTTAAACCAGGGAAAGAGCTATCGGTTGGGAAAAAATTTCGGAGCCTAACGATAGACCCAGTTACCGACAGTTACCGGAAGTTTTGAATTTATTTCGGCCAAAATTTTCAAATCAAAATTTGATTTTTTTTGTGAAGTTAAAACGAAAAATACAGAAAAAAAAAATGCATAGCCAAGATTCAAACCCGGAACCAACCTCTTCAATACTAAGGGTGCTTCCACCACGGCACATATACTCTTGTGTTTGCATATGTTTACAAACTTTCTTTATATTTGTTAAAAAAACTAACAAATTCGATTTTTTTGGCCGGTTGGAAATTTTACCGGAGGGGTTCGGTAGATCCGATTTTCGTCGGTAACAACCAAAATTTCGCTAAAAAAGTTTTCACTGGTTCAAACTACGCATCGCAGAAGTAAAAAAAAAAGTCAAGAAAAAAAGAACAGAGGAAATTGTCTACTAGTATCTTTTCACATGTCATTACTATAGTAATCAATTTGGAAAATGACTTGCATAATAATATGAATGTGAGAAAAATGAAAGTTGCTCCATGCGCACTAGCAAAACCATTGGTCTTAGTGAGTGGTGCGTCGCCTACTGCTGCTTGCTGCTCCCACACTAGTGCCACGCCGCCCACCGCTCCTCCTCTCTGCGCCGCACCGGCCGCCGAGCGGCAGGAACCAAATTTGGGAGGAGTTGGAGTATTGGAGATAGAGATGGATGTGGGCTGGTGAGTGATGAGATGGCTGTGGGCTGGTGGGGCACGAGCGGGCCGTGGGTTATGAGCTGAGCTTCCAAGAGAGTGCACACCAAGGAGTACTATGAATATGGTCCCAATGCAGAACTAATACTTGAAAATGTTTTCGATTTTTTGATGTGTCCGGGCACCCCTACTAGCTCTGCCCATGATTGTACCTAGAGATAAATTACTAGTACTCTGTAGGTGTGCATCAGGAAGTGATTGTTTCAGTTGGCGATTGTAGCTAGCCGAGATGATACCATGATAGGAACAAAAGGCTACGCCAAGAACCGAAACGTTTCGTCAGAACAGGTGCCAAAAGCTTTCGCTAGCTTGTACAACTCACTACTACAGAACAGACCTTTGGTCGAACTGCCAAATGGGCAATAGTCTCGGAGAAAATTGCGTCCGGGACCAAAAAGATCTTTAGTCCCGGTTGGTAACACCAACCGACTAAAAGTCCTCGCCCAACGGCTCGGTGGCGAGCTCGGTGGCGAGCTTTTAGTCGGTTGGTGTTACCAACCGACTAATGTCAACCTTTAGTCCTTGTTGGTACTACAATCCGGGACTAAATCTTTAGTCCCGGATTGTAGTACCAACCTGGACTAAGGTTGGCATTAGTCGGTTGGTAACACCAACCGACTAAATGTCCTTCTATTTAAACTCTGCTTGGCGTTAAATCACAGAGCTGAACGCCGTTGTCGCCGCCGGACACGCCATTGCATTGCCACCACCGCCGAGCCGTTCATTCACTCAACCGTATTCACCGGCGTGTTCATGTAAGCTCCTGATGCTAACCCTGCCGTCCATTATGAAAAATATGAAATGTGAAATTTGAATAATTTTTATATGTTATAAAATTGCCAATTAATTCATAAATGGAACTTTCATGATTTTTGTAGGCCACAATAAATTTCCAAAAATCATGAAATTTGTTTTTCCACTAAGTTACACTGTGAACAGTCCATATAAAAATTTTAAGACTATTTGGACAAAGTTGAATTTATACCTATTTTATGCTTATTTATTTAATTATTATTCCATGAATTTTGTAGGCTAAATTAATGATCCAAAAATTCTGAAAATTGTTTTGCCATCTAATTAGGCTATGAACTATCTGTACAAAAATTTTGGGATCAATCTGAAGACTTTTATTTTTCACCTTATTTAATAATTATTTAAATAAATGAAAAATGACTTTTACATGTGTTAGTTAGGTTAAGCTTTGAGGGTGTTTGATGAGATAAGTCTTATCTTATCAGATCCAACCTCTTGGGTAAAAATAATAAATATTAATTTTGTTTTAATAAATAAGTTTAATATTTAATTATTAAGTAATTAGTTAATCTCTTAATTAGCTTAATCACTTAGTTATTGTTTGCCTTTTGGATTGATTGTTGACTTAGTAATTATGTGATATGTCATATAATGCAGACGATGACACGCCATTGGATGTACAATGTCGTCGCCGCTCCAAAGAGTTCATTGATGGCGTGCATTATTTCTTAAGAGTGGCCGAGGCAAACAAGCGGGATGGTTTCATGTGCTGTCCATGTGCCCTGTGTAAGAATTTGAAGGAATATTCTGGCTCAAGGAGTCTTCACTCACACTTGTTGAAGTCGGGTTTCATGCCAAACTATATTTGTTGGACCAAGCACGGAGAAACCAGGGTTATAATGGAAGAAGGTGAAGAAGAACAATTGGACCCTAACGACATTATTGCTCAATACGGTGACTTCGATGATACTGCAATGGGCGAAGCTGAAGAAGAGGCAGGGGCAGAAGACACACTCGCTGAAGATGATGCTCTTGGTGATGTCATTCGTGATGCACAAAGAGATTGCGAAAGTGAAAAGGAGAAGGCTAAGTTTGACCGCATGCTAGAGGATCACAAGAAATTACTATACCCGTCCGCCGAAGATGGGCAAAAAAAGTTGGGTACAACATCGGAGTTGCTACAATGGAAGGCATGTAATGGTGTATCCGACAAGGCATTTGGGCAATTATCAAGATCCAAAAAGATGCTTCGAAGCCTAACGAATTGCTCGCCACTACGTCTGAAGCAAAACAGTCGTTTGCCCTTTGGGATTAGAAATCCGGAAGATACATGCATGTCCTAATGATCGCATCTGTAGACAGGCAAGGACTACGAGAATTTGGATGAATGCCCCGTATGCAAAGCGTCGCGGTATAAGATCAGGCGAGATGACCCTGGCGATGTTGAGGGCGAAGAACGTCCCAGGAAGAAAATCCCTGCCAAGGTTATGTGGTATGCTCCTATAATACCACGCCTGAAACGTCTGTTCATAAACAAGGACCATGCAAAGTTGTCGCGATGGCACAAAGAAGACCGTAAGGTAGACAACATGTTGAGACACCTGGCGATGGGTCCCAAAGGAGAGCAATAGACAGAGAATTCCGGAGTTTGCAGATGACGCAAGAAACCTAAGGTTAAGCTTTAAATGCGGATGGTATGAATCCTTTTGGGGACGAGCACTAGTCATAGCACTTGGCCTGTTACTCTATGTATCTACAACCTTCCTCCATGGTTATGCATGAAGCGGAAGTTCATTATGATGCGGTGCTCATCCAAGGCCGAGGCAACTTTGGCAACGACATCGATGTCTACCGAGGCCATTAGTTGAGGAACTCCTGCTTTTATGGAGCAAACCAGTGTACGTATGTGGGATGAGTACAAGCAGAACACTTCGACCATGAGCATTGTTGTTCGTAACAATCAATGATTGGCCCGCTCTAAGTAATCTTCGGAGACATACAAACAAGGGATACAATGCATGCACACAATGTTTTGATGACATTGACGGATATATTTGAAAAAATGTCGAAAGGTCGTGGTAACTTGGCCATCGCTGTTTTCTTCCTATGAATCACCAACTAAGAAAGAAAGGCAAGCATTTTAACGGTAAGGCGAACAAGAACCAAGCCTCGCAACCGAATCGGGAGGATGTACTTGATATGGTCAAGGATGTGCAAGTAGTCTTTGAAAGGGACAAGGCAAATAACACATTAGAAAGATGCTAAGGGACACGCACCCATGTGGAAGAAGAAATCCATATTTTGGGAGCTACCCTATTGGCAAGTCCTAGAGGTCCGCAACGCGATCGACGTGATGCACCGACAAAGAATCTTTGTGTGAACTGCTAGGATTCATGGATGTGTATGGAAAGTCTAAGGATTCACTCGAAGCACGACAGACTTGCGGCGCATGAAAGAACGAGACAACTTTGCATCCAGAGAAGATGACGATGGGCGCCATTACTTAAGACACTGCTAGCTTCACTCTTAGCAAAGAAGAGAAGGAAAGCATGTTTGAATGCCTAAACAAAGATCAAGGTCCCATCTGGATTCTCCTCCAATATAAAGCGTATAATAAATGTGCGGAGAAGAAATTCCTACACTTAAAGTTCCATGATCGCCACGTGCTTATGACGCAATTGCTTCCGGTTGCTTTAAGAGAATTCTACCTCCACATGTACGTCGGCCATCGTGAAGCTATGTGCATTCCTCAATGCAATTTCTCGAAGGCAATCAATCCAATGGAACTAGCTACTCTCTGAGAATGATGTGGTTCAATGTCTTGTCGACTTTGAGTTGGTGTTCCTCCATCCTTCTTTAATATCATGACACACCTCCTAGTTCACACGGTCAAGGAGATTAATATTCTCGGTCTGTGTTCCTACACAACATGTTCCCCTTTGAGAGGTTCATGGAGTCTGAAGAAATATGTTCACCAAAGTGCTCGGCGAGAAGGAAGCATCGCCAAGGGCTACGGACGAGGAGGTCATTGAGTTCTGTGTTGACTTCATTCCCGACCTTGACCCGATTGGTGTTCTGAATCGCGACACGAGGGGAGACTTCTTGGAAAGGGAACACTAGGGAAGAAAACATATATCGATGCGGGGGCGATTATTTCAATAAAGCGCACTACACAGTTCTTCAAAACTCCTCCGTGGTGGAGCCGTATGTCGAGGTACACAAGGAGTTCCTCGATCCCAGCTTCGAGGAAGAATGAAGCTTGGATTAGGCGTCATCACATGGAAACTTTCAGCGTTGGTTGCGAAAAGAATGTCGTGGTGATGACAATATTGATGAGCAAGCTGTATTTGTTGGCTAGGCAACCATCGTGGCACATCCTCACGCATAAAGGGTACGAGATAAATGGAAATACATTTTACAATCGTAGCCCAAGATAAAAGGAGCACGAACCAAAAGCAGTGGTGTCGCGTAGATGCCATGCACCCAAATGGAAAGAGGCAAACATATTATGGCCGCATAGAGGAGATTTGGGAACTAGACTACGCACCTAATTTTAAAGTCCCTTTGTTCCAAAGCCAATGGGTGAAGATGACCTGAGGCGGGTAACAATGACAAGGAGTATGGAATGACAACAAGGACCTCAACAATATTGGGTACAAAGACGAACCATTAGTCGCTGTCTGGCGATGTGAATCGGTGTTCTATGTGAAAGACATGTCTACAAAACCCAAGAGAGGGAAAACGACGACAAATCAACCAATGAGCCAAAACGCCACATAGTTCTTTCGGGAAAAGAAACATCGTGGGAATTGAGGACAAGTCGGACAAGTCGAAGATTATGAAAGGGATGACCGAATCCCGCCCTTCAAGCAGACCAAAGACCCAAGCATCTGCTAAATGCCGAGGACACTCCATGGTTACTGGCATGATCATAACCAAGGGTCATACGTCAAGAAGAAGTTCACCATCGTGCCGCTTGATATATAGTGATGTTTAATAAATAGTGTGTATTAGAGATTTTATGTAATAATTGTAACTTCAGATGTTTCTATCATATTTTTCTTGTTTTTATCATTTCAAATGAAATTCCTATTCGATAAAAGGACACATGTACCTCTGTGAAGCATGTCTTCTCCACCGTGTCAAAATGACTTGAAATTTTTTTAGCAAGTATTTATGCCTTCAAATGAAATTCGACTTGTGGTTTGAGCCCTTCATTTTGTTTATAGTTGGCTCTTCACTTCCCAACTTGTGGTCACTATAAAAGTCGTTTGAAATGTCAATAAGATAAAAGGAAATGCAACTATTATTTTTAAAAATTTATGCCTAGTATTTAATTTACTATGCATTTAACAAGAATTAGCATATTTATACAAATAAACTTAATACAAAACCCAAACTGTGGAAAACTGTATGGAATCCCGAATAGTGTAGTGGGGACCTTTAGTCCCGTCCGACACGCTTGGGACTAAAGGTCACACACCGAGACTAAAGGTTCTCTGGAAAATATGTCCCACAAAAACCTTTAGTCCCTGCCGTGGCACCACCCGGGACTAAAGGTCCAGCCTTTAGTCCCGGTCCGTATTACCACGCGGGACTAAAGGTCTTTAGTCCCGGTTGGTAATACCGCCCGGGACTAAAGGTCCCCATCAAGATTTAAACAAAGGCTTCTTCCCTTCTTCCACCCCTTCCGTCTCCCTCGCCGTCTCCTCGGCTCCAGCTTCGTCGCGCCCCGGCCTCCTCCTTCCTCCCGTGGCGCCCCACTCCCGCCACCACCTCCACTCGGCTCCTCCCTCCGCCGCTCCAGCTCGCCCCGGCTCCTCCCTCCTTCAGCCCGGATCCGGTCGCCAGCTCCGCCCGGCAGCAGCTCGCCACCAGCTGCCCGAGCCGCACTCCTCCACGCCGGTGAGCTCCTACTGTCTCTTGTCGCATGTGCATTTCTCTGCAGGCTTGTCAAATTATTTCCTTTGGGGATTGAAAGGAGACCTAAGACTGAAATAGTGGTGCCCAAGTTCTTGATGAAGCCACCGAGGAAGAGATTAGCAATGTAGCTTCTCTTGCGAGAGATGTGCTTGAGTCTCCGAGGTTAGGATAGGCCTACCATGAAACAAGTGGAGATGGCTTTATGGGTTTTGCAAACAAAAAGGTTGAACTCGTGCTATGTTGATCCGAGAAATGAACAAGAGAAGGAACCATTGCTAAGTACAAGAGAAAAAATCTAGTTCTCAGTTGTTGGCTGTTGATTTCAATGCTAAAGCTAATTTGCCATCTGAAAACACCAGTGGTGTTATATGTATATCTTTGAGCAAGAGTTTGTCATATGCATGCTGGAGTATCACGCTAGGATGTGTATATGAAGTTTCTACATATTTAGTTATTGATCCTATACCAGATGGTGTGCCCCTGATTTCCCTTTTCATGAAGAAAGTACCATATATGTACTTTTTAGGTTAAGCACCATGTAAGTCACTAGTCATGTAATCGATAGTGCAACTTTTACTTAATAGACCTGTTCTGAACAAACTATTGTACCGAAGTTTGTATGATCCAATCTACTCAAGTTTTCTAGCTTCTTGACGTGCCCAACACCAGAATTGGCAAAGTTGGGGTTAGAGTCTGTTTGTACCGGCAGTTGTGAAAGTAAAGCATCAAACAAAAGCAAAGACTCATTTTGGTACACTTTGGTAAGTATACACCTCCGCCTCAAGGGCTGCTCTCCTCCGTGTCGAGTCAATGGCCACACCTCCTACCGACCCCCATCATGTCATTGTGCTCACGTCGTAGGATAGAAGCAGCTCATGCGCTCTCCCTTCTCGCCGTAGGGTTTTGTGCGAGAACTTGCGCCCGCCACACCATTGTTAAGCAAGACTCGCTCCCCCCCTTCCTCCGCCCCCATTCATTCCCCACCCCTTGTCCATTTCCCCTCTCGTCGAGCTCACTGAGCAAAGGTCTCTCTGCTCCGATCGCCATGAGCACCATGCCGCCCTAGTCGCACCATTGAGCTACGGCTAGCCCCATCGTGCCATGAAGACCACCTCGATGCCCTCGACCTCCTCGGCTCACCCACCTCCCCTCCTCGTGTTCTGTCTTGGCTGGAATGGCCACACCACCAACGTCTTCCCCAAAGCCGACCGCCGCTCCACTTGCTGTTCCGGCCGCTTCGGTGAGATTCTCCCCCCATCTACTCGCGTCCAAATGTGTCCCAAAGAACCTCCCTCAAAACCCCTCAATCAATTTCAGGATCGATGCAAGGAACTTCGTCACTTGTTGTTTTTCTTTTGTCGATGCATGTCACGAACCGCACGCCACTTGATGCGAAATCATAACCCGATCACGAACCGTTCTAACGTCCTACACATATATTTGCAGAAATGGCCGACCCGAATGACAACATGGACGATGCCATGATGGATATTATCAACAATGACGCCTTACAAGGTGCCCAATTCGAAGGTGATGACAACAATCAAGAAGTAGATGACGGGAGTCAGTACTTTGCCGATTATGAAGATGAGCAAGACAATGCTGGCGAGGTCTATCTACAATCTCTTATGTATACATGAAATTCAGAATAATTTCATTTGTCGTATAAATATATTTATTTAAATCTTTGTGTTTCTACATTCGTAGCCCTCTGGATCGACGACAACAACGGGGAAGAGTAGAAATGTACGAGGCCCGAAGAAGCCGTTGGAGGGTCGGTTCATTCTCTCGCAATTCGAGGAGCATACAGGCAAAGTACTTGGACCACATGCACGTAAATTTGTCGACCCTTGTGGGTACCTTGTAAGGGACAGATCCCGATCAATGCTCGTGAATGGAAGCAAAAGAAAGTTGCTCCTCATATTAGTTTTGTCTCCGATCGTGACAAGGCACTAGTTTGGCAAGATGTCCTTCAACATTTCGCTCGACTGTAAGATGAAGCTTTGAAGGAGAGAGTTAGGAACTGGGCTATGAAGAAGATGGCCACACAATTCCAGTGTTGGAAGAAGAAATTGTACAACACATTTATCAGGAAGAACCTGACGCCAGATTTCAACACTAAGGCCTACGTCAAGTTGAGGCCGTTTTGGGATGAGTTTGTGCAGCCCAAGACATCGGATGAGGGTGAGGCACGGGTGAGAAGGAACCAACAGAATGCCCGACAAAAGCAATACCACCATCACTTGGGATCGGTGGCTCAGAGTGCCATTCCTAAGTGGGAAAGAATGGAACGGAGATTCTTGCCAAGGGATCGAACGAGAATCAATCAAGCGGCCCGAGCGCCAAGTATTGGTTTTTCGGTCATGGGGAAGCTCGGACCTAGAGACCGGAAAGATAGTGTATGGCGAAAACTCCAAAGAGCAACCAAAGATTTGCTTATGCTCGAGGCTTGGTGAGAGTGGCAGTGGCAAATTAACAGAGATAAGGATGGTGACGACATACGCCTCGAGAGTATGAACACGGCAAGCGAACAAGAGGCTATGGGGAGGTGTCGTGGGAGCATGCCTTCCCTAAAGACAAAGCCACCTATAGAAGCCGCCAGAGAAAGAAGTACGAGGAGGCAGAGCGGATGCGCAGGATGGAGGAAATGGTTCGTGAGTCATGGGAAGTGGCTCGTGAAGCAGAGGAGCGAGAAAAAAGCACTTGAAGCCAAAATGAATGAGGAAATCAAAAGGCAAGTGCAGATAGCGATAAGTTCCATCCAAAGGCAAAGCGCATCACACCGGAGTCAACATCACCCCTAATCGGTTGAAAAGCGCTTCGCTTCCACGGAGGTGCCAAGTGATTCAAGATGACGCAGGTCAAGGCTTCCCGTGGATGACATCACCGATCCTCTCACGACATGTGAGCTGCACATTCGAGAGGGAATGCCACACCATGGTGGCTATCGGTGTTGTATCTCGACGACCCTACGAAGACACCAAGATGCCATGGGGCATTAATACCTCTGGATATGCTAGCGTCTCGGTGGATAGAGTTGTGAAAGGTAATAGCAATGTGCCTCTTGACATTGAAGGAGGTGATGGGGAGAAGACTTTAGGAGAAGCGGAGAAGACATTCATATGTTGGCGCAAGCGCTATATCATTATTCTGGGCGTCACCTCCTCCTCCTCAACAACCTAACCCTAGGTGCGGATGAAAGTGAACGAAACATTTTTTCACTAATTATGTATTGGCTTAAATAACGGTTTACTCATACCACGTTGTTTTCACAGCAGAACCTCCCCCAACCTAAGTCCAATTATCCATTCACCACCTGGTCACAGTGTTGCGGGCGATGACAATGAAGTGGAAGACACGGCTGCATCCCCACCGGCCCCATCGCCTCCACGGCGGGCTCCAACGCCGACGCCGCCACTGGCCGCCCATCGCCTCCACGGCGGGCTCCAACGCCGCCATGGCCCCATCGCCTCCTGGCGGGCTCCAACGCCGCCACCGCCGCTCCATCGCCTCCACGGCGGGCTCCAACGCCGACACCGCCGCCCTTCTGCCAAAGAAGAGGCGCACCCTAAGCAAGCGTCGGCCCCACCGCCGCCAAGAAGAAACCTCGGGGAGAACACCACTATTTCTAAGACGCATTTAAACTTTCCTATGAGAAGATCGCCGAGAAATAGATGCTTGATAAAACAGATGTGGGCGGTTTCTTGAAAGTCAAGGCTAAAAGTGAAGCGGCGAAACCACGAGAAGCCGTCTTCAGTCGCCCGAAGTTCTAAGGCAAAGGGTGGACGCCACGAGAAAAAGTTACGTGCTCGTAAGGATTCGCCACTATCGGACTATGACCGCACTCTCACGAAGTCAATTGAGGAGGCGAAGAAGAAAGAGAAGAGAGCACGGAAGGGTGTTGCCTGCTCGGGGAACAATCACAACAATCGGTGCCCCGCTAGTTATTGGGAATGAATATGGTTCAAACACGAACGTGCTAGAACAGATATCCTGAAATGTGCATTTGGATCAACTTGATGAATTTTTCATGAAACCGGTCTAAGCATTTCCCAAATTCTCGGAGCACACATCAAAAGTGCTCCGGAAGTTGATAATTGGAAGAAGGAATATGTATATGGCAAGAGTCTATACAACCACGAGAAGCTCATGGAACTTAAACGCATAAATGTACTTGTTAAACCAAGGGTACATGGCGGCGTGTCGCAGAAAAGCGGATGACTATATTTGCGCTAAAATTAGAAACCATCATTACTTAGTGGCGATGACATTATAATGGTTCGCTTTAATGAGTTACACCACTATGCCACATGAACGCCTAGACAAATCTCTCATCACCGCTTTTATGCATGCGTGATTCTTTCTTTTAATAATCTCACTCTAGCATATGTATATGTATAAGTAATTATCCTCACACTAGCTAGCATGTCTATACATATGCAGAGACATGATGAGAGACCTCACACGAGAAACGACAAGAACATTGGTTTCATTGATCCATATATCGTATTCAAGGACCCAAACACTCCCTACGATCAATGGAGACCTCAAACGGAGAGGAATTTCGGAGGTTCTTGATCAACCAAAAGAACAAAAGATTTATACTCTTCCCTACAACTTTGGGTGAGTGTTGTTATCGTGTGCACATTTTACTTTACTTACTCAATCCAACATAAAGATATATATGTTGACTCTATAAACAAATGCGACTTTCATCGATAATTGATTGTCTTCGATCTCTCCGACGGTCATTTGCTAATCTATGACTCGTTGAGAAAACCGCAGAAGATTACCAAGATATGATAGACATTATCCGGGGTAACTTCGATCTTTAAATATTTATTCTGCTCTTTAACTCGCAATAGTTAATTAACGATCCAATTATTAGGCGGGGTTTGGGCTTGGTTCGTTTCACCTACACCGTCCGGATCCGAAAGCGCCACTTCTGATCCACACCGATGGATGTAAGTTGTACTAACTCCCGCATCTTTACCTTATCATGCTTCACTCACGCGGGATGACGAGAGTAATCTTTTATATCGCATGCTGGGGTTCTACTACACCACCGAGCAACAATTTGTGTGGATACTACGCTTATGAGTTCCTCATGGTGTATGCAAAAGAACCCATCTACAGATGCTTAAAGCACGTAATAAGTATATATAATAAATCCATTTTATTTATTTGTTGCTATTAAATAAATCTTATGTATATTAATACTTCTTTCGTTTAATACAAATTGAAGGAGATATGGTTGAAGGAACAGGTGTTGGATATGGACCGCCTCAAAGGAATTCAAGAGACAATGGCAGGATTTCTTAATGAGCATGTCCTCAAGCCCGGCACCGAGTTCTACTTTAACCCAGATGAACAATTGAAGCCAAACCAGATTTAACATTTGTATGACATTTAAGTGGAGGACAACATTTGTGTTGTAAATACCAAGGATGCATGAATAATGTTGTAAATTTTATGTGCATATATATATATATATATATATATATATATATATATACACATATATATAGCTCCATAATATATATAGTTTCATACTTTATTTGTGTGTAATAATGTTCCAAACTAAATTATATGTGGGCGATACATATATTAGCAAATAAGAATACGATTTGAAAACCTAATGTAATTGTAAAACCAAAATCAATAATGAATTGAAATGGAAACAAAAAGAAAAAAAACACCTTTAGTCCCTTGGTAATACCAACCGGATTAAAAGGGCCAGCCCTCGTGGCTCACCAGTGATTTTAGTCCCGGTTGGTATTACTAACCGACTAGTTGTCGGTTTTAGTCCCGGCCCGGGACCCGGACTAAAGGTGAGACATTTAGTCCTCGATTTCCTAGTCCCGCTCTATAACCGGGACTAGAGGCCCTTTAGGCCCGGGACCAAAGGTCTGTTCTGTAGTAGTGACTAGTCTTTTGTGATAGTACTCTCTGTGATCGATTGCACAATGAGTTAGGAAGATGTGGGTGTCTCACTGCCTTAGTGCCTAGCGACTTGCTCTGGTTGGTGGCCTGGTAGGTTGAATTGTTGAAATATCCAGCTCAAGTGTCCAACTACTGAGTTCTTATACCTAGTTAGAAAAAAAATTATATTTACCCCCCGAGCCGCCCATGCTTGTGAATCCATGCAAGATGCATGGTCTTACGTATTTACATGTACTTATGCTCGTAATTAATGATTCTATACAACACGACAAGTTTACTGCTAATCGATCGCATCCGACCGATTAAGCACATCAATTGATTAATTAACCTTTTTTTCCTGAGAACATGCGGGAGATCCTCGCATTATGCATTTCAATTAAGGAGATTAACAGAGGAGAGGCGCAGCCAATACAGCTTGATATTTTCCGTCCTTATTAGATGCACTTTAGTGAGTTGCAAATCGTTCAAGGATAACTGATCAGTAAAAGTGGAAATCTATTTGACAAATTGAATTAATTAAGCACACACAGTGCAAATATTTTTTAAAATTGTTTTAGAGAGTAAAGACGGTGCACACTCAACACACACCACTCAACCTACGCGCGTACACACGCGTGCGCGTCCCCTACACTCGGTAGGAATTTATCGAAGGCACCCAAGGCCTCACGCATCACGGGCACATTCTCTTTCCCACTGAACATGCGCACGTGTATGCACCTCCTAAAAACAGTGGACATCAGTGCCAAGTCTTGGACTTGAACCCTGGTGGGCAGGGGCGGAACCAAAGAGTCCCACCCAGTGTCACAGGACACTGGGTCCAAAAAAACATTTAGTGGGGATCAAGTTATATATATGACATGTGCACCCCATAGCTGAAAAACTGTGCACCCCGGAGTTGGCCCATGCGGCGACGCGAGCACCTAGCCCATGCAGCGACGCAGACACATGACCCAAGTTCATCACTAATGATGCTAATGTTGATGTGGTTCATCGCTTCATGAACTTGAAAGAATGTAAGTACTAAAAGGTAATGTATTTACTTAACTACTTTCATTTGATTATTCTACTATTTTACTTGAGAATTCTAAGACATTTTGTTCTCATCTTCTTCTTTAGTTCATTGAGGTTGGATGATGTAATTTGCCAATACGACCATCTTTTGTTTCCTTAATTCCTTCATTTTGGTAAGCATATAGATCGCTACTTCTTTATCATTGTACATTGCCGTCGGTTATGTCGAATTATTGATGTTAAAAATAGCCAGACGCATTAATAATTAGTACGATATTACTTGGAAATTTTATTTGTTGTTATATGCATGGTAAAGCGGTAAACCTCGGTCAACTTCGTTTTAGTTCTACCCCTGCTAGTGGGCTAAGTACACACCCTCACGTCTAGCCATTTGGCCACACGGCAGCTTCCACATAGGGCAAATCTTTTGCGGATAGACACTAGTAATTTTTTTTATATATGCATCATGCATGCACCTCTTGGTAGAAAAAAACTTGAAATTCCGCGTTGCACATGGAGACATGGTTTGGCCCGTGGCAATTAAGAGGCAAGGTAGAGGTAGTGGATAAACGAAGGATCAGATGCATGCATATATATGCGTGGAATTGCTGAGGAGGAGACAAGATCAGTTGGAGTTGGTTCGACATGCGTGTACATGTACACTTGCTGGCTAGGATACGCATGCATGTATCTGACTGGATGGAGACTGAGTCCTGCAGGTATAGACGGGCGACGTCTCAGCGCATAATGCGGCAGGAACCGAAAGTCTTGAGCGCGTTCCGGTCCCGTACGTTGTGCACATGTGGAAACCGGCCGGAAGCATGCAAGCAAGCTGATCCAAGGAGATCGACTGACTGCATGCATGCATATGTCCTTATCAAACAGATCACTGCAGAGAGGATTAAGGAGCCGCGAATTCTAGGTAGCTTAGGCTTGGACCGTGCATGTCTACTACATCATCATTATATCCATCGTTGCAAAGATTTGTCTTTCAATATGGAGTATAATATTGTTCTAAAAAAATATAGAGTATAATATCAATATTTGCGCACCTACTTACGTACGCCGCCCTCGTGTGTATGTGTACTGCCCTATCCTATCGCCGATTTTTTTTTTTTAAAAAACCATTTAGATCGACGGTCCAGATAAGTATGAAAAATCATTTATTCAGCAGAAATACAAGCTGAATTACGCACTTGCGCCCAAGGCCTTTACCCATTGCAAACCTTACTCAACCGGGAGCAGAAAGGACAAGGGAAAGACACCGATGGTTCCTAATGCCCCTATTATTGCACCGAAGATTATTCTGGATGGGGACAGTAACAAAAAAGACCTTTGGACCGAGTATTGCGAGGCCCGCGCCCGCAATGGGGAGTAGGACGTATGTTCGCAAGCCTGACTTGATTTCCATCCGCCAAGTATTTTCCTTTTCAAAATGTGTGTTTGTATCATAGCTGTAGTTCAGTTCGAAGGTTTGTGCATGCATCCATTTGTATCGTAGGAATAGCCAGGCAAACATATGCACATAACCAAATCCTACGTGCCATGTAATTCAAACCTTGATGGTCAAGTGTTATGTCAGGCTTGCAATCCTATCTTCGTTTCATCTTCGTTGCTCCATTCTCGTCTTGCTCACATCGAATCTTACAAAATATTTTGCCAAATATTGGGCTATTTATGCACAAACTTAAAAGGGTGAACATAACGATCAAAACATAATTTATTTACAAATAATTACAGCCAACAAACTCCAGCTTTTGTATCACTAACAATTATTCACAATAAACTCTTCCAACCATTTAATTTTGTAAAATTAAAGCTAAATTTATTTAAATTATTTCTTTAAAAAATTAGCCTACTGTCGTCGGGCTAGAACGCGACTGTGCCCAATCACCGGCCTAATCTACGACTGGTCTTAATCGCGTTTTGCCCCAACGATTGAGCCCAAAGACGCGATCGAGCCTCCCACGCCGCCTAATCATGTTGAGTAGCGATTAGGCGTGGTCGAGTGTAGCAACGATTGTCGTTTATTTTGTAAAATATTAAAACGTGGTTTATTTGTATAAAATATTTTTAAAAATGATTTATTTTTTTATGTAGGATCGTAATGGCAATCAGAGGGGGGGTTTGAATGATTGCAGCGAATAGACCCTCTAATTCCAACTTCTTTTTGTTATCAAGAACTCCAAAGAACCTCTTTGGATGACTTGAAAAACTTCACAACAAGTATCACCTCGGTAGACAAAGAAGATCAACAAATCGAGAACCAAAGTTGAGCGAATCAACTTTATATATCACTCTTGATTTGTGTCTACAAGACTTTCAAAGAATCACCCTCAAAGCCCCAAAACAAAGGACCTCTAAACCATAGCAAAACAATGAGAACAAGCTATCGTCAAAAACCCTAAAATCTGCACTCCCACAAAGTGCACCCTCTGCCTCTTCTTATAGGCTAGAGTCCTATTCACGTCCAACATGACACCAATACGGACTCTATCTCAAAACAACCAGTTTTGGAACTCCTTCCAAAACTGTCTTTCCAAAAACTCCATGCCATAAGCCTCCAGGACTCCATCCCGTAGCTTCCAGCATGCACCCCTTGATCTCCACGAGCTCTAGTGCGATCCAAACCACTTCTTGATATCCACGATTTCCAAGACCTCAGATTCCCCATCCTAGTATGAGTCAATCCCGTTATCGACCGTGATTCGTCCTCAACACCTAACCTGCACATGCACAGATCAAGAAAACCAATTCTTGGAATTTTTTTTAAAATAATCTATTTTTTATTCGAAATATCAAAACTATTCCAGCGAAATTTTTTTTACAGAAATATACCTCTGTCGCCGAATGGTTGGGCGACAAGCTCGTATCGCCCAACCGTTGGGCGACTGAAAGCCTGTCGCCCAACGGTTGGGCTTTAAAACTGCACAGGAGACGAGCGGTTGGCGACATCATTGCAGTCGCCGCACCGTTGGGCGATAGGGTCCAGTCGCCCAACCGTACAGCGACTGCATGTTCCAGTCGCCCAACGGTGCGGCGACTGGGTGGCCTATATAGGCACCGCGCGGTCCCCGGCCGCTCATTTCGCCCGAGCAGAAACGGTTCGCCGCTACGGGAGAGGAAAAGAGAGGGAGAGGAGAAGAAAAAAGAGAGGAAAAGAGAGGGAGAGGAAGAGGCAGTAGAGGAGGAAAATTTCGACTACGAGGTAAGTTTGTTTTATTTTGTAGTGTATTTTTTTTGTAGGTAAATAGTTTGGTTAGATAAAATAATAGTGTAAGTAGCGCTCGTAGGAAACTGTAGTTAGAGAAAACAGAGTAGAAAATCGAGTTGATTTGTATGTAAGTAGAAGCGATAAAAACTTTAGAAAATCCTCAAACACCGAGCGCATAGTAATAAGATAAAATAAATAGATGCGCGGACATTCAACTAAGGTGTTTGATAGGATACTTCAAAGGAATCGAGATTCGGTGATACTTTTGCAAACATACGGGAATGTAGAAATGTTATTTGCATATAGTCAAACCCTTCGGACAACTATTAAAATGGCATACAAACTGTATTCCTTTGTGTACAAGAATTGAAGCATCGTAGGGCGTTCTACGTCTGCCATGTGACTAACCAGTGCAGTGCCGTATAATGTAGTGTATTTTTGTAGCCAGTCTAGTGCCGTGTAATGTAGTTGATTTGTCGTAGGAAACTTTATTTTGTAGTATACTTTTTTGGGTACGTAAATAGTTTATTTAGTTAAATGAGTAGTATAAAAGCACCTGTAGGAAATTGTAATTAGAGAAAAAAAATAGAAAATCGAAATGTTGTTAATTTGTATGTAAGTAGTAGCGAGAAAAACTTTAGTTAGAGAAAAAATAGCCTGTGAGGGAGTATTATTAGTGTTGTTTGTTAGATGTATTGTAGTAGTGTAGGTGTGTGCGTGGCCGACTATTCTTGGGTCAATAATGCGTGACCGAGCGCATAAGGAGGATGAATTATTTGTATAAACTAATTAGTAGAAGTAAATTAGTATGAACTAACTGACTTAGGTAATTGGTATAAGACCGGAATGCAACTTGTAGCATTTCGGGTTGCAAGTTAGCGTCCGAATCGGATAATGCCTGCTATGGAATAGCTCGGTTTTTAGGTTGAATCTGAATATCGTACCACACGTGCATTGCGGCCTCTGCCTTAGGGAATGAATGATGTCTTGATCATCTTTGTCGTGTAGTTATCGGCGATAGACGAAGGGCCTTACAAATGTAAATTACAATGTAGCGATTTTGCATGTAGATGCGTTGCCACCGACTAATTGCAATGTTGGAAATATTTGCACCATACAATAAGTCATGCTGTCGCACTACATTGAAAGTGCATTACGGTGTTGGCACCATTCGTGAAGGTCCGTGTGGTGTTGACTTGAGCAGTTTTGCAAGCCACTCTGGTACACGGACGGCGAGAATGCACGAATCGAAGATGTGAAGCATTGGTGACCCAGCGACTTCTCTTTGAACCACGAGGTGTGCAAATCGACATACAAGGGCTTTGGAGCGGTCTTCCACGAACATCACCGGGAGTTGAGAAGACGATCGCCTGGCGAAGTGGAAGGGCTTTATAGAAGGATGTCGGCGCCGTGGATATGAGTGTGTGATACTTGTGCAACCATGCCCAAAAGAAGTCAGGCAGGCCCCCCGGGATATCATCCGGGTGTTGCGGCGACTCGGGTGCGGCATGTTGGTGAAGAAGAGGACCCGGAGGGCTGTGTTACGAAGAGTTCAGAGAATATTGCTTGTGATGAGCCCGACGCGGTACATACAGGAGAGGAAGATCGGCCACCGCATGGTGAGCCTACAAGACAGGCTGATGAAGGAGAGCATAGGGATTACATATTGCATCAAATGGAAAGCGATGACCGGATGGCCTTGGTGAAGAGGAAGCTTTACAAGAAGGCGACGAGGCGCTTCCGATGAGGACGGAGCTCCCATCCCCGAATGGAGCAGATTTGTGGCGAGGGTCTATGTACGCCGACGAAACCACGAATCGCCGTGGGAGTACCATGCCACGGAGGTTCGGTTGCACTCAATGTTTGTCGATAAGACATCCTGCGAGGATGCCATTAAGTGTGGGCTATGTCTATGCGTGGACGTTTGGTCGTCAAATCTAGCTAAGAGCGAAGACACCAATCAAATGCGAGCAGGCGGTTGTCCTTGGCGAGTGCAGCGCATAGACCGAAATATGAGACTCCTTTGGATTGTCTCGAAGGTGGAGCCGCACTCGTGCATGCTCAACACTGCTTTTGTCTGAACATCGTAACATAACGTCGACATTCATAGCTAATTTGATGTATGGAGAGATAGTAGAGAAGAAGGATATGGAGGCCAAGCACATTATGGTGGCTATCGAGAAGAAATTCAAGTACAAGATCGCTATGGGAAGGCATGGCGTCTGGCGAAGGCTATGGAAAGACGGTTTGGATCTTTTGAGGTGGCGTCGACAACCTTCCTCGTATGCTTGAGGTCTTTGCGGAGAAAACCGCACGACATACATTCTTTGTGAAGGACATGCCATCTAAAATTCCGCGAGGTTTTTTAGTAATGCATAGGGCCTTCGTAGCCTTCGGTCCCTGCATCGAGGCTTTTAGGCATATGCTACCCGTGATCTCAGTTGACGGGACTTTTTTGACCGGGAAATACAAGGGGCAGATCCTTACCGCCATAGGCGTTGACGGGAACAATCAAATTCTGCCATTGGCCATTGCATTTGTCGAATGTGAGAATTTCCATAAAACAGCAGAACAAGCTATCGTCAAAAACCCTAAAATCTGCACTCCCACAAAGTGCACCCTCTGCCTCTTCTTATAGGCTAGAGTCCTATTCATGTCCAACATGACACCAATACGGACTCTATCTCAAAACAACCAGTTTTGGAACTCCTTCCAAAACTGTCTTTCCAAAAACTCCATGCCATAAGCCTCCAGGACTCCATCCCGTAGCTTCCAGCATGCACCCCTTGATCTCCACGAGCTCCAGTGCGATCCAAACCACTTCTTGACATCCACGACTTCCAAGACCTCAGATTCCCCATCCTAGTATGAGTCAATCCCGTCATCGACCGTGATTCATCCTCAACACGTAACCTGCACATGCACAGATCAAGGAAACCAATTCTTGGCACAAGTTCTCTAACTTGACCATCCATTAGCTCACTCACACCCATAAACACTATCATGCATCATGCAACAAAATAAAGCTTATAAAATCAACAAATCCGCAGTCAATTCTCCAAAGCGACAACTTTCTAGAGTACAATTGGTACTACCGTCATTATGCATCCGGTACTACCGCACACGCAGTCGTACCGCTCAAAACACTGCGGAACTACCGCTCATCGGGAAATCTCAAGATCTTCCAAAACTTCCAAAAACATCGCTCCTGGAAAATCCATACCGTGCCCTTGCGGTATTACCGTCTTGCGGTACTACCGCCAACCAACCTGCGGTATTACCGTCCTGCGGTCGTTCCGTTCCTCAGCTCCGGAACAACCGAATTTGACTTAACGATGACTGCGGAAGTTCTCTTTACGAAAAACCAAGTCAAGATACTACGGCAAACCCACGGTACTACCGCTCCACAAACATCCGCAAAGACCTCAGAACAACGCCCTTTGACACGTGGATGCTCCAGATTCATGGGCCGATCGGACCGTGCTTCACAGCCGTTAGATCTTAAGAGTACTGTAGTAAGTCCGAGATGATTTCATTCGTCAAATCTCAAATCAACGGCTCACATTGCTTTCATCTCGGACGGTCCGAACGTTACATCAATAACAGCCGTTAGATTTCAGATCAAAGGCTCACATTCCTTGAGGAGTTCAGACGGTCCGAACGTTCATCTCAAAATCAGCCGTTAGATCAAGATCTAACGAACCTAGCAAAACGCACTAGAGAAAATGACTTGCGGTACTACCGCAAAGCGGTAGTTCCGTGAAAACAACACCGGTATTACCGCAAACACGAAAAAGCTCAAAAACTTCAGAACAAAGCCCTTTTTGCCACGTGGACGCTCCAGATCAGGATCTAACAAGACCTGCGGTACTACTGCACAGACACCATGCGGTCATACCGCGCTTCAAGAGTTCGCATGTACAAAGCGGTACTACCGATAATCTGACAAGAACTGATTTTCAGCAGAACCGATGAACTCAAATGCAAGACAGGTTGAAGAGCACAAACAAGTTCGAGAGACAATGTATTCATCACTAGGCGAGACTAAGTCTAGCTTATTGTCAATGTGTTCATCATCAAATATCATGACCAAAAATCTCTTGGTCTTACAATCTCCCCCTTGATGACTACATTGACAATACTTTCAATAAACAAAGATGAGTGAGTGAAAGGAAGTGACAAAGAGTCAAAACTGCCAAGCAAAGTGAGCTACAGCTGAAAGACTTCCTTTAACACTAGAAAATCAAATTTTTGCAGATTTTCTCTTAGTTTTCTCCCCCTTTGGCAATGTGATCATCAAGAGCAGAAAGAGAAGGAGCAGGAAGAGTAAAAGTCCAGAAGCTTTATGAAAATCTATTTAATGGATTGACCAAGCCAATTTGGTGAGTAGAGCTAATCAAGATCATATAAATGCATATACCACAGAGCAATATCTTGACAAGTATTTCAGAATGATAAATCAATTTAGATTCATGACAAGCATATCACACAATGACTAAAAAGATTATAAGACCACAAAGAGAAGTCACCAAAAAGTGAAAGCAAAACAGTGAGACAAACTTTAAATCTGGATGAGCTACAGTCTCATGAAACATCCTCTTGCTTTACTTTCAATTTTCATTTGCATGTGGCATGCTTGTAGCATACTTCTTTTCCAGGGTGGCATGCTTGAAGCATACTTCTTTTGATTTAAGCACTTTTTGTACATTTTTTTATTGCAAAGACACAAAACTGTGCATGGCATGCTTGAAGCACACGTCTTTTCATGTGAGTACTGTTATGTACCCTTTTTTTTGTTTTGATACACAGCTATATATGGCATGCTTGAAGCACATATCTTTTCATATTCTTTTGCTCAACCATTTATCTTTTATGACATGCCAAATTGAGTGAGCAACAGAGGATTGAAATGAGAGACATTGTTGCTTCAAATCCAAGACTTAAAATAAGACTCACAAACAAGCTTATCCTTTTCAATAACCAACACAAAGTGATACCAATAATCAAGCTAGTCAAAGATTTCAGCCATGTCAAGCTTTAGTTCTTTATGTAGCAAGTTTATTAAACCAGTCAAGATCAAGGCTACATAGCACATGAATAAATATGATAAAGGAAGCTCTACTACTCTTTTGATTTCAATGGCTGGGACTTAATGAATAATTAAAGCTTCTGAAATTTTGACAAAACAGCTCCCCTCAAAATAAGCCCATAGGATGAACAACACCCGATTCACTCATAAGCGAACAAAACGAGAAGTATCTAGCGGCTTAGTGAAAATATCGATGGCGAAAATCGGTCTCAACAAAGTGGAGAACAATATCACCTTTTTCAACATGATCTCACGAGAAAGTGAAATCGATATCAATGTGTTTGGTTCTAGAATGTTGCCTTTGGATTTTTAGCAATGTGAATAGCACTAGTGTTGTCACAATAAAGTGTAACAATGCCAATTCTAAACCAAAATCTCTAAGAGTAGAAGAAATCCAAAGGACTTGAGAGCAACTAGCGGAAGAAGAACATACTCGGCTTGACGATTGATTGAGCAACGAAGATTGTTTTCGTTAAGACCAAGACACTAAAGATGTGCCTAAAAAGTGACATGTGCGGATGTGCTTTTTCTATCAATCCTACACCCCGCAAAATCACTATCCTAATATGCACACAAAGTAAGACAGGATGAAGATGCATAGAAAAGACCAAATTCTAAGGTTGATTGGAGATACCGAGAATTCTTTTCACACTTTGTCGATGAGATGCACGAGGTGAAGCTTGAAATCGGCGCATAAGCATACTGACAAATTGTATATCCGCCTTAAAGCGATCAAATAGAGTAGAGATCAATCATACTCCTATATTCTTTTTGATCCTTTGCCTCACCTTCTTCATCCGGGTCAAGAATAGTTGTTGATCCCATTGGTGTAGAGATGGGCTTGCAGGTTGCCATGTCGAAACGCCTAAGCAAGTCTTTAGTATACTTGGTTTGATGAATGAAATTGCCTTGCTTGGTCTGTTTTACTTGCAATCCTAAGAAGTAAGTTAACTCCCCCATCATACTCATCTCGAACTCCCTGCTCATAGTATCTGAAAACTTAGAAACCAAAGCATGAGAGGAGCCCCCAAAGATGATATCATCCACATAAATCTGAACAAGTAATAGATCATTGCCATGTTTAAAAGTGAAAAGAGTTTTGTCTACCTTGCCCATTTGAAAGTCATTTTTTAGCAAAAACAGCTTAAGCCTCTCATACCAAGCTCGAGGAGCTTGCTTCAAATCATACAAAGCTTTTGAGAGTTTGTAGATATGATTAGGAAACTTAAGATTTTCAAAACCAGGTGGTTGCTTAACATAAACTTCTTCCTCAATGTAGCCATTTAGAAAAGCACTTTTCACATCCATTTGAAACAATTTGAATCCTTTAGATGCAGCAAAGGCTAGAAGAATTCTAATTGCTTCAAGTCTGGCTACAGGGGCAAAAGTTTCACCAAAATCAAGACCCTCCACCTGAGAAAATCCTTGAGCAACAAGTCTAGCCTTATTTCTAACAACAACACCATCCTCACTTTGTTTATTTTTAAAAACCCATTTAGTTCCAATTACATTATGTCCATGAGGAGGTTCAACTAAGGTCCAGACTTTGTTTTGCTCAAAGTTTTTTAATTCTTCATGCATGGCATTGATCCAAGACTCATCAGATAAAACGTGACTTACATCATCAGGCTCGAAAGAGGCAACAAAAGCAGAATGAGCATGTGAGTCAGGAGAAGTAAATTTAGAACGTGTTACCCTTTCATGAATGTCACCAATCATCAGTTCTGGAGGATGAACTCGCTGAATTCTCAATGGTGCAGAAGGTTTTGAACTAGCTTCAACATTTTGAACATCTTCTGATGGTGACGCAACAACAATAGTAGGAGCATGATCTTCAGTAGTTGATGGTATGGGAGAAAGATCATTACCTAAATCAAGATCATCTTCTTCATCAAGAAATATGCTTTCAGACTCCCCCTGAACTTGTGTACCTAAAATGTCAGTTCTAGAACAGGGACTGACCTCATCGAAAGTAACCTCACAAGTCTCAATAATTTTGTTTGTTTCAAGATTAAGCACTCGATAGCCACGAGAGTGAAGAGGATATCCAAGAAAAATACCATCACTTGATCTAGATTCAAATTTGTCCAGATTACCATGTTTAAGAATAAAATATTTGCAACCAAAAACTCTGAAGTGAGAGACACTGGGCCTTTTGCCAAATCTCAGCTCATAAGAAGTCTTGTGCAAAGAGGCTCTCAAAAATACTCTGTTTGAGACATGACAAGCAGTTGAGATTGCCTCTGCCCAATACTTCCTAGGAATGGCATGTTCATCAAGCATGATCCTTGCCATCTCAACCAAGGTTCTATTTTTTCTCTCAACTACACCATTACATTTGAGGAACACGAGGAGAGGAAAATTGATGTTCCAAACCTTGTTGAGAGCAAAAGGAAGCAAATAAGGAATTCTTAAACTCAGTACCATTATCACTTCTTATTACTTTCACAGCACCATTTAATTCATTATTCAATCTGAGAAATAGATCTTTGAAATAACCAAAAGCTTCATCCTTAGACACCATAAAATACACCCAAGAGTACCTAGAGTAATCATCAACAATCACAAAAATATACCACTTACCACCAATAGATTGAACTCTTGAGGGACCTACCGTGTCCATATGCAACAATTGTCCGGGGCCATCTGTGATGATTACAGAAATAGGAAAATGTGGAGCAACAACCATCTTACCATGTCGACAGGGAGAACAAACCAAATCTTTCTCACTTTTCAATTTCGGTAGTCCCCTAATGAGATCAGTTCCACTAATTCGAACAAGATGATCAAAACCAATATGTCCTAGTCTACGATGCCAAAAGAACAGATCTCTAAATTCAGAAGCTACCAAACATCTAACATTAGGTGAAAAGGAATGATTGAAATCAGCTTTAAAAACTCTCCCTAACAAAGTGATATTAAAGACAAGATCTCTAGAGGCATCTAAAACCACGCAAGCATGTTTCTTAAAGCTTACCTCAAGATTTTCTTCAATCGGTTGAAAAGCAAAGCGATTGTACTTCAATTTACTTACCAAGGCAACATCTTTGAGAATGAACTTGTCATTTACGCGCCAAGACCTTTTGCCATCACAATTCCAGTTGAAGCATCCCCAAAAGTAATCAATTCATCATTGGAGGCCTTAGTGAGGGAGGAGAACCATTTGAATCACCTGTCATGTGTCTTGAACATACTGAATCAACTAGCCAAATGTTCCCCTTCCTCAACCTGCCGCATCCTACATTGAAGACATTATCGGTCTCCAAGATCTTGGGGTTAGTAAGGTATGATTTAGGAACCCAATCTTGTGACACACGTCGAGTAGGAGCAACAAAATCATTTCTGTTTTGAGTATATTGTTGGTCAGATTGTACAAAAACTCATAAACCTGCAGCAGTTTGTTTAGTGGAAACAAAAGGAGGTTGAAAAGCTTTTCTTGGCCTATCTCTCTTTTCTTTCTTAGCTTTTCGGAAACAGAACTGAACTAAGTGTCCTTCTTTTTCCACAGTGAGTACATTGATATTTATCTAAATGAGAGATTGCAGTTTTTCTTTTTACAATACTCACTTTGAGAGAAGGATCCTTTGCAAAACCAGTGATTTAAACACAACATGTTTAGGTTGATTCAATTTGAATTTTCGAGGTTCTAGAAGCTTAAGAATTTTGGGAGGATGATTCTTGGCATGCTCGTGAAATTAAATCCTAGACCTTGACTTTTAGTACTCAGTTTGATTTGTCTAGAATCATGTTGATTTTTCTTGCTAAAAGTAAACCTCTCCAAAGTGTCTTTAAGGTACTCATTTTCTTTAGTCAATTTAGGACAGATTGTGCATTAACAAAACCATTCAAGATTTTCTTAAAAGCAACAGTGAGCCATCTTTTCTTTTTCAACAAACTCACTTAATTGTCTAGTCAAAGCATCAATTTCAGGTTGTGAGTTTAGGACAATTTAATGCAAGAAAGTGTCTCATGGTAAAGCATTTGTTGTATAGAATCACGAGATGACTTTAATCTAGCTTCTAGCGATTCACAATTTGAACAAGTCTTATTTTGAGCATTCACGATTACTTGTTTCTAAACAAATTGAACTAGACTTGAGTTTTTAATTTCAGCATGTGCAAGTATCGGTTTATCATCACATGAATCATGAGCAAGTTTCAGTTTTTCAAATTCAGCATGTAATGATCTAGCAACTTTCAATTCGAATGCAATACTTGACATGATTCACATGATTTATCATCGGGAATAGCGACTTTAAGTCTATCAATTTTAGAATTCAAGCTATCAACAACAAGATCATGTTTCTTCACTTTTTTTTGTATTTTCTAAGCTCATTTGTTAATTTCAAAGACCTGACGATAAATCGGCATAAGAGGGCTTTACCTCATCGAGTCCTTGTAGAGATCATCATTATCATTAATTTCTTCACTACTTGCCATAAAGCACATCCTGTGAAATCAACCTCTTTTGCCTTCTTGTGATCATCCTCATTATCGCCGTTCGAATCAACATCACTTAACCCAATCTTCTCAAGAGTGAAAGCACCTTGTTGTGACCCTTCGATAATTTTGTTTCTTGCTTGAATCAAATTTGAATTTTGAGCGCCGAGTGGTGCTTTGTCATCCTTAGCTTCTTTACCTCTCAGTTTGGGACAGTTCACCTTAATGTGGTTTGGCTCACCACATTCAAAGCATCTAATTGGTCCTCCTCTTCTCCTTGATCTGACATTGTTAATTGCTTTAGTCACCCTATTTGAGAAGAGGACAAGTTGTTCTTCTGGGATCTCCTCCAATTGTTCATTTGAAATTGAACTCAAAGTAGACAAAGAGAAACTAGAAGAACTTGATAAACTGTCAGTTTGGTTAGTCACTAAACCCAAAGAATTTGGCTTGTTTATTTTGGCCAAAATATCAATCTCATGTGTTTTCATCTTGGAATAAAGATCATTTAATGTGAGTGTTTCCATATTAACAGAGTGATTGATTGTAGTGACTAGGACCTCCCAAACAGACATATCCAAAGCATTCAAAATATGTCTAGCATTGTCAGAATCAGAATAAATCACATCAACAGATTGCAAATCACTAATGATTTTATTGAAGCGATCAAAAAGTGCATCTCTGATTCTCCGATTTCATCTCAAACTTAGAATATTCCTTTTTGAATTTATTTTGGCGAACACCTTTATGATTTTGAACCTTCATGATAATCGGCAAGAGTTGTCCAAATTTTGTTAGCGATTTTATATTAGCAATTCTAACAAACTCGTTCCTACTTAAACCTTGCAACAAAATATTTCTAGCCTTAGCATTTGCTTCAACATCAATGATATTGTTGTTAGTAATCACGATGAGGCACTTCATAAGGATTTTCAACTTTACGCGGATGACATTACCTTGAGCTTGCGGAAAAACCTCCATTCTTGTCTTCCAATAGATGTAGTCGGATCCATCGAAATCGGTGGCTTACGAGAATTGATCTCGATCGATGCCATTGCAACCTTGCTCGATACCAATTGTAGGATCGTAATGGCAATCGAAAGGGGGTTGAATGATTGCAAATAATAGACCCTAATTTCAACTTCTTTTTGTTATCAAGAACTCCGGCAACCTCTTTGGATGACTTGAAAAAACTTCACGACAAGTATCACCTCGGTATGCAAAGAAGATCAACAAATCGAGAACCAAAGTTGAACGAATCTGAACTTTATATATCACTCTTGATTTGTGTCTACAAGGCTTTCAGCAATCACCCCTCAGAGCCCCAAAACAAAGGACCTCTAAACCATAGCAAAACAGCAGAACAAGCTATCGTCAAAAACTCTAAAATCTGCACTCCCACAAAGTGCACCCTCGCCTCTTCTTATAGGCTAGAGTCCTATTCATGTCCAACATGACACCAATCTGGACTCTATCTCAAAACAACCAGTTTTGGAACTCCTTCCAAAGCTGTCTTTCTAAAACTCCATGCCATAAGCCTCCGGGACTCCATCCGTAGCTTCTAGCATGCACCCTTGATCTCCACGAGCTCTAGTGCGATCCAAACCACTTCTTGACATCCACGACTTCCAAGACCTCAGATTCCCCATCCTAGTATGAGTCAATCCGTCATCGACCGTGATTAAATCCTCAACACCTAACCCGCACATGCAGATCAAGGAAACCAATTCTTGGCACAAGTTCTCTAACTTAACCATCCATTAGCTCACTCACACCCATAAACACTATCATGCATCATGCAACAAAATAAAGCTTATAAAATCAACAAATCCATGATCAATTCTCCAAAGCGACAACTTTCCAGTACAATTGGTACTACCGTCATTATGCATCGGTACTACACGCTGCACACGATCGTGCCGCTCAAAACTTCTTGAACTACGCTCATCGAAATCTCAAGATCTTCCAAACTTCCAAAACATCGCTTCGGAAAATCCATACCGCGCCCTTGCGGTATTACCGTCTTCTTGGTACTACGTAACCAACTGCGGATATTACAAATCACTGTAGTCGTTCGTTCCTCGACTCGGAACAACCGAATTTGACTTAACGATACTGCCGAAGTTCTCTTTACGAAAAACCAAGTCGCGGTACTACATTGGCAAACCCACGGTACTACCGCTCCACAAACATCCGCAAAGACCTCGAACAACGCCCTTTGACCGTGGATGCTCGAGTTCATGGGCGATCGGACCGTGCTTCTGTAGTCGGATCTTAAAATCTTGTAACAAGTCGAGATGATTTCATTAAATCGGATCTCAAATCAACGGCTCACATTGCTTTCATCTCGGACGGTCGAGCGTTACATCAATAACGGTAGTTAGATTTCAGATCAAAGGCTCACATTCCTTGAGGAGTTCAGACGGTCGAGCGTTCATCTCAAAATCGGCCGTTAGATCAAGATCTAACGAACCTAACAAAAGCACTAGAAAATGACTTGCGGTACTACAGTAAACTACTCATGATACTACCGCCAAAGCGGTAGTTCCGTGAAAACAACACCGTATTACCGCAAACACGAAAAAGCTCAAAAACTTGAACAAAGCCCTTTTGCCACGTGGGCGCTCGGATCGAGTTTAACAAGACTGCGGTACTACCATTTGCACACCCGCGGTCATACCGCGCCTTCTGGTCGTTCGCATGTACAAAGCGGTACTACCGATAATCCTAACAAGAACCGATTTTCATGACCCAGCAGAACTCAAATGCAAGGCGGTTGAAGAGCACAAACAAGTTCGAGAGACAATGTATTCATCATTAAAATTGAGACTAAGTCTAGCTTATTGTCAATGTGTTCATCATCAAATATCATGACCAAAAACCTCTTTGGTCTTACATTTTTAAAAAAATCTCCCATCTTCTAGGGCACATGATGTAACGTCCCAAATTTTCTGAGTTTCTGAGAGTTTTCGAAAACAAAAATAACCATTTGGTTTGTTGAATTTCTCAAGCTTAACTTGGAGATTTTAGAATTTGCAGCGCTTTAACATGAAGTAATACAACTTCAATTAATTCAAGTTTGGTTTCTCTAGAGTTGCTGGAGTTCTTTGGTTTGCAATCCTCTTTCTCTGTTCGGTCTAGACCTCCCTCTCGTTTGGACCTTCCCCTCGCTTGGACCTCCCTCCCTTTGTCCAAGACCTCTGGGTGGTCCTCACGACCACCCTTTGGGTCACGACCACCCCTTGGGCTGCGACCTCCCCTTGTGTCAAGACAACCCTCTTTACCTTTTTGCAAAGACCACCCCTTTGGTCACGATCTCCCCTTTGGTTCGACCACCCTTCCGAATTTTGACAGCTCCCACCTGTCAGCTCTGTTCACCTTCTCCTTCCTCCCGTTGTGTCACTACTGACGCAAAGGTCCTTGAGTATTAAATGTTATTGTGTCGCATTAAATGCTGTCATTTCTGTAGTACCTGCTCCCTCTCTTGTCTCCTCCCCGACCTGCTCCCATCTTCTCCTTCACCTACCTTTGAACACATGCACTTTTGAGTCTCAGCTACTCTTCCTGTCTCCCTTGGCTATAAAAGCCCGAGCAGCCCTCTTTCATCTCTTTTCCTCACCCAGCTCTCTTGCTTTCTTACTCTCTTGCTCCCATCCAGTTTCACCGTGCTCGAAGTTTCGCCAAGGAATCTACTAGAGCTGCGCTGCCTTCGACCTCCTCACCGCCGAAGAGTTCCCCAGAGCGCCCGCGCCGTTCGCCGTCCTTCTCCAGTCTCTCTCTCTCTCTATCTCTCTCTCTCTCTCTCTCCGGGTGAGTTTCTCTATGCCTTGTTCTCCTTTTTGCTCTCACAACCACATCGCGTAGTTGTGTATCTCTCACAACCACGTTGCGTAGTTGTATTTCTCTCTCACGACCACGTTGAGTAGCCGTATCCTCCTGTAACGACCCGGCCTAGGGCACATCCGGGTGGTTCCTCAAGACCTCCTAGGAGGTCCAAAGAGGAGCCCCCAGGATGTCCCGAGAGGTCCCTAGGACCTCTGGGAGGTCCCCAAGGACTTCTCGGGGCGTCGAGAGGACATCCGGTGGAACCGCCTGAGACCTCCCGAGAGGTCCGAGAGGACCACTCGAGAGTGCAGGAGAGGTCTGACCAGAGGTCGATGGACCTCAGATCTCCCCAAACTCCACGTCACCACTCGAGGGAGGTCAGGAGGAACCACCCGAGAGGTCGTGGGGCTTGAGGACAAGCCCAAAGCCCTCTATGATCCAAACCAAATTTCAGAGATCATCGTCTGGTTCTCATAGAAAACAAGTGATAACATAAAAATCCACAAGACTTTATTAACAGCAAAAGGAGGTTTGTTTACAAGGGTTGCTTACAAACTCCAGCAACAGAGAGCACACCAACATAGCGGAAAGCAAAAGACACGGTCCACCCATTACACCACAGGTGACTAGCTGGAGGGCACGACCTAATTGAGCTGGTCATCTTCATCATCATAAGAGTCTTCATCTGCTCAATTCATGAATCAAGCAAGAGTGAGCACAACAACCGTTCTCGCAAGTTACACCCGTCAATTAACAGCATGACATGCATAGGGACATATCAAAGGACAGCATAATAGGGTTGATTTGCGTAAAGCCAATTTTATTTCCAATACAAGTATTAAGTTGCAAGGCAGATTACAATAATTAAAATTCATTTTTGTGAAATCCATTTTCAGTTGGATACATTCATCATAGAAATGGTGAAGGATACCCTCTTGCACAAGGCTTCCCGCCCACACCCAACTTGGTTAAACCACCAAGACCATTTTCAAGTTTCTTTTGAAAACCAAAACCAAGAGCTAACTTTGAGTGACATTGCCAGCATGTCCATGATCATGGACACGGCTATTCGAATAGTTTTACACTCTGCAGAGGTTGCACACTTTACCCACATGACATGAATTCTCTAGTTTGCTTGACATCCGTCGATGCCACCTCACACTTCCTTTGGTGAGAGGTCTAGAGCACATGACAAGGCCTTTATAATGCATTGCTCCACATGACCCACCCCCATTAAGGTTTCGCAATCCCCTTTGGGTAGAAACACTTAGGGTTAATGGGGTGCCCCTCTTATGCCGTGGGACTACAACTAGTCATAACATGATAAACCCACCGCGTCTGCGGGATGAACCACGTTAGAGCTTTGCAAATTAATTAGCCAGGTCCCACGCCCCATACTGGAGACATGTGGTTGCACAATTTTGGCATATCCCATTATAGGCTTAGCAAGTGGTGTCTCAAAGACCGGTCCTTAATCGACATGGGCGACAAACCTCAACCCTGGGGTGTCGGATCACACGACGCCCCGTGCATAGACATGCACCAACCAAGCAACCAGTTTCGCCCAAGTCTAAACCATTTTTCATTTACTTTGCTTTATAATCCTCCATGGCACACCAATGCCATGGCCATAAGTAAAACATCCATGACACACCAATGTCATGGCCGAAATCTCTATGGCACACCAATGCCACGGCTCAAATCATTTGATTAATTGATATTTTTGGTCAAAACTCCCCAAATCAAGATTTTGGTCTAAGCGTTACTAAGCATTCCATTTTCTTTAAAGCTTCGGGTCCCCACTATTGCAAGAACAGTTACCTAGTGTGACAATGGGGTTGATTCAACATGGATAGAGGTCATACCAAGCGATAGGTTTAACTATGGATTGAAAGATAGGCATTGAAATACTTAGTAAAGTAGGCATGCATACATCTTTAAAAACAGCATAAATAATTTGAAGTATTGGGTGCAACATGTTCAAGAGTGTAACTTGCCTTGCTCAAGATCTCGAGTTGCTCCCTCTTCCTCGCTGAACTCGGACTCCCCATAGTGCAGGTAATCTACACATGAAAAACCAAATACTCAAAACGAAGCTCAACCAAGATCCAAGAACTCCAAATAAATTTAGATACAAAACCAACAGAGAAGTTGGGAGGTCAAGAGGAGGTCAAGGAGCTTGGTGGAGAGGTCTGGAGCTCGAGAGGATATCAAGCTCGAGTTGGAGGAGGTCCAGAGACTTAAGTGAGGAGGTCTATGGTGGCTCGGTTGAGACAGAGAGTAGAAATGAGGAAGAAAGTGATAAAGGAGGGCTCTCCCAAAATATATATAGGGGAAGGCATTGCACATGACCTAGGATAGAGTCAACATGAGTTGGTAAATAGGACAAGAGAGTAGGCAAGGAATGTGACATTCGGTATGGCATGAGTACTGCAAAGGTGAGGGCATTTAATGTGAAACAACATGCATTAAATGCTGCGGAGACTTCCTTGCCCAAGGACATAGTCAAATGTTGGTCGCCCGATTAGAGGCGATCAAGACCCTCAAGGAGGTCCTGCTATGACCTGAGGAGGTCTTGCAGTGAACAAGGGGAGATCATTGCCCACAAAGGAGGTCCTAACGGTTGGATCTCCGAAGGGGAGGTCCAACCGGCCAAGATTAAGCGCACCAGAGGAGGTCCGCAAGGGCTATGAGGAGGTCCTCACCCGCAAGGGAGGTCTGACAGTTGGATCTCCAAAGGGAGGTCAAGGCCAAGATCGATTACAACTAGGGAGGTGCAAGGTCAAGGAGAACTTCACCCGTGAGGAGGTCTAGAACCGTAGGATCCAATCTGGGGAGGTGCGAGCGGTTAGGATTCCCAATGGGAGGTCCTAACGATCGGACACCCCAAAATGGAAGGTGCAGACGGCCAAGATTTCCAAGGGAGGTCTTGACGGCCCAGATTTACAGGAGGAGAATGCAGACGGTTAAGATCTCCAGGGAGAGGTCTTAACGGTCTAGATGTGCAAGGAGGAGGTTTTGGAGGACCGGGGAGGTCGGTGGGACCTGAGGAGGTCTAATAAAGGTAAGGGGTGGTCCTAGAGGACATGGAGAGGTCTGAAGGACAGGGAGGTCAAATAAATGTAAGAGGAGGTCCACGAGAACAGAGGAGGTCTTAAGCGGTGGTACCACCAAGTGCAGCGGTACTCTGGGGTGGTACCCAAGGGAACCTCTAGAAGGTTTCAAGGCTACAAGCAACGAAGGGCGTCCAGAAATTACAAAAGCTTCATAGGGTTCCAAAGGAGCTCGAGATCTGAGCAAGGGTGGCGTAGACTTGGGAGGTTGCAATGCAGAGAGAACCCAAGAGGAGAAATGGGACTCGGGGAGGTCCAAGTGCTTGGAAGATCTAGACCCAGGAGGTGCGGACCATAGGAGGACCACCAGAGAGGAGGTTCGGGCCCTTGGATCCGAGCGAAGGAGAATGCAGGCAATTAGATCCCGGACAAAGGGAGGTCTAGACCGAGGATAAGCGAGCGTGGGACGAGAGAAGGAAAATCTTCAAAACTCTGACAATTCAGCAACCAACAAGGAACTTTTAGTTGTAGCTTGAGTTAGTCAACTTAAATCCATTATGAAATTTCAGGTTAAGCTTTGAATTCTCATCAAAACAAAATGGTTCTTTTTATTTTGAAAATTCCAAAAAGACTCTAAAAAAATCAGGGTGTCACAAACCTACCCCCCTTAAGGGAATCTTGACCCGACATTCAAGCTTGGCCAGCAAAGAGATATGGGTAGTTTGCTCTAAGGTCCTCTTCCTTTTCCCAAGTGCCTTCACTCTCTGGATGGTGGCTCTATTGCACCTTGTAGGTTCGAAGAATCCTGCTCCTGGTGACACGCTCTATGACATCCAAAATTTTGATTGGTTTCTCCACATAAGTGAGGTCTTCTTGGAGGTCAATGCTTTCCGGAGTATGGTCTTGAGATGCCAAGGCACTTCCTTAATTGTGACACATGGAAGGTATTGTGCATTCTTAAAAGAAAGCGGGCAGCTCAATTTTGTAAGCCACTTCACCTTGTCTTGCCAATATCTTGTATGGTCCAACAAATCCACAGAGATAGCTTCCTCTAGTTAGAATCTCCTAACTCCTTTGAGTGGGGTTACCTAAGGTACACAAAGTCTCTAACTTCAAAAGATAAGTCCGGCGTCGAGTATCGGCATAGCTCTTTTGTCTAGACTGAGCTTCTCTCAAGCGCTCCCTTATGAGCTTCACTTTCTCTTCAGCTTCTTTGATGACATCAGGTTCATAAAATTGGCGCTTATCCACTTGATCCCATAGGAGAGGGTTTTACACCTTGCCTCCCATATAGAGCTTCAAGGGTGACATCTCCAAACTAGCTTGGTAACTATTATTGTAGGAGAACTCAGCATAGGGGAGATTCTTATCCCAACTTTCCCCAAAGTCCAAAGCACAAGCTCGAAGCATGTCCTCAAGTACTTGATTTACTCTCTTTGTTTGGCCATCGGTCGAGGGTGGTAGCGGTCTTTGAAATTAAGTCTTGTCCCCAAGGCTTCATGGAACCTTCCCAAAACCTTGAGGTGAATTGGGAACCTCTATCAACACTATACTCTTGGGTACACCATGTAGACATACAATTCGGGCTAGGTATAGTTTAGCCAACTTGTTGCTTGAATAGATGGTCTTGACTGGGATAAAGTGTGCTACTTTGGTCAATCGATCCTAATAACCCAAATGGAGTCATAACCCGATTGAGTTCTTGGTAATCCAGTGATAAAATCCATACCAACTTGCTCCCATTTCCACTCAGGAATAGGTAAAGGTTGAAGCAAACCAGTAGGTCTTTGGTGCTCAGCCTTGAACCTTTTGCATACATCACAGTGTGCTACAAACTCGGCTATTTCTCTCTTCATGCCGACCCACCAATACCTTTCCTTGAGGTCTTGGTACATCTTTGTGCTCCCTGGGTGGATGGAGTAATGTGACTCATGGGCTTCCTTAAGTAGGAGGTCCTTTATGTCCTGGCAATTCGGCACACCTGACCTTTTGCGAACCAAGGACCTCATGCTCATCCAATGAAAATCCAGGAGCTTTGCCTTGCCCTACATTGTCTCTTATCTCCAAGAGGTCTTTATTCTTGAATTGATTCCCTCGGATCTGCTTCTGGACCACAGGTTCCACTTCAAGCGCATGCACAGAACCTTGCTCCACAATTTCCAGGTTGAGACGTCTCATCTCTTCATATAGTCTGGGCTGATTTTCTCGGACCATTAAGAGATTGCAGAAGCTTTTCCGGCTCAAAGCATCAGCCACCACATTTGCTTTACCTGGGTGGTAATGAATTCCGAGGTCATAATCTTTAATGAGCTCCAACCATCGCCTCTGTCTAAGGTTGAGGTCGGCTTGGTGAAGATATACTTTAAGCACTTATAGTGCATGAAGACCTCATGACGATACCAATAAGGTAATGGCGTCAAATTTTAAACATGCACCACGGCTAGTTCTAAATCATGAGTGGGGTAGTTGGCTTCATGGGGCTTTAGCTGCAGAGAGGCATAAGCTACTACCGACACTCTTGCATTAGAATACAACCAAGACCTTGTCTTGAGGCATCACAAAAGACTATAAAATCCTGGGACATCGGCAAAATCAGCCTGGGAGGCGAGTCAATCTTTTCTTCAACTCTTGAAAACTATGCTCACAGCTGGAGTCTATTCATACTTGGTTTCCTTTTTGAGCAGTTGGGTGAGAGGTCTTGCTATGCTTGAGAAACCTTCAATAAACCTACGGTAATACCCTGCCATTCCAAGGAAGCTTCTTATCTGCGGCACTGTCTTGGGTGGTCTCCAATCTAAGACATCTTGGATCTTGCTAGGATTAACCGCCACTCCAATGACCAACATAATATGGCCCAAGGTGACTTCACTCCACCAAAAGTCACACTTCTCAATCTTTGCATAAGTGGTGGTCCCTTAACTTTTCTAGGACCAGCAGAAGGTGATCTTCATGCTCTACCTCGGTTTTAGAGTACACAAGAATGTCATCTATGAAGACAATGACAAACTTATCTAAGTACTCCATAAACACTTTATTCATCAAGTTCATGAAGTATCACGGGAGCATTAGTTAGTCAAAGGACATAGCGTGAACTTCGTAAAGTTCATCTTGAGTTGAGAAAATTTGTTTTGGAATGTCTTCTTGTCGCATCTTCAATTAGTGGTAACCTGACCTTATGTCAATCTTGGAGAAAACTGCTGCTCCTTTGAGTTGATCAAATAAGTCATCGATTCTGGACAAAGGGTACTTATTCTTGATGGTAACATCATTGAGAGCCCTATAATCCACACACATACGTTGTGTTCCATCTTTCTTTGCCACAAAGATCACAGGAGCTCCCCAAGGAGAGGAACTTGGCCTTATAAAACCTTTACTTTGCATTTCTTCAATTTGTTGCTTTAGCTCAACTAAGTCATTCACAGGCAACCTATATGGTCTTTTAGAAATAGGTGCTGTCCCAGGGACTAGATTAATAACAAACTCCAATTCTCTATCTGAAGGCATTCCAGGTAGCTCGCTGGGAAACACATCAGGGTACTCCCTTACCACAGGGAGGTCTTCAAGTTTCACTTCTCTTAAGCGGGACACCTAGGACCTGCCTTAGGAAGATCTCGAAATTGAATTCCACTTGCACCTTGCTCATTGGTGAGCACGGTGGACTTGTTGGCACAATCTATTTGGCCCTAGTTTTTGGATAACCAGTCCATTCAAGAATCACATCTAATCCTTGGGAGTCTTGGGACTATCAAGTCGACATAGAAAGGTACTCCCAAGATTTCAAGGAAAGATTTGGGCACAAGGAGTTAGTTCTCATTTCCAAGCAGGGAATGGATGAGCATAGGGTTTAATAAAGGGTAATAGCTAACCCATTGCTACCCACAAACTTTGAAGAGATAAATGAATGAGAAGCTCAGGAGTCAAAAAAAGAGGATGGAATGGTATTAACAAGGAGCATACTGAGGACCACATCCAAAGCTTGTTGAGCTTCCTCGGCGATGAGATGGTTCACTCGCCCTTTGTTGAATTACCTTGGAGGTCTTGAATGGCTGCCATGGTGAGGACCCTTGGCAGAATGGGTGGGAGTTGGAGCTTGAAGTTTCTTCGGACATTTGTTTGCATAATGCCCAACTTCATGGCAATTAAAACCGTCACCCCTAACTGCGGGGTTTGTGGTTTGGTCTTGCACGAGATTGACCTCCTGGGGAGGTCTTATGAGAGCTGGAGGTGCCAGACCTCTTGACCTGCATTGAAGTCCTGATGGGGGAGGAGGTCGCAGACCTCATAGGTTAAAATTGGGCGGTCTTTGGCCTAGAATCCCTCGACTGAGCTATTTGGTGCCTTCCTCTTTTACGGTTTCCATCTCAACATGTTTGGCCTCTTGCGAATAGTCTTGCTCACCGGATCTTTGAAAATCTGGGTAATCATGAGCAAGGAGGCTTTGGGTGAGAGATCATCATTAAGTCCATTCAAAAACCGTTCTTGCTTGGACTCATCGGTGGCCACATCCTCAGTGCATACCTTGCTTAGTAGTTGAACTTGTGTAGGTACTTTCATTGTGAGTGTAGTTCCCTTGGCGTAAGGCTCTAAACTCATTCTTCTTTAATATCATCATTCCATGAGGAATATGTGCGTCTAAAAGCTTGAGTGAATTCCTCCCAAGTGATTTCTTGAGCATCGGGGTGGGATTGAGTAATGTTTTCCCACCAATCCGAAGCTGGTCCTTGGAGTTGATGGAAGGCAAACAGAACTTTCTCTTTGTCAGTACATTGGATCATGTCAATTTTCTACTCACAACCACTGAGCCAATCATCGGCTTCAAGAGGTTCGATGGTCTTTGGAGAGCGTGGGTGGCCTCATCCTCATAAACTCGAAAATGTTAGCTCTAGGAGGAGGTGGAGCATGTCACGAGGAGGTTGAAATTTCTTTGCGGCTTGGAGGTTCACAGGTATTGGTGATGGTGAGCTAATAGGTTGATCAATTGTGTTGATTGGCCATCATTTGGTTCGATCTGGACCTTAAATTTGGAGGAGGAGGTGGGCTGCTTTGCTTTGGAGTCTCTGGATCATTTCGGGGCTCTACCTTGGCCCTTGGCCTTGCTTGCCCTTGTGGTTACCATCTGCTAGGGTCAAGAGGTAAGAAAAGATAAGAGATCTAGGAGGTAAGGCTTAAGACTTTAAGCAACTAAACCCAATATAATCCCAAAAGCCAATACTTGACAATCAAACTTATCACAAGCTCATGAGGCTTGTTGCCCTCATTTTGCAAGTAAAGAGTCCGCGACATGGAGGGAGGTCTTTTGTAAAGTAGCCTAGAGGTAACCTTCACAAAAAGCATGATCATGCCACGACGAGGAGGTCATAATCTTGCCACAATAACTTAGATCGGTCCTATAGGCGTTCCAAGGAAAGAATTCCATTTAATTTTATAAAAGCGTTGAGGCAAGCAAAAAAGATAAGGAGGAGATAAGGTGAGATAAAGCACAGTAAAGGGATAAGAATAGATAGATGACTCAGGTAAGGAGAGAACAATTTCCCTTTCTCTTGTTTAATGAAACATATTTTGAACTCTTCCTAACGGCCATTCTAATAGGCTGCGTCCTGTAGTCAGGATGGTCTGATACCACCTATGCTGACACGGCCTAGGGCACATCAGGAGGTCCCTCGGGACCTCTGGGGAGGTCAAGCGGAGCCCCAAGATGTCTGAGAGGTCCTTAGGACCTCTGGGAGAATCATAAAGGACTTCGGGGCGTCGAAGGACATCCAGTAGAACCGCCTGAGACCTCCAGAGAGGTCAGAGAGGACCACTCGGAGTGCAGGAGATCCTACCAGAGTCGATGGACCTCGAGACCTCCCAAACTCCACGTCACCACTCGAGGGAGTGCAGGAGGAACCACCAGGGAGGTCGCGAGGCTTGGGGACAAGCCCAAAGCCCTCTGTGATCCAAACCCGGCCCCAGAGATCATCGTGGTTCTCCTGAAAAACAAGTGATAACATAAACATCCACAAGACTTTATTAACAGCAAAAGGAGGTTTGTTTACAAGGGTTGCTTACAAACTCCGACAGCAGAGAGCACACCAACCTGTGGAAAGCAAAGACATGATCCACCCATTACACCACGGTGGTGGTTGGGCGTGGCCTAATTGGTGGTCATCTTCATCATCATAAGAGTCTTCATCTACTCAATTCATGAATCAAGCAAGAGTGAGCACAACAACCGTTCTCGTAAGTTACACTCGTCAATTAACAGCATGACATGCATAGGGATATATCAAAGGACAGCATAATAGGGTTGATTTGCGTAAATCCAATTTTATTTCCAATACAAGTATTAAGTTGCAAGGCAGATTACAATAATTAAAATTTATTTTTGTGAAATCCATTTTCAGTTGGATACATTCATCATAGAAATAGTGAAGGATACCCTTCTGCACAAGGCTTCCCGCCCACACCCAACTTGGTTAAACCACCAAGACCATTTTCAAGTTTCTTTTGAAAACCAAAACCAAGAGCTAACTTTGAGTGACATTGCCAGCATGTCTATGACCGTGGACACGGCTATTCGAATAGTTTTACACTCTGCAGAGGTTGCACACTTTACCCACATGACATGAATTCTCTAGTTTGCTTGACATCAGTTGATGCCACCTCACACTTCCTTTGGTGAGAGTGCGGAGCACATGACAAGGCCTTTACAATGCATTGCTCCACATGACCCACCCCATTAAGGTTTGCAATCCCCCTTTGGGTAGAAACACCTTGGGGTTAATAGGGTGCCCCTCTTATGCGAGTGGGACTACAACTAGTCATAACATGACAAACCCACAGCGTCTGTTTGGATGAACCACGATAGAGCTTTGCAAATTAATTAGCCAGGTACCACGCCCCATACTGGAGACATGTGGTTGCACAATTTTGGCATAGCCCATTATAAGCTTAGCAAGTGGTTTCTCAAAGACCGGTCCTTAATCGACATGGGCGACAAACCTCAACCACAGGGTGTCGGATCACCACGACCCCGTGCATAGATATGCACCAACCAAGCAACAGATTTAGCCCAAGTCTAAACCATTTTCATTTACTTTGCTTTATAATCCTCCATGGCACACCAATGCCATGGCCATAAATAAAACATCCATGACACACCAATGTCATAGCGAAATCTCCATAGCACACCAATGCCATGGCTCAAATCATTGATTAATTGATATTTTTGGTCAAAACTCCCCAAAGCAAGATTTTGGTCTAAGCGTTACTAAGCATTCCATTTTCTTTAAAGCTTGGGTCCCCACTATTGCAAGAACAGTTACCTAATGTGACAATGGGGTTGATTCAACATGGATAGAGGTCATACCAAGCGATGGGTTTAACTATGGATTGAAAGATAGGCATTGAAATACTTAGTAAAGTAGGCATGCATACATCTTTGAAAACAGACATAAATAATTTGAAGTATTGGGTGCAACATGTTCAAGAGTGTAACTTGCCTTGCTCAAGATCTCATTGCTCCCTCTTCCTCGTGAACTCGGACTCCCCGCAGTGCAGGTAATCTACGTGAAAACCAAATACTCAAAAGCGAAGCTCAACCAAGATCCAAGAACTCCAAATAAATTTAGATACAAAACCAACGGAGAAATTGGGAGGTCAAGAGGAGGTCAAGGAGCATGGTGGAGAGGTCTGGAGCTCGAGAGAGGATGTCAAGCTCAAGTTGGAGGAGGTCCGAGACTTGAGTGAGGAGGTCTATGGTGGCTCGGTTGAGACAGAGAGTAGAAATGAGGAAGAAAGTGATAAGGAGGGCTCTCCCAAACTATATATAGGGGAAGGCATTGCACATGACCCAGGATAGAATCAACATGAGTTGGTAAATAGGACAAGGGAGTAGGCAAGGAATATGACATTCGGTATGGCATGAGTACTGCAAAGGTGAGGGCATTTAATGTGATACAACATGCATTAAATGCTGCGGAGACTTACTTGCCCAAGGACCACAGATCAAATGTTGGTGCCCGATTAGAAGCGATCAAGACCATCAAGGAGGTCTGCTATGACTGAGGAGGTCTTGCAGTGAACAAGGAGATCATCGCCCACAAGGAGGTCTTGGCGGTTGGATCTCGAAGGAGGTCCAACAGGCCAAGATTAAGCACACTAGAGGAGGTCATAAGAACTATGAGGAGGTCCTCACATAAGGGAGGTCTGACAGTTGGATCTCCAAAGGGATGTCAACAGGCCAAGATCGATTACAACTAGGGAGGTGCAAGGTCAAGGAGAACCTTACATGAGGGAGGTCTAGAACCGTAGGATCCAATCTAGGGAGGTCGGAGCGGTTAGGATTCCCAATGGGAGGTCCTAACGATCGGACTGCCAAAGAAAGATGCAGACGGCCAAGATTTCCAAAGGGAGGTCTTGGCGGCCCGATTTAAGGAGGAGAATGCAGACGGTTAAGATCTCCAAGGGAGAGTCTTAGCGTCGAGATGTGCAAGGAGGAGGTTTTGGAGGACGGGGAGGTCTAATAAAGGTAAGGGAGGTCCTAGAGGATATGGTGAGGTCTGAAGGACACGGAGAGGTCAAATAAATGTAAGGGAGGTCCACGAGAACAGAGAGGAGGTCTTAAGCGGTTGTACCACCAAGTATGGCGGTACTCTGGGATGGTACCCAAGGAACCTCGGAGAAGGTTTCTAATGCTACAAGCAGCGAAGGATGTCAGAAATTACGAAAAGCTTCACGGGGTTCCAAAGGAGCTCGGATACTGCATAAGGGTGGCGTAGACTTGGGGAGGTTGCAATGCAGAGAGAACAGAGAGGGAGAAATGGGACTCGGGGAGGTCCAAGTGCTTGGAAGATCTAGACAGGAGGTCTGGACCATAGGAGGACCACCACGAGAGGAGGTCAGGACCCTTGGATCTGAGCGAAGGAGAGGTGCAGGCAATTAGATCCCGGACAAAGGGAGGTCTAGACCGAGGATAAGCGAGAATATGGACGAGAGAAGGAAAATCTTCAAAACTCTAACAATTGACAACCAACAAGGAACTTTTAGTTGTAGCTTGAGTTAGTCAACTTAAATCCATTATGAAATTTTAGGTTAAGCTTTGAATTCTCATCAAAACAAAATGGTTCTTTTTATTTTGAAAATTCCAAAAAGACTCTAAAAAAATCAGGGTGTCACACCTCCTCAGGACCTCCTCCTTTGGACCCCCTCAGGACCTCCTCGTTGGACCTCCTCCACAGAGCCCATTTCTATTTTTGTGTTTTTTTCTTTTGGTTCTAGTTTGGTAGTTCTTAGTTTTTATTTGAATTCGTTGTATTTATTTGGCTCTTTTCATACGTGTAGATTCCAGCTTCTCTGAAGAGTTCTTGGACCTGGCGGCCTCAACTGAAGCATCGCCACTCTTCATCGAAGGCAAGTTGTAGACCTTTGATCATGTTGTTCCCAGTTTGCAAAATTATATTGTTTTTTTACCAACATGCATTGGCTATTTGTATAAAATGGTTTGGGAAGTAGCTAAATACCTACTCGACAGTATGACTCCTTGAATACTTGTGTTTGACATGTTGACATGTACCTTTGAGCCACCTTAGGTTGGGTAATCTTAGTTGGACCTCTTTGTGATAACCAACTTGGGTGCGTTTGTTGCTTAGACCTGCTTAGTTATACGATGTCTCTCGGTCACCTATTTCAATGTTGATAAACTTGACTAAGTGAATATGGAATTTTGGCACGTGTTGTCTTGGCATGTGTTGCCTTGGTATACGTTGCCCTGGCATGTGTTGCCGATAATAAAATTTGTTGTGCGAGTGACTAGGGTGGTCATTGGGCTGGGTTGAACCAAAATATTTTTGCTCGGGCAAGTGATGCGTGCGATAAAGGGGTGCGAGAAGCTTCTTTGGGATGAGGAGGTCTCGTCGAGCAACCACTAAGGACTTAACCTTGTAAGCCATTGATTCGGGCCATACCGTGCAACCACAAGACCATTATGGGGTGGTCCTGGCCAACTAATTGGCAATGTTTTGATTCGGTTTCATTTTGGTGGAAGTGTGTAAGACATGGGATGGACATGCACACTTGGCGCAAGAGGGGGCCAGGAAGGCGAACCTTAGCGGCGAGAAGCAAGTCAAAGCATAACCTTGTAAAACTTTGTCACGTGCTCTAGCGTTGCTTATCTAAGGTAGTGAGCAAGGGCATCGGCAGGTGCCAAACAAACTAGAGAGGTCGTATCTTGTGGGTAAGCTATACAACCTCTGCGAGTATAAATCTATTGAATAATAGTGTCCCGGTTATGGACATATTTAGTGATTTCCATGAGGTAGACTTTCTCAAAACTTGTTGTCGTGGTTGGTTCAGTTAGTGCGGCTCATGACCAAGGTGGTCATGAGTGGTGCGACTCATGACCAAGGTGGTAAGTGAGTGATCTAGGAAGTGACGAGGTGGTCACAAGTTATTTTCAAAGAACTTGTTTACTTATGTATTAACCTTTCAACTTGTGCTTTGCAATCTACTTACTGTATTTCAAGTTAATATTGCTTTCTGCAAAATAACCATGAAGCTATCCTTGTTGAGCCTTACATGAATAATATTTGCATACATTTCTCTACGGCTTGCTGAGTACATTCAAAGTACTCACGGCTTGGGTTCTCTGGTTGATCAGCAGCTAAAGAAGACCTCCGAGGGTGCCACGAGCTCTTTGAAGAGGAGGTCTTTGAAGACCTCTCGTGCTAGGGGATGTCCTCCACTCAATTGCCTGTGGGCATATCGAATGGTCTTCACGTGTCTTTTGTTTTTCATTGCGACCACTCTTTTATTTGCTGACCATACTGTCTGACATACCTCTGTAAAAGCTTGACCATAAGGTCTTTTGTTACTATTATTGTTAATTTGTCTACTTCCTCTATAGTTTGTTGTATGGTTGTGATGACATCGTTGTTGATCCTTTGTCTTGGACCGACCAACGATCATGGGGTGGTCGAGTGCCTGAAGGTCCGGGGTTGTTACTCGGGGTCCGAGCACATGATGAGGAGAATGCATGAAAATATATCACTACTACAAAAAGGGCTATACTGGACGTCTCATCACAGACGATTCCCCATATCCGTCAGTGTTGTAATAATCACATACGATTTTAAAAGTGTGGTCATCTATGTTACTAGCGACAGCTAGAACCGTTTGTGATACATAATTTTCACAGACTGTTTTTAAATAAAACCGTCTATGATAATTCACAGATGATTCTGAAACATAATCGTCTGTGATAATTGCGGACATCACAGACGGTTTTTAAAAATAACCATCTATGATACAAGAACCGTGCAGCGATAATTACATTATCACGAGATGGTTTGTGGTTGGAAAGTGCATGATCTCTTAATCATCAATGTCGCATCATGGTTCCCGCGCGATCGTCTCTTCATCTCATGCGACGGCGTTACGATGTGTCTCTTCATCTCCGGCATAGCGGTTTTGTAAATTATCATCCACCACCAAAGATGAATCCCCACATCGCTCTACTCTCTTTCTCACCCTCCATCAATAACTAGTAGAGTTAAAAAAACAATGGCTCCCCACTCTTCTCCCTTAGCGCCCGGCGTTGATGGCCTACTTAGCCATTTCGTATGAGCACCTCGCCCGATCGTATCTTTGGCGGATCTTTATGAAGGACCTTGTAGAACGTGTCCTCCTCCCTAGCGAGAGGTTATCTTAGGAGCATGTGATGGCTACCTTCCGCCGTCTTAACATCCTTCTCTGCCACGTCTTCGAGGTGGTCTGCCTCTTCTGGCGAACTAACCTCACCATTAACGTAGTCCTCGAGGAGCATGTCTCTAGGAGAATTACCGTTGCTTAGAATCGACATCAAGATGGCGACGATCGGGTGAACCTTGCTGAGACACCTCAAATGAGGAATTGAGCCTCTGGGTGCATTTCCCTAGGTACTTAGTCGGGCGTGTTTGGGCGCTATCCAATGAAAGCGCGTCAATGGGCGGGCGTGTTTGAGGAACTGCCTTGGCCCCAAACCCTCCGATGCCAACCATGTCGCCTATGAAGAATTGAAGGCGGAGATGGTAGTCTACAGGTGTGAGGAAATAAGTTGATCTTTTTATTTCTACTTTTAAAGAAAATCTTTACGTGAAGCGGTATATATTTGTTTGGCCATATGTAAATATAAAAAATGATTAAAAAACCAGTTTGAAGTTAAGTTACTATCTATATTGAACATGTTTACTAAAAACATGGTTATCTTCTTATCTTTTATCTACGTGGTGAAAAACAAGTCACACATATTTACTCCTAATGCTAGCTGAAAAAGCAGAACATTTTTAGCTATAGAAAAAAGAACTATCACAGGCGGTTTAGTGGAACAAACCGTGCGCATGATATGTATCATAAACTGACTATAAAATCTTGTGAGGACCCCCAAGTTATTTTTCATTATGGTGAGACCTTCGATCTTATGAAAATAACTCTGAAACCTAGAGGATTGAAGTTCAATTTAACTCCATTTAAGTGGGAGGACCCGGTGAGTGTAACGACCGGCCTAAGGCACCCAGGAGGTCTAGAGAGGAGCCCCAGGCGTCAGGAGGACATCCCGGTGGACCACAGGACCTCCAGGAGGTCAGGAGGACCACTCGGAGGTGCAGGAGGTCTGATCATTGAAGTCGGCTGGACCTCGGACCTCCCAAACTCCACGTCTCCACAGGGGAGGTCAGGGAACCACCCCGAGGAGGTCGTGGGGCTTAGGGCAAGCACAGAAGTCCTCTGTGATCCAAACCAGCCCCAGAGATCATCGTTGGTTCTCCACGACAACAAGTGACAACATAAACATCCACAAGACTTTATTAACTGACAAAGGAGGTTCGTTTACAAGGGTTGCTTACAACTCGACCAGGCTGACACACAAGCATAGCGGAGAACAAAACCCAAAGACAAGGTCCACTCATTACACCACGGTGATTGGGTTGGGGCGGCCTAATTGAGCTTGTCATCTTCATCATCATAGGAATCTTCATCTGCTCAATATATGAATCAAGCAAGAGTGAGCACAACAACCAGTGCTACTTAAGTTACACCGTCAATTAACGAATGACATGCATAGGGATATATCAAAGGACAGACATACTAGGGTTGATTTGCATAAAGCAATTTTATTTCAAATACAAGTATTAAGTTTCAAAATGGGGCTACCATAATTAAAATTCATTCTTGTGAAAACCATTTTCAGGTTGGATAGCATTCAACATAGCAATGGTGAAGGATACCCTCTGCACAAGGCTTCGACCCACACCCATTTTGGTTAAACCACCAAAACCATTTTCATAACCTTTTGAAAACCAAAACCAAAGCTAACTTTGGTGACATTGCCGGCATGTCCATGGCCGTGGACACGGCTATCGAATAGATTTACACTCTGCGAGGTTGCACACTTTACCCACATGACATGAATTCTCTAGTTTGCTTGACATCCGTCGATGCCACCACACACTTCCTTTGGTGAGAGGTCTAGAGCACATGACAAGGCCGTTACAATGCATTCTCCACGTAGCCCACCCCCATTAAGGTTTAAGTAATCCCCCTTTGGGTAGAAACACCATGGGTCAATGGGGTGCCCCTCTTATGTCGGTGGGACTACAACTAGTCATAACATGACAAACCCATCAGCGTCCATGAGATGAACCACGATAGAGCTTTGCAAATTAGTTAGCGGATCCACGCCCCATCTTTGGAAACATGTGGTTGCACAATTTTGGCATAGCCCATTATAGGCTTAGCAAGTGGTGTCTCAAAGACCGGTCCTTAACAGACTTGGGCGACAAACCTCAACCACAGGCCATTGGATCACACAACCCCGTGCATAGACATGCACCAACCATACAACCAACCGCCCAAGTCAAAACCATTTTCATTTACTTTGCTTTACAATTCTCCATGGCACACCAATGCCAAGGTCACAAGTAAAACATCTATGACACACCAATGTCATGGCAAAGCTCCATAGCACACCAATGCCATGGCTCAAAACATTTGATCATTTGATGTTTTTGGTCAAAGCTCCCCAAATCAAGATTTTGGTCTAAGCATTACTAAGCATGTCATTTTAAAGAGCTTGGGTCCTTACTATTGCAACAACCGGTTTTTATCTAAGGTGGCAATGAGGTTGGTTCAATCACGGATAGAGGTCATACCAAGCGGTAGGTTTTAACTATGGATTGAAAGATAGGCATTGAAATACTTAGATAAAGTAAGCATGCATACATCTTTTGAAAACAGTATAAATAATTTGAAGTATTGGGTGCAACATGTTCAAGAATGTAACTTGCCTTGCTCAAGATCTCGGCTGCTTCCTCTCCCTCAGAACTCGGGCTCCCCACGGTCTTGACAATCTACGTGAAGAACCAAATATTCAAACAAAGCTCAAACAAGAATCCAAGAACTCCAAATGAATTTAAAGATAAAACCAGCAGTGGGAGGTCAAGAGGAGGTCAAGGAGCTTGGTGGAGAGTCTGGAGCTCGAGAGAGAATGTCAAGCTCGAGTTGGAGGAGGTCGAGACTTGAGAGAGGAGGGCTATGGTGGCTCGGTTGAGACGAGAGCGAAATGAGGAAGAAAGTGATAAGGAGGGCTCTCCCAAAATATATATAGGGAAAGCTATGCACATGACCGAGGATGAGTCAACAAGAGTTGGTAAATAGGACAAGAGAGTAGGCAAGGAATGTGACAATCGATGTGACATCGTCTTTGCAAAGGTGGGGGCATTTAATGTGATACAACATGCATTAAATGCTCTGAACTTCCTTGCCCCAAAGGACATAGTCAAGGTAAAAAGCTGGGTGCTTGGTGCCAAGTGGGGCAGCCAAGACCCACCAGGAGGTCTGCAAGGACCTCGAGGAGAATCTTGGAGGTGAACAAGGGAGGTCCTCACCCAGGGGAGGTCCTAACATTGGATCTCAAGGGGTCCAAGCGGTCAAGATCAAGCACACCAAAGGAGGTCATAAGAGACAGGGAGGTCCTTACATAGGGAGGTCTGACAGTTGGATCTCCAAAGGGGAGGTCAACGGTCAAGATCAAGCGCGCACGAGGAGGTCGCAAGAGTAAAGAACCTCGCATAAAGGAGGTCTAGAACCGTAGGGATCCAATCCGAGGAGAATGCGGATGGTTAGGATTCCCAGGGAGGTCCTAACGATTGAATCTGCCAGAAAGAATGCAGGCGGCCAAGATATCAAAGGGAGGTCTTGGCGGTCAGTTACAATGAGGAAGATGCAGGCGGTTAAGATCTCAAGGGGAGGTTTTAACGGTCGAGATGTACGGGAGGAGAGTCGGAACCGTTGGATGTTGATCGGACCGTCAAAATGGTTGGGGCGTTCGGACCTTGACGTCACAACAAATCGAAACGTCCTTTGGAGATCAAAGGCTCGAGAAGGTGGGAGGTTCGGACCAGCAGCTAACCTTTGGATCCTGACCTTAGAACTAAATCGGGTGGTCCAAAATGATTGGGGCGTTCGGACCACCCGACATACGACAAATCGGGCCGGCCTAGCGAAGATCTAAGGGTTGAGAGGAGGTGGGATGTTGGACCACCGAACACCTCACGAGGATCAAGCCGTCAATGCAAATCGGACGACTCACAATCAATTGAGATGTGAATGGGCAAGGAGGAGGTCTGGAGGACACAGGGAGTCGTGAGGACCTGGGGAATCTAAGAAATGTAAGGGGAGGTCTTAGAGGATATGGAGAGATCTGAAGGACAGGGGAGGTCAAATAAATGTAAGGGAGGTCCTATAGGACATGGAGAGGTCCTCGGGGTTCCAAAGGAGTTCAAATACACACAAGGGTGGCACAGACTTGGGAAGATTGCAGTCGAGAGAGGATCAGGAGGGTATTGGACCGGGGAGGTCCAAGTGCTTAGAGGATCTAGAACTGAGGAGGTGCGGACCATAGGAGGGCCTGCAGGAGGAGGTCAGAACCTCTGGATCCTAACAAAGGTGGCGTCTGGGTCGAAAGTGGGTAAAGATGGACCAGAGAAGGAAAGACCGACCAAAGCTCCAATAACTCAATAAACCCGACAAAGAAACCTTTAGTTGTAGTTTGAGTTAGGTAGTTTAAACCCATTATGAAATTGCGGGTTAAGCTCACGAATTCTCATCAAAACAAAATGGTTCCTTTATTTTGAAAACTCCAAAAGAGTCTAAAATTAATTGAGGTGTCACAAACCTACCCCCTTAAGGAATCTCGACAGAGATTCAAGCAACCAACAAAGAGATATGGGTAGGTTGTTCTAAGGTCTTCCTCCTTTTCCCGGATGCCTTCGCTCTCTGGATGGTGGCTCCATTGCACCTTGTAGGCTCGAAGAATTCTTCTTACGGTGACACGCTCTATGACATCAAAATTTTGATTGGTTTCTCCACATAAGTGAGGTCTTCTTGGAGGTCAATGCTTTCCAGCGAGGTGTGGTCTTGGTGCAGAAGGCATTTCCTTAATTGTGACACATGGAAGGTATTGTGCATTCTTAGAAAGAAATGGGCGACTCAATTTTGTAAGCCACTTCACCTTGCCTTGCCGATTATCTTGTATGGTCCTACAAATCTTGGAGCTAGCTTCCCCTAGTTAAAATCTCCTAACCCCATTGGTGGGGTTACCTAAAATACACAAAATCTCCAACTTCAAAGATAGGTCTCGGCAGCGAGTATCGGCGTAGCTCTTTGTCTAGGCCGAGCCTCCATAGCGCTCCTTATGAGCTTCACTTTTCTTGACTTCCATGATGACATCGGTCCATAATATTGGCCTTCGCCACTTGATCCCATAGGAGAGGAGTTCTACATTGCCTCCCATATAAAGCTTCAAGGGTGACATCTCGGACTAGCTTAGTAACTGTTATTATAGGAGAACTCAGCATAGGAGAGGTTCTTATCCCAACTATCTCCATAGTCCAAAACACAAGCTCGAAGCATGTCCTCAAGTATTTGATTCACTCTCTCTGTTTGACCATCGGTTTGAGGATGGTAAGTAGTGCTGAAATTAAGTCTTGTCCCCAAGGCTTCGTGGAGACCCTCCCAAAACCTTGAAGTGAACTGGGAACCTCTATCCGACACTATACTCTTGGGTACACCATGTAGACATACAATCCGTGCTAAGTACAACTCGACCAACTTGTTACTTGAATAGGTGGTCTTATTTGGGATAAAGTCGCCACTTTAGTCAGCGATCCACAATAACCCAAATGGAGTCATAACTTGATTGAGTTCTTGGCAATCAAGTGATAAAATCCATGCCAACTTGTTCCCATTTCCATTCGGGGAATTGGTAAAGGTTAAACAAACCGGTAGGTCTTTGGTGTTCGACCTTGACCCTTTGGCACACATCGCGATGTGCTACAAACTTAGCTATTTCCTTTTCATGCCAACCCACCAATATCTCTCTTTGAGGTCTTGGTACATCTTTGTGCTCGGGATGGATGGAGTAATGTGACTCATGGGCTTCCTTAAGTAGGAGGTCTTTTATGTCTGACAGTTCGGCACACCTGACCTTTTGCGAACCAAGGACCTCATGTTCATCCTTTGAAAATCCGGGAGCTTTGCCTTGTCCTCGTTGTCTCTTATCTCCGAAAGTATTTATCCTTGAATTGCTTCTCTCGGATCTATACGGACCACAGGCTCCATTTCAAGCGCATAGACAAAACCTTGCTTCACAATTTCAGTTTAGGCGCCTCATCTCTTCATATAATCTAGGTGATTTTCTTGGACCAATAGGAGATTACGATAGCTTTTTGGCTCAAAGCATCGACCACCACATTTGCTTTTCTTTGGGTGGTAGTGAATCCCAAGGTCATAGTCTTTAATAAGCTCCAACCATCTCCTCTGTCTAAGATTGAGGTCGGTTGGGTAAAGATATATTTTAAGCTCTTATAGTGCATAAAGACTTGTGACGATTACCAATAAGGTAATAAGCGCCAAATTTTTAAACATGTACTACATACGCTAGTTCTAGATCATGAGTAGGGTAGTTGGCTTCATGAGGCTTTAGTTCTTGAGAGGCATAAGCTACTACCGACCCTCTTGCATTAATACACAACCAAGACCTTGTCTTGAGGCATCTAAAAGACTTCAAAATCCTTTCTAATGTCGGGTAAAATCAACACTAGAAGCGGAGGTCAATCTTTTCTTCAACTCTTGAAAACTATGCTCACATCTTTGGAGTCCATTTATATTTGGTTTCCTTTTTGAGCGATTGGGTGAGAGGTCTTGCTATCTTGAAAAGCCCTCAATAAACCTACGGTAATACCCTACCATTCAAGGAAGCTTCTTATCGTGTAGCCTTTGAGTTAGGTGATTTCCAATCTAGGACATCTTGGACCTTGCTAGGGTTAGCGCCACTCCGATGGTGACATAATATGGCCCAAAAGGTAACTTCACTCAACCAAAAGTCACACTTCTCGAACTTTGCATAGAAATTTGGTGGTCCCTTAGCTTGTTTAGTACTAGCAGAAGGTGACCTTCATGCTCTTGCTCGGTTTTAGAGTACACAAGAATGTCATCTATGAAGACAATGACAAACTTATCTAAATACTCCATAAACACCTTGTTCATCAAACTCATGAAGTATCACGAGGCATTAGTTAACCCAAAGGACATGTTGTGAACTCATAAAGTCCATATCGAGTTGAAAAAATTTGTTTTGGAATGTCCTCTTGTCTAATCTTCAATTGGTGGTAACGACCTTAGGTCAATCTTGGAAAAAGCTACGGCTCCTTTGAGTTGATCAAATAAGTCATCGATCTGGGCAAAGGGTACTTATTCTTGATGGTAACATCATTAAGAGCCCTATAATCTACACACATCGTTGTGTACCATCCTTCTTTGCCACAAAGATCACAGGAGCTCCCCAAGGAGAGAACTCATCCTTATAAATCCTTTGCTTTGCATTTCTTCAATTTCTTTGTTTTAGCTCAACCAAGTCATTAACGGGTAACCTATATGGTCTTTTGGAAATAGAGTCTTGTCGAGGACTAGAGTTAATGACAAATTCCAAATCTCTGTCAGGAGGCATTCGGGGTAGCTCACTAGGAAACACATCGAGGTACTCCTTTCCCGAGGGAGGTCTTCAAATCTCATTTCTCTCAAGCGGGACACCCTAGGACACCTTAGGAAGATCTCGGGGCTAAATTCCACTTGCACCCTTGCTCATTGGTGAGAGAAATAGACTTGTTGGCACAATCTATTAAATACTGGTTTTTAGATAACGAGTCCATTCCTAGGATCACATCTAACCCTTGGGAGTGCAAGACTATTAAGTCTGCATGGAAAGTACTCCCAAGATTTCAAGGAAAGATTTGGGCATAAGGAGTTGGTTCTCATTTCCAAGCCGGGAATGGATGAGCATAGGGTTTAATAAATGAGTAATAGCTAACCCATTGCTACCCACAAATTTTGAAGAGACAAATGAATGTGAAGCTCTGAGTCAAAAAGAATTGAAATTTGGGATGGTATTAACAAAGAGCGTACCAAGGACTACATCAAGAAGCTTGTTGAGCTTCCTCTGCTAGTGAGGTGGTTCACTCGCCCTTTGTTGAAGCTGCCTTTGGAGGTCTTGAATGGTGCCATGGTGAGGACCCTTGGTGATCGGGTGGGAGTTGGAGCTGGAGCTTGAGATTTCTTCGGACACTTATTTGCATAGTGCCCTACTTCATAACAATTAAAACCGTCACCCTGTGTTTGGGTTTGTGGTGGTCTTGCTGAGATTGACCTCTGGGGAGGTCTTTTGAAAAGCTGGAGGTGCCAAACCTCTTGACACATAGAGGTCTGATGGGGAGGAGGTCATGAGACCTCATAGGTTAGGCTGGGAGGCCTTTGGCACAGGAAAATCCCTCGATCTAAAGCTGCTTTGGGCTGCCTTCCTCTTTTGCGATTTTCCATCTCAACATGTTTGGCTTCTTGCAGAATGGTCTTGCTCACCAAATCTTGAAAATCTGGGTAATCATGAGCAAGGAGGTGGGACGGAGAGGTCATCATTAAGGCCATTCAAAAATCGTTCTTGCTTGGACTCATCTGTGGCCACATCCTCAGTGCATACCTTGCCAATTGGTTGAACTTGTGGAGGTACTCATTGTGTGTAGTTCCTTGGCGCAAGGCTCTAAACTCATTCTTCTTTAATATCATCATTCCATGAGGAATATGTGCGCGTCTAAAAGCTTGGTGAATTCCTCCCAAGTGATGTCTTGGCGTCGGGGTGGGATTGAGTAAAGTTTTCCACCAATCCGAGTGGTCCTTGGAGTTGATGAGAGGCAAATAAAACTTTCTCTCTATTAGTACATTGGATCATGTCAATTTTACTGCTCACAACCACTGAGCCAATCATCCGCCGAGGCTCGGAGGTCTTTGGAGAATGTAGGTGGCCTCATCCTCATAAACTCGGACATGTTAGCTCTAGGAGGAGGTGGAACATGTCTGAGGAGGTTGAAATTGCTGCTGCGGCTTGGAGGTTCAGAGTATTGGTGATGGTGAGCTAGTAGGTTGATCAATTGTGCTTGATTGGCCATCATTTGATTCGATCTGGGCCTTGAAATGGAGGAGGTGGGCTGCTTGCTTTGGAGTCTCTGGATCATTCGGGGGCTCTACCTTGCCCTTGCCTTGCCACTACCCTTGTGGTCACCATCTGCTAAGGTCCAAGAGGTAAGAAAGATAAGAATTCTAAGAGGTAAGGCTTAAGACTTAAAGCAACTAAACCCATGTTGACCCTAAAAGCCAAAATTTCAGCAATCAAGTTCACACTTTCTACAGGCCTTGGCCCTCGAGTACCAAGTGAAAAGGTCATGACATGGAGGGAGGTCTTTTGTAAAGCACCCCAGAGGTAACCTTTACAAAAGCGCCACTCATTGCCACAACAGGAGGTCCTTAACACCACCACCACAATTTAGATCGGTCCTATAGACATTCCAAGGAAAGAATTCCATTCAATTTTATAAAGCGTTGAGGCAAGCAAAAGATAAGGAGGAGATAAGGTGAGATAAAGCACAGATGAGGGGTAAGAATAGATAGAAGACTCAAGTAAGAAGAGAACATTTTCATTTCTCTTGTTTACTAAAACATATTTTGAACTTTTCTATCGGCCATTCTAATAAGGTTGCGTCTGCGATTAGAATGCTCTGATACCACTGTAACGACCGGCCTAGGGCACCCGGGAGGTCCCTCGGGACCTCTGGGAGAGTCGAAGGAGCCCAGGGCGTCAGAGGTCCCTTAGGACCTCTGGGAGGTCATGAAGGACTTCGGGGATGTCAGGAGGACATCCGGTGGACCACCAGGACCTCCAGGAGGTCAGAGAGGACCACTCGGAGTGCAGGAGATCTGACCATGGTCATTGGACCTCAGACCTCCCAAAACTCCGTCTCCACAGGAGGTCAAGGAACCACCAGGAGGTTGTGGGGCTTAGGGCAAGCTGAAGTCCTCTGTGATCCAAACCAGCCCCGAGAGATCATCGTTTGGTTCTCCACGACAACAAGTGACAACATAAACATCCACAAGACTTTATTAACAGCAAAAGGAGGTTCGTTTACAAGGGTTGCTTTCAACTCCAGCAATAGGGAGCACACAAATGCAGCGGAGAACAAAACCCAAAGGCAAGGTCCACCCATTACACCACGGTGACTATTTGGAGGCGGCCTAATTGGTGGTCATCTTCATCATCATAGGAATCTTCATCTGCTCAATATATGAATCAAGCAAGAGTGAGCACAACAACCGTGCTCACAAGTTACACCCGTCAATTAACAAAATGACATGCATAGGGATATATCAAAGGACAGCATACTAGGGTTGATTTTCATAAAGCCAATTTTATTTCAAATACAAGTATTAAGTTTCAAAGGCGAGGCTACCATAATTAAAATTCATTCTTGTGAAAACCATTTTCAGTTGGATAGCATTCAACATAGCAATGGTGAAGGATACCCTCCTGCACAAGGCTTCCAGCCCACACCCATTTTGGTTAAACCACCAAAACCATTTTCATAACCTTTTGAAAACCAAAACCAAAGCTAACTTTGGTGACATTGCGGCATGTCCATGGTATGAACACGGCTATTGAATAGATTTACACTCTGCGAGAGGTTGCACACTTTACCTACATGACATGAATTCTCTAGTTTGCTTGACATCCGTCGATGCCACCTCACACTTCCTTTGGTGAGAGGTCTAGAGCACATGACAAGGCCGTTACAATGCATTGCTCACAGTAGCCCACCCCCATTAAGGTTTACATAATCCCCCTTTGGGTAGAAACACCGTCGGGTCAATGGGGTGCCCCTCTTATGCCGGTGGGACTACAACTAGTCATAACATGACAAACCCACAGCGTCCATGAGATGAACCACGATAGAGCTTTGCAAATTAGTTAGCGGATCCGCCCCATACTAGAGACATGTGGTTGCACAATTTTGGCATAGCCCATTATAGGCTTAGCAAGTGGTGTCTTAAAGACCGGTCCTTAACAGAGCTTAGGCGACAAACCTCAACCACAGGGCATCGGATCACCGACCCCGTGCATAGACATGCACCAACCATACAACCAACCGCCCAAGTCAAAACCATTTTCATTTACTTTGCTTTACAATTCTCCATGGCACACCAATGCCAAGGTCACAAGTAAAACATCCATGACACACCAATGTCATGGCGAAAGCTCCATAGCACACCAATGCCATGGCTCAAAACATTTGATCATTTGATGTTTTTGGTCAAAGCTCCCCAAATCAAGATTTTGGTCTAAGCATTACTAAGCATGTCATTTTTAAAGAGCTTGGGTCCTTACTATTGTAAGAACAGTTTTATCTAAGGTGACAATGAGGTTGGTTCAATCACGGATAGAGGTCATACCAAGCATTAGGTTTTAACTATGGATTGAAAGATAGGCATTGAAATACTTAGTAAAGTAAACATGCATACATCTTTTGAAAAGCAGACATAAATAATTTGAAGTATTGGGTGCAACATGATCAAGAATGTAACTTGCCTTGCTCAAGATCTCATTTGCTTCCTCTCCCTCACTTGAACTCGGGCTCCCCGGTCTTGACAATCTACGTGAAGAACCAAATATTCAAACAAAGCTCAAACAAGAATCCAAAAACTCCAAATGAACTTAAAGACAAAACCAGCAGAGAAGCTGGGAGGTCAAGAGGAGGTCCAAGGAGCTTAGTGGAGAGGTCCTAGAGCTCAGAGAGAATGTCAAGCTCGAGTTGGAGGAGGTCGAGACTTGAGAGAGAGGGCTATGGTGGCTCGGTTGAGACGGAGAGCGAAATGAGGAAGAAAGTGATAAGGAGGCTCTCCCAAAATATATATAGGGAAAGCTATGCACATGACCGAGGATGAGTCAACAAGAGTTGGTAAATAGGACAAGAGAGTAGGCAAGGAATGTGACAATCGATTGTGACATCGTCTTTGCAAAGGTGGGGGCATTTAATGTGATACAACATGCATTAAATGCTCGGAGACTTCCTTGCCCCAAAGGACATAGTCAAAGGTAAAAGCTGGATGCTTGGCGCCAAGTGGGGCGACCAAGACCATAAGGAGGTCTGCAAGGACCTCGAGGAGATCTTTAGTGAACAAGGGAGGTCCTCGCTTGGGGAGGTCCTAGCAGTTGGATCTCAAGGGGGTCCAAGCGGTCATGATCAAGCGCACGGAGGAGGTCCGCAGAGGCAAGGGAGGTCCTTACATGAGAGGTCTGATCGTTGGATCTCCAAAGGGGAGGTCAAGCGGTCAAGATCAAGCGCACGAGAGGAGGTCGCAAGAGTAAAGGAGAACCTCGGCAAAGGAGGTCTAGAACCGTAGGATCCAATCGAGGAATGCGGATGGTTAGGATTCCCAAGTGGAGGTCCTAACGATTGAGATCTGCCAGAAAGGAAGTGCGGACGGCCAAGATATCAAAGGGAGGTCTTGGCGGTCGATTTACAATGAAGAGGTTTGGACGGTTAAGATCTCCAAGGGAAGTCTTAACGATCGAATATGCTAGGAGGAGGTCGGAACCGTTGGATGTTGATCGGACCGTCAAAATGGTTGGGGCGTTCGGACCGCTGACGTCACAACAAATCGAACGTCCTTTGGAGATCAAAGGCTCGAGAGAAGGTGGGAGGTTCGGACCAATAGAGCTAATATTGGATCCGACCTTAGAACTTCATCGGGTGGTCAAAATGATTGGGATGTTGGACCACTCGAGCATACAACAAATCGGGCTATAGCGAAGATCTAAGGGTTGAGAGGAGGTGGGATGTTCGGACCACCGAACACCTCACGAGGATCAAGCCGTCAATACAAATCGGACGACTCACAATCAATTGAGATGTAAATGGGCAGGAGGAGGTCTGGAGGACACAGGGGAGGTCATTGAGGACAGGGAGATCTAAGAAATGTAAGGGGAGGTCCTAAAGGACATGGAGAGGCCAAGAAGGACAGGGAGGAGATCAAATAAATGTAAGGGAGGTCCTAGAGGACATGGAGAGGTCCTCGGGGTTCCAAAGGAGTTCAAATACACACAAGGGTGTACAGGACTTGGGAAGATTCGAGTCAAGAGGATCAGGAGAGGGGTATTGGACAGGGGAGGTCCAAGTGCTAGAGGATCTAGACCTAAGGAAGTGCGGACCATAGGAGGGCTTTGCGGAGGAGGTCCAGAACCTCTGGATCCTAACGAAGGTGAGGTCTGGAGTGAAAGTGGGTAAAGATGGATGAGAAAAGGAAAGACCGACCAAAGCTCTAATAACTCAATAAACCGGACAAGAAACCTTTAGTTGTAGTTTGAGTTAGGTAGTTTAAACCCATTATGAAATTGCGAGTTAAGCTCGAATTCTCATCAAAACAAAATGGTTCTCTTTATTTTTGAAAACTCCAAAAGAGTCTAAAATTAATTGAGGGTGTCTGTGAGCTAGAAACCCAGATGACCATGCATACGCTCCTCTTGGTTGCTACGTGGTAGCGGTTCTCCAACGACCTAAGTCCACACTTAAACAAGTTAAAGAGGATTTCAAAATAAGCGGATATGTGCCCAGTGTTGGCTCTCAAGATCAACGACCAACATGTTCATACAAGAGTCATACAACAATATAACAAGTCATACAACATAAGATTTAAGTATACAACTATTACAAAAAGCAGCCCGTAGGCCAAATTCAAGTTTAACAACAACCGGCGGCGGAAATAAAGTAAATAAACAAAAAGGTCTAGCAAGGTGTGCCCAAACCCAAGGCAATCGACTAGGAGTTAGAAACAACATTTATTAGTTAGCGTCGCCGATATCGGCGTTAACTAATTGATCGATCGTATAGTCTTCCTCACCTAAACAAGCGAATAACGGGTTAAGTACAAAATGTACTGCATAAGTCTTACACAAAGTAAAAATTATACATGCTAAGAGGCTATACAAAGAGGCTTTAGTGGCTTAATTTTTGCATAAATCACCTAGCTTTCACCTGCACATACTAGTTTGTAAATGCCATTTAGAAAATATATTTTGACAAAAGACACATGAATAACACTAATACATATATAGCTCAAATGATACCAAAGTGACAGCCTACTTTGATAAACTAGAGTGCATGAATACCCGTTCATGCCGAATCTGAAAGTTATTACCTACATCAAATTTTAATTAGAGTCTAGCGATGATGTCATTCAATACCAGCGGTTAAATGCGTAACCCAGAGACATGGCTATTGAATAGATTAATCTCTCTGAAGTACTACTTTACCCATACGGCTCGATTAGCGTAAGCCTCGGATAATGACACACTTCCTAAGGTATGGCGAAAAATCGAGATTGATGCTTTTTAGCAAGATGACCCCATTTAGTTGAGTCACCTTTGCGATATGAACTAACCAATACAAGCTCTTGATAGAGCTTGCTGGGTGGGCATGCAAGTTGTGTTGGAATCTTGATGCAATGTAAACAAAAAGAAAAATAGTGCTCCATGCATTATAGAAAATTACATCGGATCCTATGAACATATGATCGAGCAGCATGTCCTCACACCACACTGACTCACCCCAATAAGACCCTCCCTTACTTGACCAAGCCCGACTTCAACCGGTGTGTGGTAGTATGAATGATATTTGGAATTGACAACCCAAAGTTCGGTCCTTAGCGGTTGGAGACAAGTCTACCACATACCAAAGTCTCGTGCTGCGAAGGCAACCACACCACAAACCACTTGTCCAAACCCAAATCATTTTTAATTTGACAAAAATAAACTTAATAACAGATTCAAAGATCGGACCAAAATCATAAAAGATAAGTGTGAGGTGTTTTCCCACGATCGATGGGGTAATCCGTCCATCCCAAGGCTCCTTCAAAGCAATCGGGAGAGGATATATGCTATCTGACACTGAAACAAGGAGCACCACAGTGCGCCTGCCTTGAGGCCTTGGGGTTTCGTACCTTAAAAGCGAGGATTCCATGACTCCGAAGCGTATAGGAGTCGGAAGAGATCTAATCTGAGAGCACGAGGAGCGGTTGAAAAAGGCTCTTAGTGCGGAGATTAGTCACGAATTATTGCACAATTTCAAGCCTGAGATAAAATCATTGTGGAACAAATGAATCAACTCATCAACCCGATCATAAAGCCCGTGATTTTGGGCGGAGTCCCCTCAACGTCGAGTAATTGCTGGCGTCTCGCTAATTTCTAAACATGGCTCGTCCAATTACCTATCGGCGATATCCGGGTAATGTACATCTCTGGAATGCTCTAAAGATAGACTTGTAGAATGTCTTAGCAAATTGTGTATCGTTTTAATAGAACCCGCTCTGTAGGCTCCAAGTGAAATTTGTTGGGTCCATTTCTATTGAAATTGAGGCGGCGTTCTATGCGAGGAAGGGATAGTGGTGCGGTGTCGGTGGCCTTGAGGATTACACGGGGTCTAGGTGGACATTGTACATGACAATTTCATAACCTTGCTGTTGGAGAAGGCCGGGACGAAGATATCATAACACTATGGGATGTCGTGCACACTTTTGTCTAGTGGCCCTAGAGGACATAGCCCTAGACCTGCTTGATCTTTGCAATCTCCCACACGACCATGCCTCTAGAACAAAACCCTTGATGACTCCACCTCAACCCCTTGAGAGGCCTCACGTGGCGGCTCCGTGGAGGCAGTAGCCAAAGAAACAAGAAAGCGTGTTGAGTCGTCCCTCTCGAAGACATATAGCACCACAGGCGCTAAGGCCAAATTGAACAACATTAAAGGCGCTGCCGGTCTGCGATCTCCACGACCATGCCTCTCCAGCAGAACCCTCTCCTCCTCTACCTCAACCCATGCTTGAAGGCCTACTGCGTATCGGCCGTCGAAGAACATTAAAAAGCGCTTTCGAGCCACAGGGCGTTCTCCTCGAAAGACCGTTTGTCCCGGCACACTATTACCCCACATTGTGATGTGGCGGTGGCCGATCTTCGAAAGATCGATAAGTCGATTGTGGAGAACACGGCGTTGATGATCCAAAGGCTCAGAGCCAAGCGGATCGAACCCTTGCAATCACTACACCTTTGCTCCGATGGTTATCAACCGTGCGAATGTGGTTGACCTGCATGAAGGCTATCTCACTTAGCGAATCGAGAACACCGACAAGAGAGTAGAAGATGCAATCTGAAATTGTATTCTGAATAAAGATTAAGTTCACAAGTTGGGATTCCTCAACGAGCGTGTGGCGAGGCGCTAAGCGAGAATAATCTCTTAAGAAAAATCCCGGAAAACTAAAGGGTGCAACCTCCTTAAATAGGGAGGAAGCCGCACCTAGCTAAGGGATTAGAGGTGGTACTATTCATGAGTCTGTTTACATGAGCAGTACCCATGAAAAGAAGCTGACCCAAGGTGGAGGCGAGTCGGGGATGGCTGGCCCAAATAACCTAAGTGGTGATACAAGGCACTCGGCCCAAAGGTGTCATGACACCATGGATAATAAGCCTAAATTCGTTAGCAGATGAAGTAGACTTGAATCTGACGGCGGGTTGGTGGAGATGGACCGAATTAGGTGAAGTCCTTAATGTGTTCCTCTTGCCGTGAGTTGGCTCCTCCTCTCCATGATTCCTAAGAACAAGAAAATCACAAGTCTTAGGAAGTATCAGTTCTCGGAAATATTATTTACTCCTAAAAGCGAGTTTACGATAGTTGAGTTGGCGAACACGTGCGATAATTGGACCTTGCACATCATTCATGGCGTGACAAGAGGTGTTCATATCGGTGAAGTGATATCCTCATCACCTTGGATTGGGTTGCCGAGTTTGCATGCACGGTACATGCGAGGAGACCAACAAGGTGAGGAAAAACCGACCTCTTTGAAATCACCGATTAGTTACATGGAGAACCATTTCCTCGACGAATTGGGCTACTTAAGTAAATGGGCTTCCAAGACTTATTTGAATTATTCAACCTCAATGCCCTCGGCGTCTCACTTTTACGATCTTGGACACGATGAGTGTGTACAATCAAGTTCTACATTCACATATCTGGAGTAAATATCATAACTCATTCTTATGTATAGATACATGATACAACAAGTCAAGCGATCGCGAGAACGGCGGGTTTCCTCCACTCACGTTGATCTCGAGCAATGTATCAGCAAAGAGCGCATCCTCGTCGAAATACATAACGAAGGGTTGCATGCTCACGACAAGGACTACATCTTGACGGCTCTACAACGGGGTAAGTGATTCACTACTTGCTATACAAATTTCATTTGTACATTATACACAACATGAACTTAGGTTTAATGACTATAGAGACATACATAAGTAGGTGTACTTTGGATCCTTTTAGTCATTATACCAAAGTGGAACAAGGTAATATACCTTGATTCCTTAGTCAACAAGAACCACGACTTCACCCATCTGCAAAAAGTACTCGACAGGTATGCTCATTTCCTCCATATGTAACTCTATTGTGTCTTCCTTCATTTGAAATGGCTGAAGATAACTTTTTGGAATCATGTGGGTTCGTTAGATTGCCTATGTTGCGGTGATGGGACACTAGCAGAACGAGGCCACACTACAACACATGATATGATTTACGGTACCGCTACAACACAATAATCCTATATCACACTTTGTAACCTAGCCTCTCGATGACTATACCTATATATGTAATTCTATTTTTGTAGTGCCACCGGCAACTACAAGGCAATGTGTGCATTCTATATTTACCGTCATATGCGAGAAATCATGAGTGCTAAGGCAGAAGGATCGAAGTTTGTGAATCTCATAATAATTATTTCCTTATTATCAATTTAAATATATATGCTTACTACTTTACTCTAGCGACGAGGGCATGACAATCGAATCAACTACATTCCATATGGATGAACTCTCGAGCGTTAGAGAATGCTAGCCACCTTCATCACAGCGAGAGATCATTGACTCGAAAGGAGAGTTTATGCCGCTTAATATATGTTCAAACAATTGATTCAATTGTAATTCATTTTGAGTTGTAATTCAATTGTAACTCTAGCAACAATACATGAACTTTGTAATTGATTTTGAGTTGGAAATCACTTTGAGTTATCTTGTTTGTCTTTATTCATCTGTGATTTATTTGTTTTCATCTGTGATTTATCTGTTTTCTGCTTGTTTGTTTTGAGAGGGCATGACTAGCATTTCCCGAGACTAGCTAAAAAACAGAAAAAAAATGTAGGTATAAAACAGACAGTTGGTATATATACTTGATGCGTGATGGCCTCGTGTCACCGAGCAGTTTTGTTGTATAAATGCGTCTCATGATAGTAGTGCTTCACGAGGCGGCTACCACAAAAACTAAATACATGTTATTTAGGATATCACGAACGAGTTATTTTCCCTAATTGTCTATGATATATCTCCAATCACAAATGGTTGGTACATATAACGGTCTATGATGGCCTACGTATCACAGACGGTTTGTTGTATAAGCCGTCTGTGATAGTAGTCCTTTACAAGCGGTTTATACCACAAAACCATATGTGTTGTGACTTATCACAGAACGACTCACAAGCAAATGCTGTGATAACGCTTTATATCGGAGACACATACATTAGACGGTTGAAACCGTCTGTGATGACTTCTACTGTAGTAGTGTATATGGTGCGTTGCCAAGATTTGCACATGGATTAATATATCGGTTTGGTACTTCTAAGTTGCCTTTTTGTGATCATTAGATTTATATAGAGATAAATGTGTGATATATGTTGGAATGTTGATTCAATGGCTAAGAAATGCAACTTATACTTAAAAAAATTTCAGCCATATCGTGTGTATCACGATATCCGGTAGAAGAATGGCAATGGAGCATATCGTGCTGGTACTGCCACTTCTTCTACCATATCATGGTGGATCGTGTAATGTTACACTAAGCGTCGATCTCTGTGACTATTTGGACATATAGTTGTCGCGTCGGCGTGGGAGAAGTTCTTGAGGGTTGCCTCAAAACGTCAATCGTTCCTCGAGATTCACGGCGTCGTTGTCGGACGGTTGTGATGAGAAGAAGATCTCATCTCTATCTCCTTACGATCGGCAGCGCATTCATTTGGGCGAATCCATGGGGACGCCGGCTCGTGGAGTATGCAAACCACTTCTGCGGAATTCTTATTCTTGGGCGGGCGCCTCTGCCTGCGACTCACCGATCAAATGGGAGTGGCGGTAAGAAGCTCGGCCTCGACAAACTAAGTACTAGAGCTCGGTTCAAAATGCTATATGGGCACGAGGCTAAGCTTTGTAGAGCAGGCTTGAATAACTCGAATAGCTCGATTTGGCTCGTCAATTTTTCGGATTAAATGTACCACCCCTCGTCCTCCACCCAAATTTTAGATTCCCTCCTCGCTCTCAACGATTGGCGTGCCCGGCTGAGCCTGAGCCTCGGGCACAGCCAGCGTAACCCAAAACACAAATTGAACTGATTTTTTTTTTATGTTGGCATCGATTTTTGGTGCTGTCATTTTTAAGCGGACCTCGGGCCATTGCCCGGGGCTGAGGCCCAGCTCGCCCACCCTCAACCCAATTTAATCCGACCCACCACAAGCCCAAACCCAGTAGCCCACCACGGTGACCCGTGCAAGCTAAGGTCGATGGTGAGATGGTATGTGGTGTCTATGATAAGCGATAGAGGTCGGCGCCAAAGTCGAATCTGCAAGGCGTGGAGCGCAGGGAGACCGAGCCGAGGAACGCCGGGGGCTATAGTGGCAAGGCGATGGACCGCTCATCACTGCAGTAGCCACCGGGGCACCGCCCGGTATGCGTGGCGGTGGGGACATCTGCTGCCAGAACCCATGGAAGACCACGGGATGGGTGTGGATCAACATGCCACGCTACAACCACCTCAAGTCTTTTGAACCCTCCATCCTCTTCCCTCCACTTCTCCTCTCCCATGCGCATCGGGCCCACCTTGCTTGAGCCCGACCCGACCGCGACCACAGAGCAATACAATCCTCTTGGCCAGCGGCATTGTTGTTATAGCAATAGCCTTGGTAACAGAGAGAGGTGGCCAGCATTACGGTAGTAGTCCTTTATCAACACAACTGCCTCAACCCATTA
>JAYEVD010000274.1:0-52238 GCA_036346405.1 Phyllostachys edulis | reverse complement strand
GATGATATTTCTAAGCGGTTCTTATTAAGAACCATCTATGATGAGTTTTCTGAGCGGTTCTTGTTTAGACAACTTACGTGATATGCCTTCTGTTGCAAAAAAACCAAAAGCAGCTGCTAAAACCCGGAGATTTGTTTTGAGGCCCTAAACGACCTTTTTGGGGGTTTCACTTTGTATGCAGAATCTCTTGAGCCTCATGAATGAATTTGATATAGACTTATGGATTTTGGATTGAACTTTTCATTAGCTTTCCAGCGAGCTAAAGAGCGTGCATAATCGAGGTTAAATAGAAAAAAAATTAGACAAGCAAGTACATAGTATTATGAGTATTCACATAAAATTTCATGCACACTTGTTACTTGTATGTATGCAATGTTTGGAAATTGGCACAATGAATTTGAATGGCTCCTTAGTCCCTAGTCCTTCTTGCCAAAATTGGATTGGATGTGCATTGTGATTGATTGATTGCTTGTTAGCTTGTAGCCTTGTATGTATGCAAATTGCAATGTAGGTATGTTCATTTCTTGCATGTGCATTGCATGTATGTATGTTCAATGTCTTTGCATGTGCAAAATTAGCCTTGAATGGAGAATTTAGAAAAATAGAAATTAGCATTGTACTGCATGTGGCATGTGCCCTGTTCATTTGTTTATGTACTGCATGTGCATGTGCAAAATTGGCACTGAATGGAGGATTTAGAAAATAGAAATTGGCATTGTACTGCATGTGCCAAGTGCATTGTGCACTTGTTTATGTTTGATTACATTGTGTCAGTGTTAGACTTTATAACATCATTCATGTACTGCTACTACTTATTTAGATAGTGGTGTAGCAAGCAAAATCACATATGCAATCAGAAAGTATAGAATGCTCTCCATGTAGACATCTTAAGCGAGAATTTTTTATGCAAGTTAAGGATGAATGGATGATGATATCATATCTTGCTTTTAAACCATGAAAGAACGTCGGGTTAGATTGTAATTTTCTTAATTATTTTGTAATTTCTCTAAATTATTTGATATGTTGTCTTTAGTCGAGATCAATTTTGTATTTTATTTTTTTATATTATAAATCTTTATATTTTTCTGACAATATTGGATCCTTGTTGACTCGCTTGTACACACGGTTGCTTTCATGGCGTCCGGCTTCAGCGCCGGGTGGTCTGATCTTTCGAGGCGACCATGGCGGGTCTGGGCGCTCGGGCACCGAGGCACATGGACGTGGCTGCTCGAGTTGTGCCACGGCAGCCGGCGACCGTGGCGTCGTTCTCGTCGGTTCCGCCGTTTCCTCCACTTCCACATGTTTTGCAGATTAGCGACATCATTTGTTGATCTTTTTGACATTGTTGTCGATTATGATTAGATAGGACAAGCGTTCTTGCACAAGAATGTAAACCCATGACGGCTTTTCACCATAAGCGTCGTAGAGGTGCAATGAATTTCTTTTACGGTCCTCGAGAAATAAATCCAAAAAGATCATTGCCTTGCAAATCATGACCGTGCCATGTAAATAGGTAGTTGATTTAGAGTATATGTGGATGGCATAACACATTGCCACAAAAACTATGACAAAGCTCTCATACATTACTGCGTGGTCATCTTTGGCTAGAAAAATATATGTGTCTGACGAGTGAGTCATGTGCCTAAAAAATATGGCATGTTATAGTTGTGGATATAAAGCAAACACTAGCTATACTTAGCCAAACTTGCCTAGCATCAAACCAAACCCTCTTTATTTTGCTATGTGTCATGAGATTGGAAAGTTTTAAATATGATAACGTCTCGTATAATTTTCTTCCGGTTTTGCTACCACTAATGTTTTCTTTTTTTATGGAGGGATTAAAAACAGCAAGCCGTGATAACTATTTCCTGCCTATGAGAGAGAGAAAAAAATACACCCACGAATCTCCCGCCCACGGTCTAAACTCGGAGGCCACAAACCGTACAGCCCAATAAAACTAAGGTATATTTGCTCAAAGTATGTCACGTAACTCTTACTCCATGAATCTGATTGTTGTTTGGTTTACTTCCAATAGTTATCGATGTTTGCCTTATCAAATTTTAGTAGTGTTGACCGAATTTGGTAGATATTTGGTTTGTTATCAAACTTTGGTAAGATTCCTTTCTCCCTTAGCTCTATAGTTTTGCTAATCTTTAGGTCAAACATTGGTACCAATTTGGTGACCAAATTTGGCAATTCCAACTTTTGATAAGACTTGGTATCGTAAATTTGTATTCAAGTCAAACAGCCCCTTAGTTTTTATCTGAAAACTCGCAGCTCCATGGGAACACATGAGCCTGGGATGCTTTAAAAGAAAAAGTTGTACCGGCGAAAAGAAAAATCTCCGATGCTCGGCCCAACATTGCATCGAGCGCGATGTACGTCACGATATCGGAAACCGACAAATCAGCTGCGAGATCATCTTTCATCAACAACTTAAGCTTTTTCAATTGAATTGATCTGTGGATACAACTCGATAGTGTTTACGTTAGATGGAGTGAAAGGAATAATTGGCACAACTCGATCACATTGTTTGAATCCTACGCTTATATGTCATTATAAATTTAAGGCTAAGAAAATGACATTACTGTTTTAAGGGGAGAAAATAACATAATTTAACTAAGGTATGAATTTATTGTCGTGGGGTGGCCCAGGCTCCACAAACCCTAGCGAAGTCTACAATCAAGGGTACCCTCGACACAGTCGAATAGTGCAGAAAAGACCGGCATGACTATTTGGGATGAAGGGTAGAACACATCATGGAGTGAAGGGGTCTAGAAAGGCTTGTTAGGAGCACCTTATGCAGAGCGAGGGTCTCGGAAACTTTTGCTCGAGATCCGTCTCGCATGGATCAAAGAGTCAAGGCTACCCGTGGACCAAAAGTAAAAGGCATGATGTGCGTGGGTTTATGAAGGTCCACTATACATCAAGGCTAGGTAAAGAGAATGTAAAGACTTAAAGCCCTATAGTTTATTGGATCCTTTTTAAGGGTAACATTGTTATATATCATATCCCTAATCTAACACTATAACTAATCCCTCGTTCCCTCTCTAGAAGGGAGTGGATTATTATGAATAAAAAAAGACACATTTACTCTGTTAAATCTTGTCCGTGTTTTAGAACCGAACTTACGTAAAGATTGTTTGATTCGAGGGTCTCTAGAATGGAATCACCTGAGAGAGATTGACACGGGATTTTTATACTGAGTTCGGGCCTTCTCCGGAGAGAATAACAACCCTACTCCTGTGTGTGTATGGTATTGAGTGTATTTTGAACAATCAGGAGAAAAACTAAGACTATTACAGATAGTGCTTGTATTCCTGATGGCCCGATTGATCCTCCCCTTCCTTTCTCTGATTGCCGCCTTTTATAGTACGTGAAGGAGCGGCGGTTACTCGAATAAGCGGCCTCATCACCTCCGTGAGCAGGCGACGTTAGTAATAATCACGGTGTATTAACTCCTCCACGCTAATGACTATATACGGAGATAATGGAGTATTACGTGTTATTACTCATGAGAATAACGGTATGATGATCGTTTGAATCCCTTAATCAATAAGACCCACTTATGCAGTAGGTTTATTTGATCATAAGGTGGTCGTAGTTGACCTAGTCGTGAGGAGCCTCGACTATGAGGTAGTCGTAGCAAGACTTACGACTATGGGATAGTCGTAGCATATCTTCGACTATGGGGGTAGTCGTAGCATAACTTACGACTATGGGGGTGGTCGTGAAGAACTTACGACCACCCATTAGGCTCTTCCTTATAACATTAAGGGGTATACTCGGGGTCCACATGGCGTCATATTTACCTATAATAAAATTATAGATAAAAGATAAAATGAGGATTATTATATCCTCGTCATCTAGCCCCCGACTTCAAGTGAAAGCAACTTACTTGGTAAAGGAGTTATAGATGGTCTTCACGACCACGAGAGGATCGTAGAAAAATAGTCGAAGGAAAAACTCTTGATTGTATACTACTTTGACCGAAATATGCTTGGTCAAGAAAATTACCTCGACCATCAAGTAGTGGTAAAAGCATTCCTCACGATCACGAGGTGGTCGTAGTATAGTGTCGGAAGAAAGAACTTTCCGATTATCATTTCCTTTGGTTGAAAAGATCTAACCAAGGAAGTAATTTAAACGAGGTGTAGCATAAACTGATTTTCTCGAGAGGACACCTTTGGGAATCTCAAACAACGTCCGATTAACTTTGTCTGTTGAAGCGGTTCAAGGCAGATGGCGACCCTTGGAATGTCACGCCTCCGGCTCAAGGTACGTGGTTATAAATACCTACCGGGGGGTAAAACCTAAGATCTTACCTTTCCCCAATAATTCTACTGTTCATCAAGTTCTTGTCTTCTCCTCCACCAACTCAGTCGAAAATCTCCTCTTTCTGAGAAAAATGGCCGTGAGAGTTTCCGAATGGGCCGAGTCGGAGATGGATACGGTGAAGATGCAAACCCTTGTCAAGTGGGAAGATTCGAGAGAATGTTCTTGTGGAGTGGTTCGTAAGATAAGCGACAATGGCCGTCGGGGAGGAGGGACAAATCCCGTCTTCGGCGTTGTGAGTGTGGTCTTCGATTACTGCTCCCTTTCTCACATTGATACTCAAGCATTTTGGAGTGGAATTGGTGAACCTTGGTCCTAATTCCATCACCATCTTGGCGTATTAAATATATCTGTGTGAGGCGTGCCTAAATTCAGCGGATCTTGAGCTTTTTCGGTATTTCTCTGGAATGGCTCGACAATGCAGGATAAATTTGGAAGTTGTGGTTTGAAGCTCCATGACGGAAGTCGAAGGAGTATATTCAGATGTTCACTCGGTCCTCATGGCCGTTGTGGAGGAAGAGGTGGTTTTACTGGAAAGTCACCTCCGAAGACAGTCTTTCTTTCGAAGGGAAGGCTGCCGAAAAGAAAGCTTCCTGGGATTCGACTCCCCAGGATATCAATCGAATTGCCCCCTATATTCAAGCCATCAAGGATTTGAAAGCGAGGGGTTATTGGATGGCATGTGGTGAAGGATTTCATCACACGTCGAATTAGTCCTTTGAAGAAGCGAGTGCCTCCTATGTGGAGGTACACGGGCCAATAAGACCCGACCGGGGACTACGAGGGAGGTAAGTAGTTTTTCGACTTAGCTCTCGGTTTGGTCTTTACTGCAAAGTTGTTTAAAGAATGCCTTTATCTGTTTGAGCAGATCTTTCACCAGCGGAGATTGGCGTTAGAGTCGAGACTTCGTTTGCGAAAGCCTCCGCCACTTAGTGTGGCGGTTCCTAAGATCCTTGCGGTCGTATCCATGAGAGGAAAGGATGGTTAGCCTAAAGGTAATCGATAGTTGATTTTATCCTTAGGACTTTATAGTCGTAGAAAGAACTTACGATTAGAGAAATGTTGTAGAAAAACTTACAACTTAGTAGTGGTAGTAGAAAATCTTACGATTAGGAAAGGTAAATGAAAAACTTACGACTTGATCTTTGGTTGTAGAAGGTTTTACTGACCGAGTTAGTAATTCTTCTTTTTCTGTTTTGCTTCTGAAAGTAGGTATGGAAAATCGTCGGAACGACGAAGAAGTCATCTTGATAACCATCGGTGCGAGTTGACAAAGACAAAGGCTCGGCTCCTCCATCCAAGAGGCGTCGACTTACAAGAGCGGCGACAAGGGAGGAGCAAGCTCGAGTTCTAGCCCTTGACGGATCCTCTGCAAAACCTGTGGGCGACATAGCCTTGATTGAAGCCGAGGTGAAGCGGTGAAGGTGAGGAGGTCGAAGCAGTGAACCTCTTAAGCGCAAACCTCACAAGGCCAAGGTACCTTTTATTACGACAAAAGCTTTCCTGGTTTACGCCACTTCTAGATTTGTCAAGCAACTAGAAAAGGAGGCGGAAGAAGTTTATGTCTTTTGTGAAGGACAACGCTGATCGGTAGAGCCTACCGTTGAGGTGGCGCTGCTCTTGGAGTGATCGAGACCGATCTCGGTCCTCCGGAAAGTCGAGAGACCATAGAGATGGTCCTGTTCAAGACTCACGACGAGGCGTGGTCATGGTGAACCTATTCCCCAACGAACTACGACGGGGCGTGGTCGTGAAAAGAAGTCAAAGAATTCTTCCATCGGGAAGATGGCTCCAAAGTTTGATTAAGTCCGGGGCGAGAGGTATGTGAAACAAGCTAAAGTGTAAACGACATTTACCTTTTGCTTTCCACAATTTGACTTGCTATCCTTTTGTTGTTTTAGCCCGACTCCTTGAACCCCGAGAATGTTTCCGTTGAGAAGCCTATTGCTACCTCTCCAGTTCTTTGGAGAGACAACAAGGGAAGTGGTCGATGGATCATCCTCGGCCCGGTGGTAAAAAAGTCGTGGCTCGGCGGTTGTCACGACCGTGAAGTCGTAACTATAGCCACGAGGCGTGACCATAATTCTTGAGTGGCATCTACAACCACCGAGGTAACCGCCATGACCACCGAGGTTGCAGCTACTACTCTTGAGGTGGCGGCTACACCTATTGAGGCGTGATTACGACAAGCTGAGATAATCGCCATGACCACTAACGTGGTCGTGGGACCAGCAGAGGAAGTCATGACCTCGCCCAAGGTGGTGATGTGCCCGACCACCGTGTGGGGAAGGAAATCGTTGCAGACCTCCTTCACGGTACCCAAGAGAAACTACAATTTCAGAATCGGAAGATGAAGAATACTTCAATTTACATTACGATTTCTTTGGCCTGCTTCCATAGTGGGGTCTTACGCCTTTAGATCTATGCACAGGGTCCCCCATCCCAAAGACATTCCCAATAGAAGGAACACTTTTGATAATGGCGCCTTGAGAAGGTTTGGTGGGACCAAGTTGAGAGAGTGGGCGAGTGAAGCACCCAGTGGTTTACTCAATATTTGCTCGATCAACCATGAATGTAAGTATTTGATGATACTTATACATACAGTATAATCTTTTCTTATTTCTCCTTTGTCTTGTCTTTTGCGAGAAAGCCATAGAGCAAATCGCCATTGTCGGTGAATATCATCGACAACTTCTAGAAGCTGCGACAAGAAAAAGAGAACTCTGCAAGCAGTAGAGAGGTGGTAAGTCCTTTTTTTCATAATCATTTTTGACTACTTATATAGTGCTTCGGGGTTTGTCATGGAAAAACTCACGACTAGGTGCTGAGTCGTTAAAGACTTCGACCGATGGCTTTGTCGTAGAAGAACTTACGAATAGGTGATGGTCGTAGAAGAACTTACGACCATGAGATTTTGTCGTAGAAAAACTTACGACTAGGTCGATGGTTGTAGAAGAACTTACAACCGATTGACCAATGCTTATGTTCACTTTTATCCTTGCGGGTTGAGCAGTGGCCTTAAAGACCTTAGCCGACTCGCTCGATTATGAAAAAGAGGAGTCAAAAAGCTATGGGAAAAAGTAGAATTCCTTTTGGGAAACTTAAAAAGCCAACTCGCAAGCGAAATTGCGGAAGGAATAAGCGATAAGTCTTGAACTTAAGGCGCTACGACTTTGATCTTTATCTAACTCTCGCTTCTTTTCGGAAAAAGAAGATGAGATGAAAAGCTCGAGAATGAAGTCAAAGAAAACTTGATCATTCACGAGCTTACTCGTATGTCCAAAAATAAAGATCAAGATCTTGAGGCGAGAACTTCGAATATCGGGTAAGTAATTCTTTACTGTAGTCCTTCTGAGTTATCTCCTTTTCTTACTCTCACTTCTTTTCTAGGAATGGATCTTGAATTGGGAAGGCTCGAGGCCTGAAATCACGGAAAAAACCATGATTTATAACGGTATCCTTATTGCAAAGAAGAATCAGAGGACATTAGATCATGGGAGAAAAAGCATCTTTGAGACCGTTGCTTCCCATAATGAAGAGGTCAAGAAGTTGGATTCTCGACTAGTGGGTAAGAAATTCTTTTACCCGTGATTATTTTCTTTTCTTTTCCTCTAGAAGTTTATCTTTGTTTGGCCAATCTTATTCTTTTGAGAACAAGTGGTGAAAACAAAAAGCTTGAGGCTTCGACTTGTACCCGACGGAGATGGAAGCAATGAAGATTAAACTTCAAGGCAACATCACGCTCTGAACAATGTGCTTGGTGAGCTACATAGTGAGGAAAGACTCCTCAAGATGATCGATAACCGCTCACATAAGTACTATTGGGGATCAAGTCGGGACTTTGCAAGATCTGGTGACTACTCGAAGGCCAACCAAATTTGAATCGATAAAGGAAGCGTCGAAACTGCGATAAGTTATGCATTAGCAAAACTTAAAGCTCATGACCCCAACCTTAATGTGCAACCACTCGGCCGACTTATTGCTCTGAAGCGAAGGAAGGCGTCGATGGAGGAGATGCTGTCGGTTAGTAGGAAAGTTTGAGAGGAGATGCGGTTGGGATCTCCCTCTTGAGTAACTTGTAATAAACACGTGAAAAACAAGCTTTTGTTGATGTAATATCGATCCATCTTGTTTCACGCAAATTATCTTGTCGAGTAGTTAGTAACTCAAAAGATAATTAACGAATTTTAAAGACTAAAAATTGAAGTCAAATTAATGACTTTATCCTAGCCCCGACTATTTGCTTAGTTTGTTGAAACTAAGTAAATAGTCTTATCTCTACAAATCATCTTGTCGAGTAGTTAGTAACTCAAAAGATAATTAGCAATTTAAAGACTAAGAATTGAAATCAAATTATCCTAGCCCAGACTATTTCTTTGAGTTTGTTTAGACAAACTAAGTAAATAGTCTTTAAAAGGTTTACAGCAGAGAGGTTTGTTTAACTTGTAGTTTTTGGCCAAATTGTCATGCCTTTGGTCGAAAGAGTGGTAGCAATTGACACTAGGAAGTTCCTTCTAGTGGGCGGGACCACGCGCGAGAGGAGAGGCTTCGACTAGGTAATGTTAACATCTCAGACTAGATTAATTAAATCGAGAAACGACAACAGGTTAAACAAACATCGAGAGAACTTCAAAAATTCGTTAAGCCCTTTGGAGGATTCAATAAGTACGCCTGTTATCAAGAGTTGGAAGCGAGCGATGCTAGGAAGTTCCTTCTAGTGGGCGGGACCACGTCTGAGAGAGGAGAGACTTCGACTAGATGTGTTTCTTCCTCCGACTTAGTTAAGGCGAATTGAATACACCAAACACAATGAATAAATCTTAAAAGTGCACTCTGCTTAGAATATTTTTCAAAAATGAAGTGAAGAAATAATCTAAGGAGAAAGGAGTTGGCCTTCAAAAAAATTCAACTAAATAAAACCCGAGTTCTTTGTGTTGGCAACAAAAGCGAGTAACGAGTTGACACTAAAGCTCCTTCTAGTGGGCGGGGACCACATGCGAGAGGAGAGCTTCGACTAGGTGATGTTATCGCCTTGCGACCGGTGTAAAAAGCGGGTGTTTGAAACATAGTCGAAAAATTATGAAAGCACTACTCAAAAGTAAGACAATAGAGATAGAAAACTGAGTCTTTATTGTCAGAATGATTGGTTACACATAGAACTTGCGTGGCGGTCGATGTTCCAAGAATTGAGAGAACACAGCCGTCTTCCATTGCCAATCGTGCCGACCACAGACGAGTAACCCGACCAACGTGTAAGGACCTTCCCACTTAGGAGAAAGTTTGTTCGATTAGACTTGGATTGGCAAAGCCTCAATACCAAGTCACCTCTGACAAAAGGTGTGAGGTTGGACCTTCTGATCGTAGTATCTTCGCGAGGGCTTGTTGGTAGGCTGCGAGCGAATTAGGGCTGGTTTCTCCTTTCTTCAAGTAGATTAATATCATCTGCTCGAATTTGTTCTGGTTGGAGTCTGTGAATGTTTAGACTCGTGTTGACCGTATCTTTAGTTAGGAGGAAGCATGGCTTCACCGGCAAGACTAGAAAGAAAGGTGTTTCTCCTGTGCTTGGTAGTAGTTGTCTGAATCGCCCATATCTGAGGGTAACTCTTGTACCCAAGCCCCGGCGTTTGACGAGTGGTCAAAACTTCGAGTCTTAATTCCTCTCATTATTTGGCCGTTTGCACGTTCGATTACCCCATTACTCGGGATGGGCCGCGAAGCATAACACAACTTGGTACCCAACTCGTCATAAAATTCCCGAAATTTTGCGCTCGAAAATGCTTACCATTATCTGTAATTATTCGACTCGGTACTCCAAATCGAGTAATTACGCATCTCATCATAAACCGTTTTGCCGCTTCGTTGTTATCGATCCACGAGTTGGCTTCAATCCATTTGTGAGCGTATCAATAGCCACAAAAGGAACTTCGAAACCTCACGGAGCTTTGAGAACGGTCCCGGATATCAAGACCCCAGGTTGCAAAAGGCCAAGATAGAGTATTGTTTGTAATGCTGGTGGTTGGTGTATTTACTGCTATAAGCGGCCTTGGACACACTTTTAACCAACTCTTTAGCATCGTATAGAGTCATTGGCGGTAAAAACCTTGTCGAAAAGCCTTGCCGACCAGCGTTACGTAGGAAGCATGATTTCCACAGATGCCACCATGTATGTCGTGAAGGAGTGTTAATCCTTCGCTCTGCGGAATGCATCGCATGAGCACCCCTTGAAATACCCTTTTATAGAGAACTCCTTCAACCAAAGTATACATTTTGGCTTTTTCGGGATAAGCGACACGCCTCGAGATCGTCTTGGTCTGAACCCTTACGAAGATAATCATAGATGGGCACCATCCATGTATCCTCGTACTCTAGAGGTTTGTCTCAATAGGAGGTGTCTCGGCTCGTCGACGAGAGAAGGCTTGGAGTTGTTCAAGAAGACTCCTTTTGGTACTTCGGATCGGGAAGAAGCTATTGAGCAAGGTAGTGCGAGAAATTATCCTTCGAGGATGAATTGTGCCTCGAAACCTAAAAATGCTTTTCTAGCTTCGCACTTCCGATAAATGCGAGACATTGTCGGGTTAAACCTTTGGTACTCTTTGCCGACTTGATTCACGACTAGTTGAGTCTCCTCTCACGAGTAGTCGGCGAATCGAGCGCTTTAAACTTCTCGTATACCGACTAGCAAACCTTCAGATACGCCCATTATTAGTGGCACGAAAGTTTAATTGTATGGCATACTTTAAGGTCTCTCCGTTAGGAATACCGGAGACCACTGACCCAGAGCCACTTAAAATGGCGACCCGTCAAAGTACATAGATCCAGCGGTGGTGGGAATCGTCTTGGGGATCTGAGCGAGTTCGAGATTTGTCCATCGGCGACAAAGTCTGCCAAGATCTGGGATTTAATGGCCGTTCGGGACACGAAATGGATGTCGAACTCCCCAAGTTCGTGACCATTTGCCATCTTATTGTTTCCCTAATACGGAGGATCGCTCCCAAGGGAAACTCGGGCAAGACAACTAGTTTGTGCGCTGAAAATAATCTGCAGTTTCCTCGAAGACATGAGGAGGGCATATAGAAGCTTTTGGACCTGAGGGTAACACTCCTTAGGTCCGTGTAAAACTTCACTTACGTAGTAGACTGGTCGTTGTACATTTTCACGTTCTACGACCACTACTACGCTTACTGCCTATGGCGTGGCAGCTAGGTAGACCAAGAGCGTTTCTTCTGGCCTCGGAGAGACCAGAATAGGAGCACTCGTAAGGTACCTCTTGACATCCTCAAAGGAAGCGTTTGCCTCTTTCGACCACTCAAAACCTTCGTGTTTCCTTAGAAGTTTAAAGAAATGTAGTCCCTTTTCTCCCAGTCGTGCGATGAAACGACTTAAAGCCGCCATGCACCCAGTGAGTTTCTGGACTTCTTTCCGTGTAGTTGGAGGGCGCATTTCTAAAATGGCTTTTATCTTTTCGGGATTTGCTTCGATTCCTCGTATTGATACTAGGAATCCAAGCAATTTCCCTGAAGAGATTCCAAATACACACTTCTCGGGATTAAGTTTTAAGCGATGTTTTACGAGATTGTCGAGCGTTTCTTCTTGGTCGATAATATGATTAAGTCTCTTGATGCTTTTGACAACTAGATCATCAACATAGGCTTCTAGATTTCGGCCTAATTGAGATGAAAAAGTTGCCTGCATCAAGCGTTGAAAAGAAGCGCTGGCATTTTTAGACCAAATGGCATTTTGACATAGCAAAATATACCAAATGGTGTAATAAATCACGGTCTTTTCTTCATCGTCTAGACACATATTGATCTGGTGGTATCGAATATCGTCTAAAAACTTAACATTTCACAACTGCGTAGAGTCAACCAAGCTGATCGTCTGAGGTAAAGGAAAATCGTCTTTTGGACAAGCTTTATTAAGATCGATAAAGTCTCGCTTTATCGCCATTTGCGTTTGACTTTCTAACCATTCGAGGTTAGCCAACCATTACGGGTGGTTGACCTCTCTTATAAAGCCTGCTTTAAGTAGCTTATCAATTCGATTTAATAGCATCTCGTCGATCGAGGGCAAATCTCCGCAATTTTTGTTTCTGGTACTTTGTCGGTAGTAAAGCTAGCTTTGTCTCGATCACCTCCTGGGACTCGGGCATGTCGGATGCTTGCCACGAATACATCTGCGTTAGCTCGGAGGAAGGTGATGAGGCATCTTCCTATTTGGGGTCGGAAGTATCCCGTCTGAGCGATCTTGAGGGCTCCCTGCGTCGGAGGAACCTCTTTGACTTTGTCGTTCGGCTTTGGTGCGACTTTGAAGCCCGACTTGCTAGTCGAAGTGACTTTCTTCTCGAGTTGGTATTTGTCCTACCATCTCGAGGATCGTGATCATGGTATGCCCCATCTTCTTGTCACAATGGATTGTGATTACTCCTTTGGGACTGGCATCTTAATACATTGATATCCATAATGAGTAGCCATTAGGAATTTTGCCAAAGTTGGTCGTCCAGAGTATGGCGTTATATCTTAAATGTCGAAATCGACCACATCAAAGGAGATTTTCTCGTCTGAAATTACTTAGTGAACCAAATGTTAAAGGAAGAAACTTGACCAATTGGTTTGGCGAAGATCGATGCGATCCCATGGAAAGAGTATCGTCGGTCTTACTTTGGTCTGGGTACTTGCATGTCATCGAGCACTCGTAAATAAAATATTTAACGAGCTTCCACCATCAACAAAACTCGATTGACCCGACAATTGTTGATGGTGGGTTCGACCACGATTGTGTATCGACACGTGGTCGAAGAATCGGGCGACCACTCTTCTCGAAAGAGATAGTGACTTCCACCACTTGATAATTTATTGACAAGAGGAGGATCTATGGAGTTTACCTCACGTTCGTGACCTTAAGGTCGTCGCTTTGATTCATATGTCGATGATCCCCGTAGATGTGTTCAATGGTGTGTTGCGGATCACAGAGCGGCATCTCCTCTTCGTCATCGAAGATTTATGACCACTTGTTTGACCTACTGTTCGAGAGTGGGAAGTGGTCCTTCTTGGTTGTAGTAGTCTTCAAGCTTTCGTTGGAAGACCGGCAATTCGCGAAGGTCATGCCCTTCCTTTTTATGGAAAGGACACCACCTAGGCTTATCATTTTTCCGATCGGTAGCTTACCTTTGCCTCTCCGGTCTGCGGCTTGGATGTGCGTGGTTCTTTATCATTCACACCAATACCTCCTTGGAACCGCTGGTTTGGAGTTTTGACCCTTCGCCTTGTTCTTGGACTTTTTGCTTTTTATCCTTCTTCTTACCAATGTCACTGGCTCTCGAGAGGTATTGTCTTCTCGATCTATTGTATTGTTCCACTCGACCGCCTCGAAGCGTTGGCATATCGATCGACCATCTCGAAGAGTTAAACAGCAGTAGGTGGGTTTAAAGCAATGTCTTGACTAAAAGCGCTTGATGAATTGGCGCAAGGTCTCGTTGTCATTACATCTCATCGGTGCAAGTCATCCTCCTTTCGAGCGATTGTAAGTGCCTTGGAAATTTGCCAATAGAAGGTCGCAGAGGTGTTGCCAAGTAAATCGACTCGAGTGGTTGATTCATAACCACGATCGGCGGATCCTTGAAACAGTTGGAAGATAATTTGCCATTACATGCTCTCCTCCTCCTGCTTGCTCGGACGGGTTGTTGTGTAGATTTGAAGGAATTCGATGGGATTTTGGGAACCATCAAACTTCTCCATGTTCCTTTGGTCGAAAGGTGGCGGTGAGCGGCTCGGAGATCGGCGAGAATGCCCGACATCGATAATGACTTCTTGGCGCCTCCTTTGCGGGAAAGAATGGTTGATATCATCGGTGGTCGTACTTTCGGCGATACCCGATAATAGGTTGGCCGGACCTATGATAGATCTCGATCTTCTGAGGAATACTCCTCGTAGTTTATCTCTTCTTCTGATTCCCATGTCGAATGGGGCGATCACCTTCCAGGGGTTTCTTGATCATCGGTCGTTCGAAGATATTTCTCCGAGTAGGTGATCGATCGACTTCTTGTTGTGTCGATTCCTCCGTGGTGATATGTTCGATCGTAGGTAGCCGAAAGTCGTATTGCTATGACTTCTGAATTATGTCGTGGCGCTTCGGCCTTGCCATCGTGTTCGAAGCCTTTGTGCGATCTCTTCAGCGAAGAGGTTAAGTAACTGTGCTCTCGGGCTAGCTCTTGAGTTGGATTCTCGAGCAAGTCATTGATGTCTTGAAGTTCTTGAGCTTTCTTCGATCGATATTGGATGCGCCCGAGCCAGATTCTTACGGGTTTCAATTTTCTTCCGTTCTTGAGGCGCCTTAATGAAGTGCGAGAATGTCGAGATTTCCTCGCGTTCATGAAGGTGTTGGTGCGTGTCGCCCGATGGTGGCGTCCTTACTAGCGTCACGAGAGGCGCGATGTGTGATCTTCTGGAAGGGTCTCCATCTCGGTCTCTAGAAGAGTGATCTTGATCGAGGAAAGGGCGAAGACCTCCGTTGATGATTCTCACTTGCGCTCAAGGCCTCTCCGCTTGAGGAGTCGTCGAGAGACACCATCTGGCGACTTAGAGTAATCCCCTCGGGTAGAAGTCAGGTTATCTTAGTCTCCGTCGGCGGTGTGATCTGCGGAGAGATGGTCGAATTTGTAGGAAAAGCATGCTTGATCCGCTCTCTCTGGCGTCATCAGGAGAGAGGATCACCAGATCTGGTGAAGTCCTGCAGTGTGGCTTCGAGCTTGCCTCACCAAGTCGGACCGCCTTAGGGGACTTGGACACCGAGAAAAACTCTTGTCGTGTCGTGAGTCCACAGGGTGTGGTCTGGTCGATTGACCCTTGTCCTTTGAGAGGGTAGATTCCTCTCTCGGACGTCTTGTTGTGGGGATAAGGATCCCTCCTCAACTCATGCGCGACATTGTCTCTGGATGCGTGGGAAGATCCGGAGGCGACAATGCCATAGGATGAGTCATCACTTGGTTAAATGTCGAATCCGGCATCCATGTCGGCGTCTGCGAAATCTGCCAAGTCGAACCAATTCTCCTCGTTCCATTCTCCTGCCATGAGTGCATGAGATTTGGAAAACAGAGAGTATGTTGACAAGAGATTACCGGAAGAGCCCCACGATCGGCGCCAACTGTCGGTGTTTTAGAACCGAACTTACGTAAAGATTGTTTGATTCGGGGGGTCTCCTAGAATGGAATCACGCAGAGAGATTGACACGGGGATTTTTATACAGGTTCAGGCCTTCTTCGGAGAGAATAACAACCCTACTCCTGTGTGTGTATGGTATTGAGTGTATTTTGAACAATCAGGAGAAAAACTAAGACTATTACAGATAGTGCTTGTATTCCTGATGGCCCGATTGATCCTCCCCTTCCTTTCTCTGATTGCCGCCTTTTATAGTACGTGAAGGAAGGCGGCGATTACTCGAATAAAGCGGTGCCTCATCACTTCATGTAGCAGGCGACGTTAGTAATAATCACGGTGTATTAACTCCTCCACGCCGCTAATGACTATATACGAGAGATAATGGAGTATTACGTGTCATTACTCCATGAGAATAACGATATGATATTTGTTTGAATCCCTTAATCAATAAGACCCACTTATGCAGAGGTTTATTTGATCATAAGGTGGTCGTAGTTGACCTAGTCGTAGAGGAGCCTACGACTATGAGGTAGTCGTAGCAAGACTTACGACTATGGGATAGTCGTAGCATATCTTACGACTATGGGGGTAGTCGTAGCATAACTTACGACTATGGGGGTGGTCGTAGAAGAACTTACGACCACCCATTAGGCTCTTCCCTTATAACATTAAGGGGTATACTCAGGGTCCACATGACGTCATATTTACCTATAATAAGAATTATAGATAAAAGATAAAATAAGGATTGGCAATAGGTGCCGTGCCGTATAGTATATTGTAACATTCCGCATGCATTTCAATGACATCTGTAAAAACTTTTGGAGGTGTGGGAGGATGAATTCTTAGATTTAATTTGCCGATATACACGCAGAATTAGATTCGCTGGTCTGAAAAAAAGGAGTAAACAACATGTTATACTAGTTTGCATCTAGAAGTGAGACAAAAGTCTTTTCAATGCACGAGTCAATCAACCAGCTACTTGAGTGATGCTTGAATGGACTGAAGGGTTCCGTGTGCAGTATGGCATGATCCATCAAAGAAAAACATCCAAGATTTTTCTTAAAGCATCTCGGATTCAGACACCTCCTGATTTGCCCACACGAATGGCGCCGTGCCGTTCATCACCTCATCTACCGCTACCGGCAAGTGCTACATGCTAGTGTAAACAATACTTGAGCATCATCTAATTTCATTTCTCTGAAATTAGACTAAACTAGAACTATCCTTGAAGCAGCCAAAGTTTCTGTACGGCCACCATGCCGCTGCTTGCCTACCTCCTTTGCTTTAGCCTCCACCTTTTATACTCCTCTGGCGATGCTGTCGACTTCGTCTTCAACGGGTTCTCTGGCGGAAACCTCACGTCGATGACTTCGGCCATGGTCACCGGACGGCGTCCTCGTGCTCCTGTGGCACATATCTCATGATGGGCCGCCATATACCCAACCTTCTCGACCACCTTCGTGTTTGCCATCCTCTCAAGTACACCGACTTGGCGCCCTCTGGGCTCGCCTTCTTCGTTGGTCTCACCAAGAACTTCTCGACCACTTTGCCTAGCCAATACTTGGGTCTCTTCGACACTAGTAATGTCGGGAAACGCCACTAACCATATCTTAGCCGTCGAGCTCGACACCTTGCTCAACGTTGATTTGGAGACATGGGCGGCAACCACATCGGCATTAACATCAGCGGGCGAAATGCATCCAAGCCGCCTCGGCGATTACTCGGCGACAACAAAAGCGGCTGTTCCATAACTTGAGCACGATGGCGGCAAGGCCATGCAAGTGTGGGTGGACTACGACGGCCAAAGCGCGAGATCGGTGTGACATTAGCTTTTGTCGCGTGCCCAAGCCGATGGCGGACCTAGGATTTAATTTTAGGTATGGTGAAGACGTGGAGTTGAAAACACGGACTAAAGTGTATTACCCAAATCAAAAGAACTCATATGTGAACTATATTGCAATCACACCAAAACGATATATGACATTAAACGGTATCAACGGGTGAAGATAAATGTAGGACATTGAGAAATGCCTCATTAATGAAGCTTAATTAACAACTTACCACCAAGTTATCGAACATAATAATTTGAATAAAGATAGTACATAGAAGAAGTAACATGTCAAAAATAAATAGATTAGTAATGTCACGATTAATTGATCATAAATTATAAAAGATGCAGAAACAAGAGAAGTCAAAAGACATACCCCTAAAGCGCTAATTACGATTATGAGAACGAGGCAATTTCATTCTCCGAGATTTCATGGCTTGAAACCGCTTCTTAATTTTATCACGATCAAGTCCTTTGAATATCTCTCGCTCGATGTAGCACACCATCAAGTCATTAAGCCAATCATCGGATATCTTATTGCGCCGTCGGTCTTGATAATATTCATAGCGAGAAGACTCTTTCAGCCGAATCTTTATGCCATACCGTAGCGACAATGCTAACTCAATGAAGCGGTAGACCAATGGAAATACAATATGCCATTCATTTTCAACCATCTTTATGGCCAAACTTCCAAGATCATGACAAACAATAAAATCATCAATTCTTCACACATGAAGAATGAATGTTTCAAGTTGATCCCTTATAGTCGCACGATCAGCAATGGAGAAATCATTATCATATATCTCCGTAAGTCGAGCAATCTTATCCACATCAAACTTAGAGAATGAATCTCTTGGATCAAGACAATAAAAGCATACAAGTAACTCCGAAGATACCTCATTGAAGCGATGATCCATCTCTGTGATAATAGCATCAATAGCTGCAAAGAAAATATCAACACGATAATGATGGTCTTGAGTTATTGTGATCCCGCCTTGATCGGCCCCATCTTGGTATTGCTTCATCCATATTTGGTACCTGAATTTTATTTGCATCACAAAATGTTTTGACTTCTGCAAATAATGGCTCCCAACCACCTATCCTCAGGTTGGTCAAACGTGCTTTCACATCAACAAGCAATGACATGGCCTGGACAATATTTTGATCCTTTCTTTGCAAGACAAGAGATAACTCATTTGTATTGCGAAACACTTTCAACATCATCTTTAAAATGAACATGAAGCTAAAGCTCTCCATTATTTGCATCAAACCTGCTGCCTTAGATGGATTACGCCCATCTTCATGTACAATGTCTAGCACATTTATCACTACATCCCACATTCACTCAGTACGGAGTAATGTTGTGTAATGAGAGTCCCATCTAGTATCTCCAGGTCTGGCCAAGCTAGTTTCTTGATGTTTCCCTCTTCCTGAAAAAAATCTCACCGCTCTCTAGCTTACCCAAAATTTTTGACGGTGCTTCTCAAGCAATACATCCTTCCTCTTGCAAGATGTACTAGTGGTGGTCACAATCAAAGTCACATACTCAAAGAAATCATGGATAGACGAACAACAACTTGTGACAGAAACAATTACTGTTGGACCGAAAAAGACGACTAGAGGGGGGGGTGAATAGGAGCACGCTCACTTTTTCACAAGGATAGATTCAGCACAAATTTCACTCCAATAGCTATGGAAGCTATGAAGATCAATATACCAGTACAGTGGAAGACTAGTATTGAATCCAATCCAAAACCCCGAAGCAAAAACACTCAAAACAACCAAGAACTCAAATCACCAAGTGTTGGGCGGTCAGACCTCTGATATTGGCGGTCTGACCGCTACATGAGGCGGTCTGACCTTTTATGTTGGTGGTCTGACCTCCAGCCTGACGATGAACAGCAGACAGCCCGAAAATCGAAACTAAAATCGATCTAACTTTTGATTCGTAAGGCCAAACTCCACGAAATTTGAACCACACCTTCTTAATGATATTAAAAACCTATTCCAATCAAAGATTGCAGAGATCCACGCCAAAGTTCCTATCTTTTTCAGTTTGAGCGAAGGTGGTTCAAAAACCGAGCCAAATACGAAATATGATCTAGAGACTTGCTCGTGGGTAATTGATGATCAAGATGATCCTAGATGGGTTCCCACATGTCACAGCAAGTTAGATCATGGTAGGAAACCAACCAAAAACTCGCGGATCAAAGAAAGACTCAAAAGCATCAAATAGAGAGAAAGAAAGCAAATGAAATCATCTTTGAGAGAACCTTCTTTGGATTGATTTGATATGGTATTGGTTTACAGCCACTCCATCAATGGAGGACAAAGACTCAATACATGAGCACGAAATCAAATCCAACTCTCTAGAACCCTAACCTCCACTAATCCTCTCCCTAAGCACAAGAGCAAAACTAGGGTTTACAAGTAATGAAAGGGGTTGAAGGGGGTGCAGCCACCTCCCTCCTCTATTTATAGTGGAGGCTTAGACCTTCTAGAAGAGTAACTCTAATGGGCTCCCGTTAAGGCCCAAAACAAACGAGTCACACACGCACGCATTTTAAAGCGCCATCTTCATCTCTTGACCTAATCCACTTCACCTTGCGCCATCTTGCGCCGTGATTTGGCAAAAGGTCACCAAGGCGGTATTTGGTAAAATTACCAAAATACCCTTCTCGATCTTTTGCAAAGACCGAGTCCCATCTTAAATGAAGCACCTCATGCTTCGCCACGTGTAGATTGATCCGATGGCTCTCTTCATGTCGACAAGTTTCTCCCATCCGGCTCCCACCGAAACCACCATGGCACTTGCACCGAGCCAGCGCCACTTGATAGAACCGTCGCCGAAGGCCTGTTCGGTCACCTTTGTCCTCTTGCGCAATGCTTGACTCCATTGACCTCACTTTGGGCATCACCGATCGTTACGGACCTCGGCTCTCCAAGCTTAGTCGATCATCCTCGCCATTAACCGTCATTGACCTCCAAGCATCCTGCACATCAATAGACAAAAGAAATCGAATCGAGGAACAAGTTCTTCACAACTTCACCCGTTAGTCAAAACATGCATCATGCAACACATATGCCATGAAACCCATGAACTTGACCTAACTTCCAAACATCGCCGCCACGAAGGGCTGCGAGACAAGTGAAAAAGTCGAGGCCGCCACCATGGCGGCCTCGGCCAGCTTCAGCTGGCGGTCGACCGCCCAGCTGGGACTTAGCCAAAATTCCATCTTGGAAATCCGAAACCTACTAGAATTTTCAAACCAATAGAACTTTTGCCTAGAAGCTCCAAAAATTATGAAACCAAGTACAAAAGAACCCTCCCACTTGCCTACACCCTCTATTTTTGGCCCAGCTCCAAAAACCAAAAAAACATTGCAATCGCCGGTCCTAGCTAGCTCAGCAAGCAGGTCGAGACCGCTCAGCGGCTGGTCGACCGCCACCTGGCGATCGACCGCCCGACAACTGGTCGAAAAAACCACAGGCATGGCGGTCGGCCGCCACAATGGCCGGTCAGACCGCCAGAGGCCTGACAGACCTAGAACTTTGCCGAAAACACGTGATTCGACAAACCATCAACGACATTGCCAATTGTAACATCATCCTAAGATCTCAAGCATATCCCCATGATATCCACAATCTCTCCCTTGATGAACACATTGGCAATTTTCCACAAATGCAAATTTAGATGTTTGAAAAGTAAAAACACGTCGTTTTCGTTCAAAGGCACAACTTGGTCCAAATGTAAGAAAAAGCAAAGGAAATAACCAAGCTGGCTTCAGAATAGTATCAGCAAGTGAGACACGGCAAAAGAAAGCACGAAAGCTTCAAATTCTAGAAAGGAGTCAAAATCTCACTTAAGGTCCTTATGAAAGAACAATTGTTCGATATGACCTTTGATCATTGTAAGGATCAAGAATTGCAATTCAAGTTCAAAAATGATAATAAAACCATAAGAATGCAAATAAGAAACTCCCCCTCACTATGATCCTCATATTTTCAAATTTTCTCCAAGTAGCTCCCTCTTTTTCAAACAACTTCTCCCTTTTACACATTTTTGAAATATCTTCTCCCCCTTTGACAATGGAGTCATCAAGGAATCACGCCTTCCTCTCGTCCAGAGATGACAAATGCAGAATGAGGAAAAAATATAAGATGGAGCATGCATGAAATGCAATGGAGTGGCTTCAAATTTTTTGTATTTTTTAATTTTTGAATACAAGAAGCTTTGGAGATTACCCAAAAGAACAAGTTAGCATTTCTAAAGTTGCACAAACAACATATCAAGCCGAACAGCGCTAGCAAGATCATGATAAGACATATATAACAAAGCTAAGCAAAAAGGCTCAATATAAAGCAATGAATTTTAGCATTTTAAGTAAAGCTTCAAATCTAGCAAGTTCGTCAACAGGGATCCTAAAATGATACTGGCCATGACAAAATGTCAATGTGAGGTCCAAAAGCTAATAATGACCACATTAAGAGACAAATAGGTCCTGAATTGAATCATTTTGCTCAATTTTCTCAAACGCCCATTTTTCAACTGTTTTTCATTTGCAATGAATATTGAAGTTGACTAATGGTCTAACTTAGTGACAAGATCCTGGACTAGGAGCCATCCACAAACTCATCCTAAGCTTCGACCAAAAGTTGATTAAAGGTATATCTTAGTGAAGAAGATCTGGACTAGGAGCCATCCACAAACTCTTCCTAAGCTTCTACCGGCGACAAATCTTGAGGTTCATGTCGGTTGTGACAAGCGGTCCCCATGAGATCGTTGCGGATCATCAAACTATCTCCAAGTTCATGTCTTTGACATGCAGTCTCGTAAGAGTAGTTTGGCACAATTTAAGCATAAGACAATCTTGAATATTGATTTTTCATTTTACACAAGAGCGGTTTAGATTCTCAAGAACACAAGAAGCTCAAGTAATGATCAAAGCTAGATTCAAGAGCTAACAAAGCAATTTTGTGAGCCAATGTCACAAAAGGAGCACTAATTGCTGTGGCTAAACAATTCACAAATTGCTAATTTCTTAGTTCAAGTTGTTTTTCAAGTTCTAGCTCATACAAAGAAAGACTTAGCTACACATGTGAAAGCATGATAATTCTAGCAAGTTAAAGAACTAGACATGGCATTGAGCAAGAATTTGAAACACTAAAGCTCCAAGGGTAATAAGCAAAGCTTCATCAATTTTAAAAGATAAGCGAGAAAAGCTTATATTACAATGCATCTTTTTGGATTTTTCATATGAATGCAATATGATACAATGAGATGCAAGAAAAGTTCAAAAAGCCTAAAAAGATCTAAAAGATCAACAAGATCAAAAGAAGATCAATAGAAGATCAAAAGAACAAGAAAAGATCCAACTCCCCCTCAAACCAACCCATAGGGATAAATTACCTCTAACTCACTTCTCAAGGTGGCAAATCTTGTTGGGTCTAAAGGCTTGGTGAGGATATCGGCTAGCTGAGCCTCGGACTCTACAAAATGCAGCACAATATCACCCTTCTCAACATGGTCTCTAAGGAAGTGATAGCGAATGTCTATGTGTTTGGTCCTAGAATGTTGCACTGGGTTTTTAGCAATGTTAATAGCAGAAGCGTTGTCACAGAAGAGAGGAACACTAGCAAAAGTTAACCCAAAATCCTTAAGAGTGGAGACCATCCACAAAATCGACTCTGACAACTAGCGGCTGACTACATATTAACTTGACAATGGATTGTGCAATGAAGACCGCTTCCTAGATGACCAAGAGACAAGAGAAGTGCCTAAGAAGTGACATGTGCCAGATGTGCTCTTTCTATCTAGCCTACAGCCCGCAAAATCATAATCTGAAAACCCCCGGATGGACAGCGAAGATGAACAAGAACACCAAATGCCATACTGAAGGGTAGAGTGTAAATACCTGAAAATGCGCTTAACGGCTTGGCGATGTGAAGTCCTCGGTGGCGCTGAAACCTCATGTGACGCGAGCCATGATGAAGTGGATGTCGGTCTTGAGGCCGTCAGTCTGAAGAGAGCGATCATCTTTGCGGTACTCGCGTTGATCCACGGCTTCTCCTTCCTCGTCGGATCCAAAGCGATCGATGTCGCCATGGGAGTGGCGATAAACTTGCAATCACCCATCTCAAAAGCGCTTGAGCAAATCCTTGGTGTGCCGTTTGATGGATGAAGATCCTTCCTTGCCTTTGCTTGATTTGTAGCCCCAGAAAGTAGTTGAGCTCTCCCATCATACTAATCTCGAATTCTTTGGACATGGTCTCAGAAAAACTGGAAACAAGAGCATGAGAGGAACCACCAAAGATAATATCATCTACATAAATCTGAACAAGCAGGAAGTCATTGCCATGTCTAAGAATGAAAAGAGTCTTATCTATCTTTCCCATTTCAAAATCATTCTTAAGCAAGAAGATCTTAAGCCTATCATACCATGCTCTAGGGGCTTGCTTAAGACCATACAAGACTTTGGATAACTTGTAAACACGATCAGGATGCTTGGGATTCTCAAAGCCAGGGGGTTGTCTAACATAAACTTCCTCCTCAATAAAACCATTCAGAAAGGCACTCTTAACATCCATTTGATGCAACCTAAAACCTTTAGATGCAGCAAATGCAAGCGAAATCTTGAATAGCTTCTAGTCTAGCAACAGGAGCGAAGGTCTCATCAAAATCTAACCCCTCAACCTGGCTAAAACCCTGAGCTACCAACCTAGCCTTGTTTCTAACCACAGAACCATCCTCATTTTGTTTATTTTTGAACACCCAACGGGTTCCAATTACATTATGACCACTAGGAGGTTCTACAAGGTTCCAAACTTTATTTCTTTCAAAATTCTCTAACTCCTTATGCATGGCATTGACCCAACTAGCATCAGATAAAACATGTGATATATCTTTGGGTTCAAAAGAAGCTACAAATGCAGAGTGAGAGAAAAGACTCGGATCATGATACATGGAGCGAGTGACTCGCTCATGGAGATTACCAATCATCGATCCGGAGGTGTTGCTCTGAATGTGCAAAGGAGGCGCTGGGGAGATAGCGTCTCTTCGACCTCCGCATCTGCTTGCAGCGAAGATGCAACAGAGCCTCAATTGGAGGTGAAGCGATCGTCATGGTTCAGGAGCTTGGGCGCTTGGCGGGAACATCGACAGCAGTGGAGAAGCGATGTCAAGTTCATCCTCATCTTCTTCAACAAAAATGCTCTCTGTCTGTAAGTCACGAAACATCGAATCTAGCTCGGGGCTAGTCTCATCAAAAGTGACATTGCATGTCTCTGGACAATGTTAGTTTCAACATTAAAACCGAAAACCCTCGAATGGCGGGATAACCCGAAAATAAACCATCACAAGTTCTTGATTCAAATTTATCTAGGTTCCTGTCTTGAGAATAAAACACTTGATCCAAAGACTCGAAAGTGAGAGCGAGAGGGTTTTCTACTAAAACAAGCTCATATGAAGTCTTGCCCAAAGGCGGTCTCAAGAAGACACGGTTTGAAATATGGCAAGTCAGAGCAATAACCGGCCCAAAATCTCCTCGGTGTGCTATACTCATCTAGCATTGTCCTAGCCATCTCGACTAGAGTCTGTTCTTCCTTTCCACAGCGTCATTTTGTTGAGGGGCGTGTGGAGAAGAGAGCGATGCTCAATACGCTTCGGCACAAAAAAGAGGCAAAAAGCATTCTTGAACTCCGTGCCATTGTCCTTTGTGGATCGCTCTCAAGGCACCGGGAAGTTCGAAGCCAAGCGAAGAACAAGGTCATGATAATGATCAAAAGCCTCATCCTTGAAGCAAGAAAAGAACACCCAAGAATATCTCGAAAAATCATCGACTATGACAAGAATGTACCAATTGCCACCGATTGGCCGAACCCTAAGCGGGACCAACGGTATCCATATGAAACAAGCTGTCGGTCAGTCGGTCATGACCATAGTCAATGAAGGGTGTGGCGACAACTTGCTTGCCATGCCTACTGAGCGCTTCTGACATCCTTGATGACTTTGAGTATAGGCAAACCTCTCATGAGATCAAGGCCGCTAACTTCGTGTCGGATGATCAAAACCAATATGCCCCAAGCGTCGATGCCAAAGCGGATATCGGAAGAAGAAGCAATTAAGCACTTAAGGGATCCACAAAGAGATTCAAAAAATCAGCTCCAAAAATTCTACCAACTCTAGAAATCCCAAAAGAGCTCACCAAAAGAATCAAGCACACGACAGGCATTCTTCTTAAAGCGAGTCTCATAGCCATCATCGAGAAGGCAGGAGACGAAAGGAGATTGTACCTTAGCTTAGACACAAAGCGCGGCGTCCTTGAGAATGAACTTGTCGTTCACCTAATCCTCCGGTTCCTTCAATGCGCCCTTGTGTATCATCTCCAAAGGTGATGAAGTCATCACCGGTTGATGCAGTGAAGGAGGTGAACCATCTTGAGTCTCCGATCATGTGGCGTGAACACCCGGAGTCGACGAACCATGTGTTCTTCCCCCTTCCGCGGCAATCCTGAAAATCAAGGAACAAAAGAGCGATGTGTCTCAATACTGGGGTTAGTTAAAAGCGACTTGGGAACCCGATCTTGAGACACTCGTCTCTGAGTAGTATGCAAAAGCAGATGTGCTATCCTTGACTTTATTAGCGGTTCTATTATGAGCAATGGTAACAAGAACATGAGATGCATCTGTCTAGGAACATGGTGATGAGCATGTGCAACAAATCCTAGATGGGGTTTCTTCTTTTATGCGTGATCATGTCTCATAAAAGCTCTAGGTTGATTAGATGACATTCTAGCAATATTTTTCTTAGCGTTCTTCAACCTACGCCAACAAAACTCAACCAAATGTCCACTCTTCTTGCAATAGGTGCAATGGTATTTTGTACCACTGGGAGAAGCACCTTTTGCCTCAAAAGAAGGTTGGACAAACCCTGCAGATTTAAAGACAGTTTTTGCAGGTTGGGTTTTGAATTCAACTAAGCCTTTTTCCAAGACCTGAATGACATTAGGCTTGGACATGTTCTGGGTAGAGTTGTATCCTAAACCTTGCTTCTTAAAAGGAGTTTTAGATTTATCTAGAATCATGTTTAACTGTTTTTCACCATTAGAGAATCTTTCTAAAGTATCATTGAGATATGCATTCTCTTTTCCAACATTAGCACATGATTCACAAGTCTTGCCCTTAATGGCTCTAGCATGTTTCTCCTTAAGATGAGCAACTTCAAGCTTATAGGCGGCACAAGAGGCACAAGGTGTAGACTCAATTGTGTCCTTAAGCTTGGCATATTTAGCTCTAACTGCTTCTAGAATATCCTTAACTTCATGTTCGCGTTCTAAGCAGAAAGAGCAAAAGCTAGATTTCACATTACCAGAAGCATCCAACTTGCTAGACTCTAAGCATTTTTCACAGGGAGCAAATTTGACATCAATTAGCTCAGTCCTAGCATTTTCAAGTTGATGCAAAGCAATATCATGAGCAGATTGCAGTTTAGACAGTTCGGAGTGCAAAGCATGGCAGGATGAACATTCATCAACATCTAGACTCTTAGCATTCACAAGCTCTAATTTCAAACTCTCGACTTGTGACTCTAGATCCTTGTTCCTAGCCATGGTGAACTCTAAGGCCTTATCTTGACTAAGCAATTCCTCATACATATTATCGCATCTAACAGAAAGAATATCATAGGAGAGAGGTACCTCATCGTCGTCATCGGCGTCGACGGAGTCGGCCATGAAGCACATGCCGGTGAAATCCTTGGCCTTCCCCTTCTTGTCTTGAGGAATCTCCTCCTCCTTGTCCTCCTCGCTCCCGGAGTCCACATCGCTCATGGATTGATCTCCAAAAGCGGCAAGGACTCGATGGCGACCTTCATGAGCTTGGCAGCATCATACTTGGGCTTGCCCCCTTTAGGCTTCTTCCAGGCAGGCTTTTCATTCTTGTGGTTGCCCTTACCTTTCAGCTTGGGGCAGTTGGCCCATATGTGATATAGCTCTCCACACTCATAGCATGTCACAGGGCCACCTCTCTTTCTGTTTTTGACATTGTTATATGCCCGTGTGACTTTCTTGGCTAAAAGAGCTAAATCAGCCTCAGGAAGACTCTCAAACTCTTCTTCTTGAATAGCAGATAAACACGCAAGAGAAAAACCAGAAGAAGACTCAGAAGAACCATCAGGAGTCCCTTTGAGAGGATCAGCCATCTATATTTTTGCCCAAACCAAATAACTCAACATGAATCTACACATGCACAGAGAGCCTCCAACAATAAACCACAGCATCACCCACATCACAGTAGCATCAACTCAATCCATTTACAGAGCACTAACACTAGCTCTCAGTAATCCACATCGCAAAGCTAAGGGGGGAGTAGAGAGAGTGAGGTCGTGGGAGGCTGTCAGGACCCTCAAATATTGGGAAGTATGCCGAATTAAAAATTATACTAAGAGCATAATTAATAATTAAGAACATTTCGGTCCTTAATTAAAAACCATACTAGTAGCATAATTTTTAACAAGTCATAATCCCAACATTCAGGTTCCCGGATATATGTCTTGCAATAGTTCCCAGGATCCGTGACTATTGCACATATATCCTTTAACAACATTGTATCACACATACAAGGCATACATTTACATTAATTCAGACAAAGTTTGCATTTTATTTCTACTAGTTCAAGTGACTCACGGTCACAAACAAAAATTCAGCAGCGGAAACTTAACATAAATAGCAAAATCCACCAATGGCCCCATCACCCTCAGGCTATTGCGTGGAGGAAAGAAATAGCTTCACTCGTTAGCGTCATCCCGATCGGCGCTAACGGGCATCTCATGCAAATAATCATCTTCACCTGCAACAAGAGGTTATAGCACCTGAGTACAGAAGGTACTCAGCAAGACTTACACAAACTAATAAAAGAAAGTGTCTGATAGAACCTACACAAAGGATTAGAATTTATACACGCATAAGGTTAACAACAGGAAGGTTATAATGGTTCAATTTTGCATAAAGCAATACATCTTAACCTACACTTGCTAAGTTTTGACAAAGCAGTTTTATAAATCAATTTGGACTAAAACAGTAAGTAAATGAGAATGTAATCATAACCAAGAACAATATTAACGTGGCTGTCCACCACCAACAAAACATTGCATGAATACCCCTCATGCCGAATTAATTCCCATAACCAACTTTGTTTCCAAAATCTATACAAAGCGCTATTCAAATTCAAGCGTTGTCCGTAACCGTGGACACGGCTATTCGAATAGTTTTAACCCTGTAGGGGTGTACATCTTTACCTACACGACTTAGCTAGCCCGTAAGCCATGTAGAATAATAGCACACCGCCTTTGGTATCTTGGTAAGTAAACTAAGATTTGGTATTTTTCAACAAATTAACACTATTGAGTGGAATACCCATGTGTGGTGATCCCGCGATTCAAGTTACTAATAGAACACCTGCCAACCGGGGTCCACATGTTGTGCCAGGAATGCCGACCCGATCAATAAAATGCAAAAGCTGTGCTCCTTGCACATATTACATCATAATCAGAGCCCTTAAGGTACATAAATGTGATGGAACGCATGTATGGCCTCACCCTCCTAAGAACATATGATACTGATTTAGTGGTCAAACACATATGCCCTTACTTTCCCATATTCCAACTCAATAGCATTAACCCTTTACTTAACCAAACGGCGCCCATACACCGCGTGTGGTAGTACGTTGGGGCTTGAATCATCCAGCCGATGTTCAGTCCTTAATCAATCCAGACAAGACAACCACATTCCCAATTCTCGTGCACTAAGGCACCATCACTAGCATCCACTTGTCCAGATTTAAAATCAGTTTATTAAACAAGATTCAAATTCATTTCTGATTTAAATAAACTGAACAAAGAATCAAAATAAAATAAATTCATTTATTGCTCCCATGTTTGACAAGATAAGCTTGTCAAACACTAACGTTCTATGGACTGCATGGCTAAGCAATAACAGAAAACAAGTATTTAAGTACAGAAGCACTACCTTAAGTTTGAGTGTATGATTAGATTAAAGATAAGCCTCACGTGTTAGGTTGTAACTATCTAGAGACAGATCACAAATAAATTTTAGAAAATTAGCATGCAACAGTATCTCTGTATTTTGGAAATCTACAGTTCAAAAATTTGGGATCAACATGGTGCAAAGAGGATGCTTGCCTTGGTAATAGTAAACCTCTTGTTCAGGTTCTTGTTGCTCAACAACAGATTCAATCACTTGCAATCACTTCAGAAGAACCAGAATCTAAAATACAAAAGATTCAATGAACAACAAGAAAATGGCGAGAAAGCGAGAATATTGGAAAGGATGCATGATCAAGAAGGTAAGGCATGATTAACAACATGCTTAAGCTACATCTATCTTAATTAAGGATAATACTCCATATTTGATATCTGCTGAAATTAATTATCAACGTTAGGTTTAACCTAAAGCTACGTTTTGATTTTGGAAAAAAACAAAGTAGGCTACAAAGAAGGATTCTCTTGCATTATATTATGAACAAAATAATGTTTTTGCTTAAGTTACAACTAAGTAGTAAAACTTAAAGTCTAACTTACCATGTACTAATCATTAACTATTTTAAGAAATAAGGTTGACTGCTACTTATAGTTTCAAGTTTTGGGACTGAAAATAGGATAGATTACAAAAACAAAGCTTGCTGCTATATCATATTATAAACAAAATAATATTTTTGTGTGAGTCAAAGCTAAGTAAGTAAAACTAAAAGTCTAAATTATCACTTAACATTAGTTAATACTAACTATCAAAATTAGGGTTTAGCATAGAACTGCAGTTATAGATTTTGAAAACTGGAACAAGACAAGTTAAAAAGGAATTTGTTGATTTATAAGCACTATAAGTAAAATACTTTTGCTTAAGTTATAACCATTTTGGGTAAAGCTAAAAGCCTATTTAAACACTTAACATTAATAACTAACAAGAATCAAGGTTACATTTAAAGTTATAATTTTAGGTTTTGGAAAACCGAGAATAAGGCAGATTGTAAAAGAAATGGTTTACTGATCCAAACATATTACAAGTAAAATACTTTACTTAAACTAAGGGTATTTTTAACTATGGTAGTAGACTAACTTATCATTTAATCACTAATTGACAGGAATTAAAAGATGAAAGCGGTCTTTGTGCATTTTATGTCGGTTTGGTAGGCAATGAAGCAACAAAGACAAGATTGAAGATTTTTGGCCGATTTGGAAATGCACTAAGCAAAAGGTGCTTGCTGAAGCTAAAGCTAATCTTAAGAAAAGATATTAACCTAAAATAACCCTTGTTAGCATTCATCAACAAATATTAACAGAAGAGGTTGAGCTACAGCTCTTGTCGGTTTAACCGACAACAGTAACAGAAAAAGGGATTTTACTAATTAGCTGAATTGGAGGCCTTATGAATCACAAGAATGGTTGCTTAAGATACTAGGGTTTGGTTAAGACCTATTTAAGCTGAAAAGAGGACAAGTGAAACCCTAGAACTTGAAAACGATATGAAAGACCGAAAAGTTATAAAAAGAAACTTTTTCAGTTTAAAGATGATTTGAGTATCAAATGCACAAGTGAGTGCCTCAGGTAGGTTAATTAAGTCCTTAAGATGTTAAGAACAGCAAGGATTAGGATCAAGACTCACTCACCGGTGCTAGAGAAGATGAAGGCAAGTTCTCGGCCGACAACAGTGAAGATGTAAATCCACTTCCTGTTTGACCAAGAATCGAAAGTAATGGAGAGCTTGAGTCATGTGGATTACAATACATGATCTGGGCGAGGAAGGAGTGAAGCATACCCCACCTGAGCAAGAATTCACCACGGTGGTGCTTCAAGGTTTTGGTCAACAGAGAGCAACCTACACATGATGCTAAATTCATGTTACAAAGTGACTTAGGCACCGAGAGGATAAACAAGAAGGAAGAGCAAGAGGAGCTTCTGCGGAAAGAAAGAAAATGAAGAAGCTCGACTCGGTCAACAATGGCGAGATAAGGATGAGGTTAGGGTTTATATAGGGTTTGAACCTCTAGAGCAAGCGAGAGAATTCTAGAGTTGATGCGGTGGCAATTGATGCTAAATATCAAAAGAATATTCGCATATCCTTTGTGTAGCGCCACCACACGTGCAAGCCGACGTCGGGCGGTGGCCTTAGTAGAGAGGAGGAAGAGACCTGTTGACGAGTGGGTCCCAAAGTCGGCCATGACAACGCACGCTCACAAGGCTTAAAAACGATGGCTGTTCGATTTTCATCGAGCAGTAGGGTTGAAAGGGGTATGGGTGGTCGAGCGGCCCAACTCCGAGCCCTCGATTCAAATCTGACGGTCGCGAGGTCGAGCGTGCCTTAAAGCAAACAGTTAGATTTTGGAATAACTACCAGATTCGGTAGTCTGCTGACGGTCCGACGGCCCATCTCTTGTGGACCACACACCGAGATCCAAGCTGTCCCCATTTAATCTGGCCCTTGAGTTTCAAATAGAAAAGGAAGGCACGGTTGGATCTGAAATCGGCGGCGAGATTGAAGAGGAGTCAGGGCGGTCCAAATACATTCAATGAATCTGGTTCGTTAAGCTTAGGATTCAGCGGCGGAGATCACTTGGTGCTTTCGGATGGTCGAGCGGTCCACAAGAATCTGGCCCTCATTGAGAATCAATGGCTCGCGCATTTTTGGCTTTTACCCTTTAAAAATGGCATATCCCGAAAATGGCGCCTTACGATTTAAATCTAACGACCACGATTGCATGGCTCATCGGGATGGTCGAAACGGCCCAATAAATCCGGCCCGTTCGTTGAGATCTAACGGCTCGATTGGAGACGCGTTAGGGTTTCAAAAGCGGTTTGGATCGCGGTGAGGATGGGAATCAACGTTGAGAATTGCATCAAGTGTGTGGAAGACGCATGACTCGACAAATCTCACCGTTAGCTTGGGAAATCAGCGCGCTGAGCTCTGGAGTTTAGGGCATGCAGGGAGCGTGTTTGGTCTTGACCCGATAGCACAGAGTTGGACTTAACTTTGGTTGGCTCGGTCGCTCTGATGCTAAGGATTTGGGTTTGGCGAAAGGATTGACTAACTTATTTCAAATATTCAAAAGTTTGGTAGGGGCTTTAAAAATAGCAAATAAATTTGTAAAAATGTGAAATTTTGCAAAGATGCTCTGGGATCATATATGTCCCAAATAAAATTTAAGAACCACTATTTCACTTTGTAAAATACATAAATAATTCAATTAATCCGAATAGGTTTATTTAAAAACAAATATTTTTCTCAAGGTCAAAATAATTTCTAAAAATTCAACAAAATTATTTTTGGCCAAAATAATTCATCTGGCTTTTAAATAAAATACTCCCCGGTCTTAATACCAACATGGACTGGTATTTTCTTTTGAAGCTTCAAACAAGTTTTGGATTTCTGGCTAGAGACGGAGAATTTAAATTGTAACATAATGCCCCATTTGCAAAAATGAGCAGTGATGCTATGAAAAGCATCTTATTACTATTTATTAAATGTGGCGATGTCCTGAAGGCACAGGCGACAAGTGGAGGCCGAGGGTGACGAGGTCGTGGGAGGCCGATGGCGACAAGGCCGAGGCAAGGTGGAGGCCGGGGTGGCGGTTCGAAGGAGGCGGTGGCGATGGTAGGCGAGTTGGAGGAGGCATGGGCACATAAGCTCAGTGAGGCCGAGGCGGAAGGTGTGAGGAGGAGAAACGGCAGAGGAGGAGATGGAGGTATGAGGTGTGAGGAGGAGAGCGGCAAAGGAGGAGATGGAGGTTATATAAAGCGAGTTTGACAACTTGCCCATTATGTTCAAATTTTTGTTTCCTTAACAATCGAGCGGTTCTTGTTAAGAACAAATGCAGGATCTGCACCTATCACAGCGGTTTTTAATAGAACCGTCTATGATCATCCTGAGCAGTTCTAATTACAAAGCATGCATGATATATCCTGCATGATTTGTAATTAGAAAATGCAGTGAATGATCATAAACGGTTCTATTAAAACCGTCTGTGATAAGTCGCATATCCTGACAGTTCATAATAAGAACAAATGCGTAATGATAAACTATGCCGGTCGATAGACCCATCACGAGCGGTTCCATAGGAACCGTGCGTGATAAGGCATCTACTAACTTGTTTTGTAGTAGTGGGTGGTGCTCGTTTAAGATCCACGGCCAGACGTGGTCATGGCCACTCCTCAATTCGAGTCTCGATCAAACGTGGTTGAGAAGAAGTCGAAGAAATCTTCCTTAGGGAAGGTTTCTTCCAAATTCAAGATCAAAACTGGCACACGGAGGTATGCATAAAGACAAAAGTATAAGAACAACATTTACCTCTTGCTTTTTACCATCTCACATGTTTTCCTTTTTATGATCTTAGCCCGACCCCTTTAACCATCAAGGATGTTCCTGTCAAGGAACCCATCTTTGTTTCTCCGGCGGTCGGAGAAATAGCGATGTGATGGTCGAACTAAATCCGCCGTCAAGTGGTGGAAAGTGTTGTTGGTGCCGAAGCAGCGATGACCACTGGAGTGGTCGTGGAGCCAGAAGCGAAGATGGTAGCGGCGGAGGCATCCGGCCATGGGGGTGAATCATTCAATCACCGTGCTGGGAAGGAAGTTGTTGTGGATGTTTCTCCGGCCCCAAGGTCAGACTCTTGATGCCACTATCATTGAAGAAGAGGCTAAAATTCTTGACCACTACTCCTTGGATTCTTCGTTCACCTCTCTTGTCATGGGATCTTGTGCATTTAGGTCTACTTTTCGTATTCCCCACCCTAAGGACATTCCCAACAGAGGGGATGTTTTCGATGACGAACGTCTCGAAAAGGTGTGGTGGGACCGAGTTTAGGAGCTTGATGAACTGAGGAACCCCACGAGGGTATTATCCTTGTTTGCTCGAACGACTATGAATGCAAGTACCTTCAGTTAGGTGTTTACATGTATGTCTTTTCTCGCTTCTTACTGTCTTTTTTTATGCAGAAAGCGTTGGAGCAAATTGTCACTGTTGCTGAATACAACATGCAACTTGTCCAGCTGCGACAGGAGAAGGAGATACTCTGCGAGCAGGCAGAGAGATGGTAAGTAACTGCTCTTCATAGTCGATTCTTGTTCCGACCACTTACACAATCCTTATAGGGGTTGTCGTGGTAGATCTTACGACTAGGTACTGGTCGTAGAAGCACTTACGACCAGGGTATTGTCGTAGAAAAACTTGCGACTAGGTTCCGGTCATAAAAGAACTTACGACCGCTTGTCTTATGCTGATGTCTACTCTTTTCCTCTAAAGGTTCAAGAGTGATGAGAAGACCCTAGCTAATTCGCTCGACTTCGAGAAAGCCGAGATGAAAAGGCTAAATGAGAAGAATGAAGACCTCCTGAAGAAACTTCAGGAGACAAACTCTACAAATGAAAGATTGCAGGGACTAATAAACGGTAAGTGCTGAACTTAAGACCACTTACGACCATCTTTTCTTTCTCTGACTCTCATTCCTTTTTAGAAACGATCAGGCGGTCCAAACGTGCAAGCAGCGCTACATAAAGGACACTGCCTCTCACGCTAAAGAAGTCAAGAAGTTAGAGTCTCGACTAGTAGGCAAGCAAACATTTACCTACGATTGATTTTGTTTTCCTTTCGAGGTTATTTTGTTTGACTGGTCTTATTCTTTTCAGAGCAAGCAGTCGAAATAAGACGACTTCGTGAGGCTTCGACCCGCAATCAGGAGGAAATGAGGTTTTTGAAGGTAAACCTTCAAGGCAACATTTCGCCGAACAATGTACTCGGTGGGCTTTATCTTTGAAGGATCACTCCTTGTGAAGACACCACGATAGCTCACTCGAGTGCCATTGGCGATCAAGTCGAACTTTGCAAGAGTTGGTGACTACTCTAAAGACAAACCAAGTTGATTCGATAAAGAAGGTAGTCAAAGAGGGAATAAGATTTGTTTTAACAAAACTTAAAGCTCATGACCCGATATAATCTGCAACCCGTTATAGACAACCCGATTGCTCTGAAGGCGAAGCGGGCGATTAATAGAAATCTGACGATTGCGAGGAAGTCACGGAGGATATGCAAATCGATCTCCTTCATCGAGTAGTCTGTACCAGAATCCTTAGTCCTGTAAAGTCAAGTTTTTGTTGCTGTTGATATATATATTCCTTCCTTCTTCCTGAAAATCATCTTGTCAAGTAGTTAGTAACTCATAAGATAATGAATGAAAAAAAGAGCAATACTAAGAATTAAAGTCAAGTTAATAACTTTATCCTAGCCCGCGACTATTTGTTTAGTTTATTTAGATAAACTAAGTAAATAGTGTGAAATGGATTTGTTTTAAAAAAAGAGAGGTTTATCTGACATGTAGTTTTTCATTTTCGATTGTCTCGCACTGGTCAGAAAGTGTAGGAACGAGTCAACACTAGGAAGTTCCTTCTGGTGGGCAAGACCACGTGCAGAAAGGACATGTTTCGACTAGGTGATGTTACCTTCTTCGACGAGTTTAATCAAATCAAGAACGTTGAACTTGAGTCAAACAAACGTCTGGAGTACCTTGAAAATTCATTCAACTCATTCCAGTGCACTCGGTAGGTTCGCTCTGGTAGCAAGAGTTAGAAACAGGACGACGTTAGGAGTTCCTTCTAGTGGGCAGGACCACGTGCAAAGAGAAAAGTCTTCGACTAGGTGTTACATCTTTCTCTGACTAGTTAAAACAAAATGAGTTGACCGAAAGTAGTCGAGCAAATTTGAAAAGTATACTCAGCTTAATTTATTTTTCAAAAATGTAAGAATAAATAAACTAAGGTACTAAGAGTCGGTTTAATATTATTTTGACCATGTCTTTTAAACCCAAACTCTTTGTGTTGGCAGCAAAAAGGGAGGAACGAGTCGACACTAGGAAGTTCCTTCTAGTGGGCGGGACCATGTGCAGAGGAAAGACTTGAATAGGTGATGTTACCAACCTTTTGACTAGTGTAAAGATAAACTAGGTCTTGGTAGTAGGATGTCTTATAACTAGTGTCTTCGTCAATAGAAAGACTTACGACTAAGGCTGGTCGTGGCGAACCTCGACGACTGAGGTGTGGTCGAAAAATAAATGTCAAAGCGCTACTCAAGGTAAGGCAATAAAGATAGAAGGAACCTGATGTTTTATTCTTTGAGTTGTCATTACATATAAATTTGCATAAGCGGTCGATGTTCCAAGAATTGGAGAGAATTCAGCGTCTTCCATTGCGATCGTCTGAGAGCCACAGTTTGCATAACCCGACCACTATGTAAGGACCTTCTCACTTGGGGAAAGTTTGTTCGATTAGATCGGGATTGAATTTTCCTCAATACCAAGTCACCTCTGACAAAAGGCTTCGAGGTTGGACCTTCGATCGTAGTATTCTGTGGGGCTTGTTGGTAGGCTAGCGAGCGGATTAAGGCTTGATTTCTCTTCTCTTGACGAGTTAATGTTATCCGCTCGAAATTGTTTTTGGGTTGAGTCATTGAAACTCTCGACCCTTGTAGACTTGATTTTTAGTTCTGGTGGAAGCATGGCTTCGGCACCGAAAACTAGAAAAAAAAAAGGTGTTTCGCCTGTTGCCCAACTAGCAGTCATGCGAACTGCCCATAATACTGAGGGTAATTCATGTATCCAAGCCCCCGAGCGCTTAACAAGCTGGTCAAATACTTGAGTTTTGATTCCCTGTATTATTTGGCCATTCGCTCTTTTGACTGTCCCATTGTTTTGGGTGTGAGCAAAAGAGGCATATCTGACTTGGTACCTTTCATTGCAAAATTCACGAAATTTTGCGTTAGAAAATGCTTACCATTATTTGTGATTATTCGACTTGGGACCCCAAACCGAAGTGATCACGCTTCTCATCATGAACCGTTTTGCGGCTTCCGTTGTTATCGATCCACGAGTTAAACCGATCCATTTTGTGAGCGTATCAATAGCCACAAAAGGAACTTCGAAGCCTCGTGGAGCTTTTAGGAACGATCCTAGCATATCGAGACCCCAGGTCCCAAAAGGCCAAGATAGAGGAATTGTTTATGCTTGCTGGCTAGGTTGGTGTATTTGCTTGCTATGAGCCTTTGTCACACATTTCTTAACCGACTCTTTGGCATCGTAGAGAAGGCTGTTGGCGATAAAATCCTTGTTGAAAGGCTTTTACGACCGCTCACGTAGGAAGCATGAGTTCCACAGATGCCCCCATGTATGTCGTGAAGGAGGTTTAGTCCTCTCTACGGTATGCATCGCATGAGTACCCCTTGAGTGTCTCATTTATAGAGGACTCATTCGACCAAAGTATACATTTTGGCCTTTCGGGATAGACGATCTGGCTCGAGATCATCGTCGGTCTGAAACCCGTCTGAAGATACTCATAGATGGGATTCATCCAAGTATCCTCGTATTCTAGAGAGCATCTCAATAGGAGATGTCTCTGGTGTCTCCACGAGAGAGCGGCTTTGGAGTTGCTCCAAAGAAGACTCCTTTTGGTACTTGTGATCGGGAAGAAGCTATCCGATCAAAAGTAGTCTCGAGAAATTATCCTTCGAGGATGAATTGTACCTCAAAATGTTTTTCAAGCTTTGAACTACCGATAAGTGCTGCGAGATATGGTCGGATTAGAGCACTAGTACTCTTTTGACTTGATTCACGACTAGTTGAGAGTCTCCTCTCACGAGTAGTCGTCGAATCGCGAGCGCTTTCGTAGCTCGTATGCCAACTAGCAAACCTTTGTATTCTGCCATATTGTTAGTGGCCTGAAAGTTTAATTGTATGGCATACTTTAAGGTCTCTCCGTTAGGAGATTCCAGGACCACCCCAGCCCCCAAGCCACTTAAAGTAAGTGACCCGTCAAAGTATATCGTACACTAGTCGTGGGTATCGTACTAGGGATCTTGAACAGGTTCAGGATTTGCCCATTCGACGACAATGTCTGCCAAGATCACGGGATTTAATGGTGTTCGGGATAGAGGTCGAACTCCCCAAGTTCTCTTGACCATTTAGACATACGTCCCATCGCTTCCCTATTCTACGGAGGATCACTCTAAGGAAACTCGAGGCGACACAATTATCTTGTGTGCCCGAAAATAATGTCGCAGCTTCCTCGAAGACATGAGGAGGGCATAGAAGTTTTGGACTGAGGGTAACGCTCCTTAGGTCCGTGCAAAACTTCACTTACGTTAGTACTGCAGTGCATTGGATGTTTTCACGTTCTATGACTAGTACTGCGCTCACTGCTTGTGGCGTGGCAGCTAGATAAATTAAGAGCGTCTCTTCTGGTTTTGGAGAAACCAAAATATGAGCACTTATAAGATATCTCTTGACATCCTCAAAGGCAGTGTTTGCCTCTTCCGACCACTCGAAACCCTCGTGCTTCCTTAGAAGTTTGAAGAAAGGTAGTCCTTTTTCTCCCAGTCGTGCGATGAAACGACTTAAAGCCGCCATACTCCCTGTGAGTTTATGGACTTCTTTCTTCGTGGTTGGAGGGCACATCTGCACGATGGCCTTTATCTTTTTGGGATTTGCTTCGGTCCCTCGTACAGAGACTAGGAATCCAAGCAATTTTCCCGAAGAGACTCCAAACACACATTTCTCATGATTGAGTTTCAGGTGGTGTTTTCTGATATTGTCAAACGTCTCCTGCAGGTCTGAAACATGATCAAGCCGTTTGATGCTTTTTACGATTAGATCGTCAACATAGGCTTCCAAATTTCGGCCTAGTTGAGGTGAAAAAGTCAATTGCATCAAGCGTTGAAAAAAGCGCCCGATATTTTTAGACCAAATGGCATTTTGACATAACAAAATATACCAAATGGAGTAATAAACACGGTCTTTTATTCATCTTCTAGACACATACTAATCTGATGGTAGCCAGAATATGCATCTAGAAAACTTAATGTTTCGCAACTAGCAGTTGAGTCAACCAACTGATCGATACGAGTTAAAAGGAAATCATCTTTTAGACAAGCTTTCTTAATATCAGTGAAGTCAACACACATTCGCCACTTGTCTTTAGACTTCCTAATCATTACAGGGTTGGCCAACCACTTTGAGTGGTTGACTTCTCTTATAAAGCCTGCTTTAAGTAGCCTGTCCAATTCTGACCTTATAGCATCTCGTCGATCAGGGTCAAATCTCTGTAATTTTTGTTTCTGGGTACTTTATCGGTAGTAAAGCTAGGTCATGCTCGATCACTTCACAGGGGACTCGGGCATGTCGGATGCTTGCCACGCGAAGACATCTGTGTTTGCTCGGAGGAAGCGATAAGGGCGTCTTCCTATTTGGGGTCGGATGTATCCCCGATGCGAACAGTCTTCGAAGGCTCCTTTGGATCCAGGGAAACCTCCTTCACTTGGTCATTCGGCTTAGGTGCAGCTTTAGGCTTCTACTGCTTGGTCAAAGGCTGCCCTTTTTCTTCCTGAGTTGGTATCTGACCAACCATCTCGAGGGATCGACGGTCACATGTATCGTCATCTTATTATCACAATGAATTGTGATTACTCCTTTGGGACACAGCATCTTAAGACATTGATACCCATAATGAGTTGCCATTAAAATTTTGCCAAAATTGGTGCGTCTAAGTATGGCGTTATATCTTGTATCGAAATCGACCACATCAAAAGAGATCTTCTACGTCTGAAATTACTTAGTGAACCAAATGTTAAAGGAAGAAACTTGACCAATAGGTTTGGTTGAAGACCCGGTTACAATACCATGAAAAGAATATCTTCTGTGTCTTACCTTGGTCCTAGGTACTTGCATCTCGTCCGAGGTATTCATAAGCAGAATTGTCGACGATCGAATCGCGATCTTACTGAAAATAAGCGAGAAAATGGCGTGGAATATCCCGGAATGGAATGGGGGTCGCTCTTTATTGATATGAGCTGGATTTACAAGATGTGGCTAAGTACTACCAGAATTACTTGAATAGAGGAATGTTAGCAAGACAATCGGACTTAGAATATGAGTCTAAGGTGATTATCTAACTTCTAATTCCACCGCTTAAACTTACAGTGTATATCTTTGCCTTGGCCTTGTTTTTGTTAATAGCCTATCGTCTCCCTTCTTGTCTCTCTGCTGCTTTAGTCTTACATTGCTTCACCTTTAAATAACTTCCAGAAGAGGTGGCGATTACTCTGGAGAAGGCGTCCTGGTGAAGCGTTCTGTTGGTCGAGCGGTAGAAGATTAACAATGTGCTAACTTCCTTGCGTTGCTTGTGAAAAGCTTAGTAGGGTGGTTAATAGTCGATGTCTCGGGGTTGTACCATCGCATGGAATGGAGCATTATAACACGTGTTCCATTCATCATACGATAAGAAATACCGATTCGATAATTTTACGGCGGTTATCTGGTCGGGATTAGGCACAAAAGCCTCATCCAGGCAGAGTACCCATAAGTAACCTCTGAATACTAACGACCGGGGAGTCGTTAGTCTTAGGGATACGACCATGAACGTATGGTCTTTTATTATGCATTTAAAATAATACATAGAGGTTTTAATCCTCGTCAACTAGCCCCCGAACTTTAAATGAACTGGTCGTGTATATACCTTTTCCGATGAAATCGTCAGGCGGAACCCATTTAATGTTACGGTATACTAGTGGTCTACGTGTTCACTTTAAAGTTGAGAACTTACCTTGGGAAGCGAAGAGTTCCTCTGTCGTTTGAACAAAAAGCTTTTTGTCGGTTGGACTTTGTGGGAATCCTTGAAAGTATCGGAAGTTTATAAAATCTTCTCTCGTTGGGCTCTTAGAATTTTTATGCTTCCAAAATCCTTTCGATCCCCTTTAGCTTCTCGCCAAGAAATCCTCCAGAGTCCTTTCCTGTTCTTCCCACCACAAAGTCTTCAACTTCCACTACTCATCCTTGAGGATTTTCGCCATGTCAGACAAATTACAAGTGGTTGCCTTGAATTGGGCAAGAAAAAGCTTGAGGCTTTGAAGAAGATGGAATGCTTCGAGATAGGAATCGATTAATTGGAGACCGGCGGAGAGCATTTTCCGAGCCGTGAAGATGAGGAAATCCTCGCTTTTCTCGCCTACATCGAATGTGAAATTTGAGATTACCGTACACAAATTCCTCCTCGCGTTCTTGAACATTACGGGGTGGAATTAGTGAATTTGCCCCAAATTCGATCATAAATATTAGTATTTTAGCATATTTGTGCGAGGCATACCGGAATACAACCGAACTTGAAGCTCTTTAGTTATTTCTACCGCATGGTGATGGGAAAATCTGCGGCAAAATCTGAGGCGGACTCTGGGAATGCACATTGCGTCTTCATGACGGGAAGGCCGATGAGTACATCTTCATGTCTGTGAAATCTTCGTGGTCGTCATGGAAAAAGTACTAGTTTTACATGACGATTCTGAAAACGATGGCCTCTACTTGGCGGAACTAGAGCAAGTGAAAACTCCAAGTGGAAGGAAGCGTAAAGAAAGACGAGGATAGTCAAGAGATGGGCGGATGCCATCTATGACTTAAGTCAGTCGGGGCTTGACTTAAGTGGCATGTGGTGAAGGATTTCACCTTTCGTCGGATTAGCCCATTGAAGCTCCTGACTCATTCCCTGCTCTGGGTGCCTTGATCGTGATGAAGCTACCTCAGAAGGTGGTAAGTCTTTGAGATAAATTCCGATCGGTATTTTGATTTGATTAATGTATTACCTTAAAATCTGTCTATTCTTCCTTCTGTTAAAGCTCTTTCCACAGGAAATTAGAAACGAGTCGAGGATGATGCATGCGGGAGCACGGAGAAAAGGCTGAATGCCCCAAGATCTTAGCCGTAACTCCTATTGAAGGGAGACTGGCAAGGCTTAAGGTAATTTAATCAAAAATTCCTTTTACCATGTGTATACATATATTCCGACCAGATTTCCAATCGTGCTCTACTTTTGCAGTCGGTCGGATTGCGAATCATACAATCTGGTGAGGATCAACGTCCCACCTTAGTTCCGACTGAGTCGTGCCCTGAGGCACTTGAAGGAGATGAATCCTCGAGGTAATAGAACATTTGGAATCATATATGTACAAATTTTTTAGATAAAGGATTTCTTCACCCAATCAAATTTGTTCTTTGATTTAGGTGGATAAGCACGAGGGCCCTGAGAATGTAGCTGCGGGTCAGGACTCGTAGTGGTGGTCGTGCGACCTTACGGTTGTTCTTGAAACAAGCGATCCGGAGATTGATGAAACCACTCCTCAGGCCGATAGTCGAAATGCGGTCCTTGATGAACGGTCGAGGACATAGCTTCCGACATCTTGTTGGAGGATGTGAGGGTTCAACAAACCTTGCGGTCCGAGAACCGGCAAAATTGGAGGAGAAGAAAAGGAAGGCTAGCGCACAGATTTCTCTCTTGCGGCGTTTGAGAGTCAAATCCGGAGATTAACAAGGTATGTACAAATGAAAGTGGTCGTATAAGTATGTACCTCTAATAATTCCTTGATGATTTGATACTTTGAACTTCCCATCTTCGGTTTGCATAGGTCTTACGGTGTTCGGTCGTTTCGACTGTGTTCTTCTGAGGACTCGCACTGTGGAAGTTCAGGCACAGAGCACTTCTCGGGACAAAGTTCCCGAGGAATAGTGGTCGAAGAAGCCCCGAGCAGGTGACAAGGGCAGCGGTTGAGTTGGATCCTTTGGTGATTGAAACCCCTTCGTGGAGGTAGATGCCTCGAGAGGTCTCAGCAGGTTCGATCACTGTTGATAACCCTTCCCAACCTAACAAGTTCCCTTTTCGTCCCCGATTTATCGAGGATAAGGAGCTTGATGAGGCGTGGCAGAAAGTATCGGATACTCAACTCAAGATGCACCCTGATTTGATTTTTGCTGGTTATAATGACCGTGCAATTCGAATAAGTATTCTCGACCAGCTTCATAGCTCTTCTTTAAAAAGTTTATAAGAAACTTAAGAAAGAAACGCTATTTGTGTAGCATTTGGTCGAGAACTTTGCTGTGATCGGAGGACTGACCCAGCGAGTTAAGGACTTGGAGCAAAAGCACTCCGAGTTGGAAAGTAAGAACTTTTCCCTTTTGAACTTTTGTTTCTTCTTCAATACTTTGCTCCTCTACAATTATTCTCCTTATCGCATTCGATAGATCTGGAGAAAATAAAAGAGGAGGTTGTGGTGAAAGCCAAGACGGCTTTTCTTGAAGAAGAAATAAAGCTAAAGACCATACTCATTTCTTTGAAGCAAGTTCATTAAAAAGACCGGTTGATCGCTGAAGCAACGACCAAATATGAAACACTTAGCAAAACAAATGAAGGTAATATGTCGTAAGCTTGATTTTTCCTTCACTTATGCTTGTGTTCATTAACTGATTTGTTTTTGCAGAGCAAGCGCAAATCTTAACGAGTAAAAAAAACTCTGAAATTTGAGCGAGGATAAGGAGGCGACTCTTGCTCAAAATATTGATGAAAAGATTCATGCTTTGAACAAGATGATCTTTGATATGGGATCGGGGATCAAGCTTTGCCTTCCTTAGGAGATCCAATAGAAAATGAACTATTTGGGTCAACTTCTAGAGGACCTTAAAGTTACGCTCAAAACTACTCGGACGAATTATGCCTGAGCCCTAAAAGCAAAGCGTTGCAAGTGGAGTTAGTTTTGCTTTGGCAAAGCGAAAGCTTAAACCCTCCATAGATCTCCAAGTGTTAAAGATGACTTCAATCGCCCTTTGAGGAGGCGACCAAGTTCATGGAAGAACTCGGGCCACTCGGAGATATAGTTGTAGAGGAGATGGAGGTCGAATCTCAGAAAAAAGCGTTAATTAAGTGGAATATTTCTTAGAGTAGGTTCTGCAAGTGTAAAAATATTTGAATATCTATGAAAACTTACCTTTTATGTCATTGACAAAGCTTTTGTTTATCTGTTTGACTTTTTTAAAATTCTCGTATATTTCCTAGCCCCAACGCTTTATAGTAGAAGAACGTTCTTGTACAAGCGGTGAGCCAAAGAGAGAATAAAAAGAGGTCATAACCATGTATGTGAGTTTTGAAGGTATGTTTGGACATGTAAGACAAAAGCTGATCGTTCGATACTAGGAAATCAAATGTGGTCAGGACCAGCGTATGATTTCGACTAGTTATAGATCTTTGTTTGTCATAATGGAAATACCAATCAAAAACACTATATATGGTCGGAAAAAAGACTTTGTCAAACTTGACATAAGAAGAAATGCAAATATGTATGCAACAAATTATAAGTGAACTTTGTTTATATCTATTGTCCCATAATCTGGTCGGAACTAATGCTAAGACCTGAAGGCATACGACACATTTCTTGAAACGTGTTCAAATTATGTATCCGACTGGTAGCGAGGATCGTAAGAAAAGAACCGTCGCTAGGAAGCTCCTTCCAGTGGGCAGGACCACGTGCGAAAAAGGAGAGACTTCGACTAGGAGGCTTTCCGTGTCCCGACCAGTAGCCAGACAAGAATAGACCAGAATCTTGAAATAATGAAGCATAATCTTCAAAATCGTAAGCATATCATTCATGAGATAGTTAGTTGTGTGGCGCTCTGATTACTCATTTTCTTTGAGAAAAGAGTGTAGTCGCGCGTGGGAATCATTTGAAGAAAAATGCTCACGACTAGGACCATAGAGTATCGAGATCCTAAAAGGATATCGGAGAAAAATGTCTTCTCCCACCGGACTAACAATAATAAACGACCAGAATGTAGGTGTATATATATAAGCAAGGTTGCACTTCTTAATTAATTAATGAATTTAATGAAATTGAAATTGAAAGAAATGAAAGAATGAAAATTAAACATAGAACTTACGCAATTGATCGATGTTCCAAGAATTTGACAAAATTTGCCCATCGACATAGCCGATCAGTGCGGAACACAGTGGGGTTACTTGACCACGATGTAAGGACCTTCCCATTTAGGAGAAAGTTTATTGCGATTTGTTTGGCTCTGAATTTTTAGAGAACCGGATCACCTCTGACAAAAGGTCTGCGGTACGCACCTCACGACTATGGTACCTTTGCATGGCTTGTTGGTAGGCTACCGATCGTATAAGGGCTTGGTTTCGTGTTCTTCAAGGAAATCGGCGTCGTCGAGTCGTCGTTCATTCTGATCATTTTCGTCAAAAGCGATCGGTTGAAAGAGCAAATTTTGAGTTCGGAGGAAGCATAGCTTCAAAGCACCATAAACCAAAAAGAATGGAGTTTCACCGGTCGCACGACGGTCGTGGGTAGTTGAACGGCCCATAACACAGAGGGAAGTTCTTTAACCCAAGCGCCTGACCGTTTGATTAACTGGTCGAATACTCGGCGTTTGATCCCCTGCATAAGGATACCATTAGCCCGCTCAACTGCTCCGTTGCTCTGCGGATATTGTGCAATGTATAAAATGAACTTTGACACCAAGTTCATCGCGAAATTCTGGAATTGATTGCCGGAGAAGCGGGAACCATTATGCGTGATGATACGTTGGGTACACCAAATCGGCGTGATCACATTTTTCAGAGAAATCTCTTAGCGGCCTCAGTTGTTATTTTAACGGCTGGCTCGGCTTCAATCCATTTTGTAAACGTGTCAATCATGACGAAAAGGAATTCGAAGCCCCCGGGTGCTCTTGGGAAAGGTCCCAGAATGTCCAGTCCCCAGGTTGCAAAAGGCCAAGAAAGAGGAATTGTTTGTAAGGCTTGTGCTGGCTGGTGTACTTGTCGACGATCGAATCGCCATCTTACTGAAACTTACTCCTTCTTCCCCACTCGATGGCGCCCGGTTGTCGACGATCGAATCGCCGATCTTCTGAAAATAAGCGAGGAAAATGGCGTGGAATATCACGGAATGGAATGGGGAGTCGCTCTTTATTGATATGAATCGGATTTACAAGATGTGGCTAAGTACTACCACTGAATTACCTGAATGGAGGAATGTTTAACCGACACGTCGGACTTAGAATATGAGTCTAAAGTGATTATCTAACTTCTAATTCCACCGCTTAGGCTTCGCATATCTTTGCCTTGGCCTTGTTTTTGTGTGTCGCCTATCGTCTCCTTCTTGTCTCTCGCCCCTTTAAGATCTTACTCAGCTTCACCTTTAAATAACTTCCGAAGATGTGGCGATTACTCTGGAGAAGAGCGTCCTGGTGAAGCGTTACGTTGGTCGAGCGGTAAAGAAGTTAGTAATGTGCTAACTTCCTTGCGGTTGCTTGTGAAAAGCTTAACCGTAGGGTGGTTAATAGTCAGTGTTTCATGGTTGTACCATCGCATGGAATGGAACGTATAACACGTGTTCCATTCATCATACGATAAAAAATACCAGTTCGATAATTTTATGGCGGTTATCGGTGGGGATTAGGCACAAAGCCTCATCCCAGGCCGAGGTACCCATTAAGTAACCTTCGAATACTAACGACCGGGGAGGTCGTTAGTCTTAGGGTTACGACCATGAAGACGTATGGTCTTTTATTATGCATTTAAAATAATACATAGAGGTTTTAATCCTCGTCAAGAATGTTTAACAAGCTACCACTATCAATCAATGCTCGATTTACCGATAATTGTTGATGGTGGGCTCGACCACGATCGGAAAGCGACCTGGTCGAGTGGAAGGGATCGAGCAGTCAACCATCTCGAAAGAGATGGTGACTTCCGACCACTTCGGTACTTTATTGACAAGAGGAGAGTCAATGGAGTTTACCTCATGTTCGACTACCTTAAGCTGTCGTTTTGACTCGTATGCCGATGATCCCCAAAGATGTGCTCGATGGTATGCTCGGGATCTTGAAATGGCATGTTCTCGTTGTCGTCCGACTGTGTATAACCACTAGCTTTTCCTACCTCTTTGAGGGTAGGAAGTGGCCCTTTGCCGTTGTAGTAGTCCTCGAGTTTTCGTTGGAAAACTCAGCAGTTGCGCATGTCATGTCCTTTCTTTTTATGGAAAGGACACCACCTAGGCTTACCGTTCTTCCATTCGGGCGCTTACCTTTGTCTTGATTGGAGTATTTCTTGTACGTTGTGGCTCCTTATCGCTTCGGCGGGACCTCCTTAGAACCATTGGCTTGAGGCTTTTGGCCTTTGCCTTATTATTAGATTTCTTAGCCTTTTATCCTTCTTCTTGCTACTTTAAATCGGCCTTTTGAGAATCTTTGGTCATCTCGATCGATGATTTTGGTCCACTCGATTGCTTCATCGCTAGTCATATATCGATTAGCTATCTCGAGCATTTCAAATGACGTGAGTGGAGGGTTCAAAGCGATGTCTTCGTGATTCTTGTGTTTGAGGACTCCCTGCTTGAAGGCTCTGATAACAGATGAGTCAGAAATCTCAGGAATTGAATTGCGAACTAGACTGAAACGCTTGATGAATTGGCGTAATGTCTCGTGGTCGTTCTGCCTTATCCTGTGCAAGTCGTCCTCCTTCCCGGCGATGGTAGGTGCCCTAGAAATTGGTTAGTAGAAGGTCGCGAGAGGTGTTGCCACGAGTAAATCGACTTCGAGTGGTTGGTTTAACAACCACGCATCGAGCGGACCCTTCCGAGCACAGGTCGGAAGGTAATTCGCCATGACACGCTCTTTTCTCGCTTCCCCGCTGCTCGGACAGCGTTCGTGTAGATTTGAAGAAACTTGATGGGATTTTGAGACCCATCAAACTTCTCCATATTCCCTGGTCAAAACCGGGCGGATGCTGAAAATCGCTTTCGGAGGTCAGCGAGAGCGCTCGACATCCGAATCACATCGTAACGCCTCCTTTGCAAGAAAGAGGGTTGATGTCGCCAAGTGATCGCGACGTGGCACGATATTTCGGCAATGGGTGAATCGACTTATGATAAGTCTCGATCCTACAAGGTAATACTCCTCATATTTTGTCTGCGATTCTACGCACCTTTGGGCCGAGAGGCGAATGATCACATCTCACGGAGCTTTTTGATCATCGAGCGCTCGAGGAACCCTTTTCCGGTTTGGGAAACGATGCAACTTGCGACGATCTCCATGCGGTGAGTTATTCGAACGACTGGAAGCTGACAGAGTCGTACTGCTACGACTTCCAGAATGATGTCGGTGAGGACGCTCAGCTTGCTCATCATGCTTCGTAGCCTTCGTGCGATCTCTTTGGCGAAGAGGTCGTAGCCAGGCGGTCGGGCGAGTTCGCGAGATGGGTTCTCGAACAGATCATTGATATATTGGAGTTCTTGAACTTCTTCTGATCGGTATTGAGCGCGCCCAGGCAGATTTCTCTGAGCTGCAATTCATTTCCATCGGGATGTTTCAGAATCATCCATACCTGATCTTTGAGCTTGCCTCAGTGAAGTGCAATGATCTCGAGGATTTCCCGCACACTCATCAGAATATTGACTCTGTTCATCGTCGGAGGTGTCCTTGCCATTGCCACGAGCGGTCATAGGGTATGATCGTCGGGAAGCGTCCTCAGTCCTGCCTCTATGAGAGTTATTGCTACCTGAGGGAAGGATGAAGACCTCCCATTGATGATCTCCACTTGCGCTTGAGGCCTCCTAAGCTTGAGGAGTAGTCTAATGACATCATCTGGCGATTTTGAATAAACCCCTCCAGAAGGAATTACGGGTTATAGTCGTCTCCGTCCCGTAGGTGAGCCTCATATGGACTTGAACATTTGGAGGGAGAACCCTCATCATGCTCTGAGCCTGCCTTAGGACAGCCATTGTTGTGGTCGGATGGACCCTTGCCCTCTAAGGAAGTTGGTTCCTCATCTGGACGTATCGTTGTGGGGGTTAAGAATCCTCCTCGGCTCCATCGGTGGGGATAGCCTCTGGAGAATGATTCTCGGAGGCAACATCACCATCGGATGATGCATTGATTCGACTCATAGTCGAAACCGCATCCATGTCGATATCTGCAGTGTCGGCCGTCGAACCAGTTCTCCTCGCTCCACTCTCCTCGCCATGAGAGCATGAGAGTTGAACAAATGAAGGAAAGCTGATGACTAGAAGATCCCCACAATCGGCGCCTAACCGCTTGTTTTAGAACCGAACTTACATAAAGATTGTTTGATTCGGGTTCCCTAAGCTCAAAATCACGCGAGAGAGACACCGATTTTTATCTGAGTTCAAGACCTTCTCTCCTCGAGAATAACAACCCTACTCCTATGTGTATGTATTGAGTATGCTGGATTACAAGATCAAGAGAAAGACTAGAGTGATGTGTCTTGTGCTCCTGATTGCCTTTTTTTCTCCTCCCCTCATCGTTATGATGATTCTGCCTTTTATACAGTACTCAGAGTGTGCTACCGTATCTCCAGTCTAAAGGCCGCCTTAATGCTTCAGATCGTGGAGCCGTTGCTGAAGATTATTGTGTGAGTAGTAACGTTCCCACGTTGCTAGGCAGTTATCACCATGACAGAGAGTTAAATAGTGCCATTATTCCAGAGAATAATAGCGTAATTGGATCTGCCCATATTATTAAATATGGCGCGAAGATTCACTGGTCGACTAGACCCATATGTCCCAGAATCCCTATTGACTAGGGACTAGTCGTAGAAGAGCTTATGACCAGATGGTGGTGGTAGAAGATCTTACTGATCACGATCGATCGTATTAGAACTTACATCACGGTATAGTCGTAGAAGGACTTCACGAATATAGGGTAGTCGAGGTAGACTTACGACTATGGGGTGGTGCGTGAAAGAAGAACTTATGACCTCTAGCTTCCCCTTATGAATATTAAGGGATATGCTTAGGACCATATGACGCCATTATTATCCATAATATGATTTACGGATAAATAATTAAATGAGGATTATTAGGTGCTCGTCAGACCCCTTTGGTCATGCCATGGCCCGTGGCGTGACCAAGCTGTATCACGCCACCGGATCGGTAGTGGCGTGGCCAACCTGATTGTTACGCCATCGACCCTTTTGGGCGGCGTCCATTTTTGAGCTAAGTCATCACGCGCAAGAAAGAGTGGCGTGACCATGACACATTTGGTCACGCCATACCGGTGGCGTGACAACATGAAAGATGGTCACGCCTACGAGCCATGGCGCGATCAAAGAGGTCAGAATTGGAAATAAAGATAAGAAGATGCTATCTTTAAAATAACTTTAAAAAGATTAAATAATAAAAAAGAATTCCTTTCATCAACAACGTAAGCTTTTTTTTTAGTGAATTGATATGTGGATACAACTCGACAGTGTTTATGTTAGATGGTGTAAAAGGAATAATTGGCACAGCTCCATCTGTTGTTTGAATCCTCGCTTATCTGCCCTTAGAAATTTAGGGCTAAGAAAATGACATTATTTGACTAAGGTATGAATTGCCTCACCGACCCGACGAAGTCTACAATCATGGGCTCTCCTCGACACAGTCGAATGATACAGAAAGGCCAGCATGACTATCTTGGATGAATGAACACATCATGAAGTGAAGGGGTTCAGAAAGCCTTCGTTTCTAGAGCACCTTGTACAGGCGAAGGGGTCGAGAAGCTGCTTTTAGGTCCTGCCTCGTATGGATCAAAGGAGTCAAAGCTACCGTGGATCGGAAGTAAAGGCATGGTAGACAGGATCCATGAAACATCCACCATGCAAAACTACACGCAAAGAGAATGCAAAGACTTTGAAGCCTCTATAGTTATAAGGTTCTTTTAGGGGTAACATTTAATCTCTCATACCCGTGATCTAACACTATAAATAATCTCTTGATCCCTCTCTAGAAGGAAGTGGATTATTGTGAATAAAAAACACATTTATTCCTGGCAATAATGTTTCTATTTTTTAGGACCTTGGAGGTTCGCCCTTCTTATTGCGCAGAAACCTCTGACGGTTTTTTTTTTCTTCTTCGCTAGTTTGTAGCTACAACCATTATGTACTTTTTGATCGCAGTGATAGTATATTGTAAACATTCTACTTTGCATTTCAATGACATCTGTAAAAAACTTTTGCGGGTGTGGAGGATGAATTCTTAGATTTAATTTGTCGATATACACGCGCAGAAATTACACTCACCGGTCTCGAAAAAAGAGTAAACAACATTTTATACTAGCTTGCATCTAGAAGTGAGACAATAGTCTTTTCAATGCACGAAGTCAATCAACCAAACTACTTGAGTGATGCTTGAATGGACCCAAGGGTTCCGTGCAAGATGGCATGATCCATCAAAGAAAAACATCCAAGATTTTTCTTGAAGAAATTTTAAAGCATCTCGGATTCGGACACCTCCTCGATTTGCACACGACCGAGCAGCCGCGCCGCTCATCACCTCATCTACCACTACCGCAAAGTGCTACATGCTAGTGTAAATAATATTTGAGCATCATCTAATTTCATTTTCTCAAATTAGAGCTAAACCTAGAACTATTCTTGAAGCAACCTATGTCATTTGCCCTACCTCCTTCATTTTTTTTTGGTGGCCGAGACGGCCAAGCTCGTGGCTTCTTTGCATTCTTGGCGGATCTAGTATAGGAACATGGGTGTCTGAGATATACAACTTTTTTGGGAAAAAAACCTAGTATTTATTAGAAATATTATGTATATAAGTAGTATACTTAAAATGTATACTTGCCTTTGTCATCAGGATTGATCGGCCCACATCTCTCAGGCTCGGCTACTGCTTGCATGTGCGACCGCTCGGTCCCAAGCCGCACACCCAAGCCACCACGCGCCATGCACTTGCGCCACCAGGCCTGCCCTAACTCAGCAATGAGCCGGCACTCGCTGACCACAATTCCCACTCCCATGGTAGGAGCAAGACCAAAGTGGCGAGTGCTAGAGCCGAGCGTGACATTGCTAGTGCTAGTCTTTAACGTGCTAACCCTATCCCTTTGTTTCCTCCTTTCTCATGGCCCTTGGGACCTTGGCGGTGAAGCGGTGAGTTCGAGCGGGCCGAGGATGGAGGTGCTGGCCTGACAATGGGAGGAAAGCCTGAAGGTATATTGGCCCAGCGGCGTCGAGGCAGAGATGGAGCGACCGACACCGGCATAAA